>CM054154.1:28196354-28208854 GCA_028751875.1 Rapana venosa
GGGTGGGTGGGGAGAAAGAGGAGGGGAGATAGATAAAGAGCGAGAGACAGGGGGGGGGGGGGAGGGAGGAAGAGAGAGAGAGAGAGAGAGAGAGGGAGAGAGAGAGGTGGGGGAAGGGAGAGAGAGAGGTGGGGGAAGGGAGAGAGAGGGGTGGAGAGAGAGAGAGAGAGAGAGAGAAGAGAGAGAGATGAGAGAGAGAGAGAGAGGAGAGAGAGAGAGAGAGAGAGACAGAGACAGAGACAGACAGAGAAAGAGAGCAACAAAATTATTGTGTGACATTTCATTTATTCAAATCGCCAAACTAAACTAAGAACCATTTCTCATCTTAGGCAAACAATGTGTGCAAGCAGAATTGAGCCACACACACAAAACACCAACAGTGCAAAGAGCTACAAAAATAAAATATAACAAAGTAAGATTGTAATGTTGTTGTTGTTGTTGTTGCTATTGCTGCTGTTGTTCTTGAGTTTAACGTCTTAAAATTTTTTTTTTTTACTATCAAATGTGTGTGTGTGTGTGTGTGTGTGTGTGTGTGTGTGTGTGTGTGTGTGTGTGTGTGTGTGTGTATGTACATGCACACACGTATGTGTGTGAGCTTACTTTATTTATAATCCAATCCCCCCCCCCCCCCCCTGTTCTTTTGTTTAAGTTGGAAACTTTTGTGGGGAGGTTTTGCGTTCAAGGAGTGTGTGTGGTGTGTGTGTGTGTGTGTGGGGTGGTGTGTGTGTGTGGGGTGTGTGTTGTGTGTGTGTGTGTGGTGTGTGTGTGTGTGTGTATGCGTGTCCGCGCGCGTGCGTCAAGTCAAATTTTTTTATTTCCAGATGGTACATCGAATAAGCAATGCATTTGCTTTTTTTTCATCAAGCCATCTATCTAAGAACAAATTTCTGTATGGGTTATACTGATATACTACTTTATCACACAACCTTTACCAATAAATTGCGTGCGTGTGTGTGTGTGTGTGTGTGTGTGTGTGTGTGTGTTGTGTGCGTGCGTGCGTGTGCGTGCGTGCGTGTTGTGTGTGTGTGTGTGTGTGTGTGGTCAGTCTCTGTAACGAAGGCAGCTGTACTCTGCTGCAGGTAGGTCCTCTCTCCCCCAATATACGGAATATTACGTGGATTCTTAACGTATATATATATAAATATTATATATATATACTATATTATAAATATATTATATATATATATGTATATAGATATAGATATATCTTATAGTTATATAAATATTAGTATAATCTATATAGATATAGATTTAATATATATATATAAACGTACAGGGAGTAAGGCACTGGCAGGTCTGCACTCATAAGTCGAGCTGAGAGATCAGATCCTAAACATGTTGTGGTCTTCATCCACTGCGCGCTATTGGGATTCGAACTCCCCCCAACAAGTAAATTCTGGGCCATTAGAATTGAAAGCCTGTTGCTTAATCCCCCCCCCCCCCCCCCCACCCCCGCGCGCGCACTCTCAACTATCACAACCTATGAACAAAACAGGAAATAATAGATACAAATAATTTTTTAAAATCAGGAAGGTTGAAGAAAAACAACAAAGGCTTATGGAATGAATACAGATTTGATAACTGGACAAAGGTTGGATAATAATTACTATATATATATATATATATATATATATATATATATAACACAAAAAACAATACTGACAACCCCCCTCCCTTCCCCCTTAAAAATGCTTTCTCGCTTTAGTTTTTCTTTTAGGTTTCTTTTGGGTTTTTTTTTGTTTGTTTGGATTTTTTTCCTATTCCTTTTTTTTTTTTTTAGAATACAGAAGAAAGTAGCTGATATCTATATTTTTATTTATCTAGGGAAAAAAATGTCCGAAGAACTCTTTTGAAAATGTTAGCACTCTGAAAACAACTCCTCAAAATCATAGAGAGAGGGTGAGGGGGAGAGAGAGAGAGAAGAGAGAGAGAGAGAGAGAGAGAGAGAGAGAGAGAGAGATGAGAGAGAGAGAGAAGAATGAGAGAGAGAGAGAGAGAGAGAGAGTGGGAGGGAGGGAGAGGTCAGACTTATTCAAGGGACCTAAATCTTCTCTGACTAGCGTTACGCTGAATTGCCGCGATTGCCTCCGCTACAATTTGGCACTTGTCTTTGGTCAGCTTTCTTTTTTTCTTTTTCTGTACTGTTCCTTCTTTATTTCTTCTTTCTTTGCTTCCTTTGTTTTTCCCTGTGGTTGGCTGTGGGGGGTGGGGGGGTGGGGGGTGGGGATGTTGATTCGAGAAACGTATGAAATGAAAAGAAAGCAACACCACCCAAACCATCCAAAAACAAACCTAGTTCATGTTAATGGCTAACCACCTAATCATTTTCTAAAACCAAACCACACACCAAAAAAAAAATCCCCAAACCAAAAAAAAACCAAACCAAAAAACAAAATGAAAGATTTTTTCCAACCACAAAAATGACAACAAAATAAAGAATGACTGACGACCTCACACAAACACAACACAAAACAGATAAACTACTGTATGTACTGACTCTATGTTAGGCAGAGACAGAACATCTTGCGCACACGTTAATTCCTGTTCCGCTCTTCGTAAGAGTAGGCCATTGTGTGCCGGTGGGAACAGATACAAAATTTACAAAACCGCATACACACGGGGACTGGATGTTTAAAAAAAGCACACAAGTGCTTATTTCATTATCCTCGATATTAAAAGAATAAAAGAAAGAAAAAAGTTAAAATCCTTTCAAGTCTTATGTTAATTAAACAATACTTGCGTGAAAGAACTTTTCCCTCCCTTTCTTTTTCTGGAATGAGTGTGTGTGTTTGTGTTTGTGTGTGTATGTGTGCGTGCGTGCGTGAGTGTATATATATATATATATATATATATATATATATATATATATATATATATATATATATGCATGACATCAAACAGTTTAGGACTCACCTATCTCCCAGCTCAAATTTACCTGCATACCTGGCAGTGCCTTAACCTTGGCCGGTGTACATAATTATTGGTGTACATAATTATACACACGCATAGTATCAACTACACACTTAAAAATATCCCTACTTCATAATCTATGTAAGTTGCTGATTATCTATCTATCTATCTATCTATCTATCTATCTATCTATATTATATATATATATATATATATATAAAATCCCTTATGACTTTACAGATAACAGTAAAGGTGTCCCATATCCTATGTGGTCGTAGGGGAGCGAGGCGTCAGAGACCTCAGCTTCTCCAGGGGCCAGCATACTGAGGGCGCGCCCATTTCCTCTCCCTCGCTGCTTTACCTTCCCTGACCCTAAAGAGGGCAGGTACCCATTTACAGCTGGGGGGACTGAACTGAAGCCAAGGCGCGCAAACGGTGACTCATCCAACTGGTAACCACGTTCGAAGCTGCTTAACATTGGCGGGGGGGAAGCGAGTGCTCTGACCACTGAGCTATCGCGTCCCGATAAAAGGCAACCTCCCCCCAAAACATTTTTTTTTATTAAGTAACTTTTTTGCAGACAGGTCCTATCCTCTAAGGGGACACAACACGCACAAAACTGCTTCCACACCTTCTTCTCTCCCTTTACACCAAAGGGACTGAACTTATCAAACAAAAACCACTTAGGCTGCACACCGGTATTAAAAATAATCACTCTTTTCCTTCTAGTTTTTCTATGTGACTCTTATATTCATACCGCACGTACTAAGGCATCCACAGAAATAAAAACCACTTTTTGTGAAAGACTAGCCTCTGACTCAAAACTCGTGTCATTTTGAACAAATTTGGTAGGTTTGAAATTTTAAATTTTTTCAGCACACTCAGTCCTTTCTGCTAGCTTCCTTACCGAAATATGCATGCGCGGGGTCAAAGCTGTAGGAATACAGGCAATCCTCATTTGATGATTATTTCCAACTTTCTCGTGACTACCTGGTATTGCTCTATGTGCCTCAATCCCCCCAAAAACAAGTGCACAGTCCATTTTTTTCATGCTTAAAAAAAAATCCTGTGGAAAATCACCAACATTTTTCGCCCACTCGCACTCTATAGAAGATACTACATGCCCCCCCCCCTCCCCCCCCAAAAAAAAATTAATACCGGTGTGTAGCCTTACAGACTGCTTGAAGAGTAAGTAATAAGAAGACATCTCCACCCTCCCCTTCAATTCCGGAATAATAATGAAATAATAATAATAATAATAATAATGTATGGAATTTATATAGCGCTGAATCTTGTAAAGCAACAAATCAAAGCGCTCAAAGCGAATACAGCCTCAAGGTAAGACTTTAGCGTATGCAATTGGTTTTTCTTTTTGTTTTTTTGCTGGCCATGAAGGTAGGGGCACTTCATACTTCGGGGATGAAAGGGGTTAATGCATTCTCGCTTAACTCCTTGAAGACAGGGCAGTTTTAAGCGTTAACTCGTTTGTATCATATTATGTGAATATGTATGACTTTCTGACTATGATTTTGGTTGAAAACAAAGTCGGTAACGTGTGCGAGAATTTTGATGTTTAATACGAACACTAGAGTATTGCCCCCAAAAATAAATCTTCAAAAATAAAAAAAACATTAATCATGGTTCTAGAAGTTAGGATGTCATTGTATACAAATTTTTTTTCTTCTTTTCCCCCAAAAAACTAAAATGATATATTTCACCCTTGCAAGTGGTTGGGAGAAAATAATGTGCGCAAACTTGTCTATCGAAATGGTGTGGTGTGTGTGTGTGTGTGTGTGTGTGTTGTGTTGTGTGTGTGTTGTGTTGTGTTGTGTGTGTTGTGTGTGTTGTGTGTGTGTGTGTGTGTGTGTGTGTGTGTGTGTGTGTGTGTGTGTGTGTGTTGTGTGTGTTTGTTGTGTGTGCGCGCGCGCGCAAGTGTGTGTGTGTGCGCGCGCGCGCGTGTTTACTGAAATCCTCTTTGCTCCCCAAAACCGGTCAAAAGCGAATTAAATATTGAATCTAAATCGTGTATGTGAGTGTTTGTGTGTGTGTGCGCGCGCCCGCACGTGCGCGGAAACAGGCGCACGCGTGTGTGTCTCTACATGTGCGTACATGCGTGCACATACATACATGTATATAAAAATCAATGTGCGTGTGCTTACGTTTATCTGTGTGAGTGCATGCATGCGTGCATGCGTGCGTGCATGCGTGCGTGCGAGCTCGCGAACTAGCATCGACCGACAGATCTTACCTCTTGCATGAAATAACTCGTTAGGATTAGTAAATTCACAAGCTTTTGTCTTTCAGCCAAGTTTTGTGTCAAGAAATCACGTTTTCTGAACTCTCTGTTACAGAGACAAAGACAAATCCATGCCCCCTTCTTTCTCAATGGCACTTCTTGCAAATCCATGCACAAATCCCCGTGTACCAAAAAAAAACCCAACAAAAAACGAAAGAAAACAGCATCAGCATTATTCATTTTATAGCCGACACCGAACAAATAAACAACTATCACCACCGAAAATAAAACTTGTGTCTATCGTGTTATATATATATAAAGGAAAGAAGGACCCAACTAAAAACGGATGAAAACAAAATGAAAATGAAAATTCCAACAACAACCAGCGAACAACGGACAAAAATGATCCACTCCCTTTGTCTTGAGATCGCAATTTGGCAGAACTTTTTGTTATCACATGACGTCATTTGACTGGCCGACGTAATTTTGTAGGGCATGACGTCATCGTGATGCTGTCCCGTTGAAAAAAAGTCTTTTTTTCTTCTTTCTTTTTTTTTTCTTCTCTTTTTTGTTTTTGTTTTGGCCACGTTCGAATAATATTGCACTGTACGTCTTTCCTGATTGTGGAGATTGTTCGGTTGATTATTTATTGGTTATTGTAGGGTTGTTTTTTTAAAGTTCGGTTCCTCTCTTTCTTTTCTTCGTTTTTAAAAATGAGAAATGGTAGTGTATGGAATGGAAAGTCACATTATTATGCGTCACATACTTCTTCAACGCAGAGAAACGTCCAAGAAATGGTAGTGTCACGAAAAGGAAAGTCCACATGCCTCACACACTTCTTCAATACAGAAAAACGTCCAAGAAATGTTTAGTGTCACGAAATGGAAAGTCCCACATGCCTCACACACTTCTTCAATACAGAAAAACGTCCAAGAAATGTTTAGTGTCACGGAAAAGGAAAGTCCCATACATGTGTCACACATTTCTTCAACACAGAGAAGCGTCTGTGGGATAGTTGGCTTTGTTTGTGGTATAACCTGTCTCTATTTCTTTCCACTCTCAATTCTTTGTTTTCTTTTTGACAACAACAAAAAAACCCAACATGTCCCATCTTTGAAGCACCTCAGTCTTTATGGGGAGGGGGAGCTGTCTTTTCTTTCTCACATTATACTCTCTTATAACGTTGCCTGATTTTTTGGTTTTTAAACAAAAAAAACAAACTTTTCGTCTTTTGACGCAATCAATCTCGTCTTCCATGGTGATGTCATAAGTTTGGTGACACGTAAAGCTCATATTACGTCAGAGATTCTTGTGCTTACGTCTGAGAAACTCGTCATGCTGGGGGTTTTTTCTTCTTTTTTTTCTTTTTCTTCATTTTTTCCCCCCTCTTTGTCTCGCTGAAAAGGAAAAGTGTGTGTGTTTACATCGTCAAAACCGGGGGAAAGAGGTGGGGGGTTTGTCACAAGACGACGTTTTGCAAAAAAATAGGAAAGGGAGGACAACTAAAAACCAACTCTCTGTCACCCTCTCTCTCCCTCTCGCGCGCCCAAGGAGAGTTTTCTCCCCTCACACACTCTCCAACAAACAACCCACCCCCCCAAAAAATCCGCCTCAACCGCCAACCGATTTCTTTCCTTTTTGTGTGTGTGTGTGTCTTTTTGTTTTTGTTTTTTCTTTTCTTTCTGTCTGTGTTTGGTTGGTTGGGGGACCTTCCCCCCCTCCACCAAACAAAAAAATCCAACCTTGACACCAAAAAAACCAATCTACGTCATCACAACCAATGACGTCACGGCGTGTCACAACCAATGACGTCACGGCGTGTCGTCGGAAGAGGGCGTGGTGGAAGGGATGGTGGTGGTGTCTCTCCGGCTGTCAGGAGGTAAAGGGGGAGGAAACCCTCCTCCACCTCCTCCTCCTCCTCCACCTCCTACTCCCCCACCACCACCTCCGTAATAGTGACTCTGAACCAACACGGCCTGGTGGTGGTGATGGTGATGTTGACTGGGGGGAGTCATCACCACTGCTGACGTCGACGATGACGCTCCGGAGGGCGCCCTGTTATGATGCTGGCTGCTGCTGATGATGCTGATGATGCTGCTGCAACAGCGGGGAATCGCCGCGAAGGCCACCGGTCACCGACACGCTCTTGGGCCGGACAGGGCTGCTGTCAACTCTGCGGACTGCGGTCACTGCCCGGTAATGGTAAGGGCTTCCAGGATCTGCATGCAAAGGTGCTGGAGAAGGGGGTGGTCCTGGAGATTTATGATGCTGCTGTTGCTGTTGCTGATGATGTTGTTGCTGGTGGTGGATGAAAGCATCGCCTCCTTGGTGGTGATGGTGGTGTTGTTGAGAATGCGACGCCTGGTGGTGGTGTCGACCGTGCACGGGCGTCCCGCCGCTTTTATGCCCCCCGCCAGAGCCGTACCCGCCCCCGGAGTGGTGGGGGTGGTGGGGATGGTGGCTGCCGCTCATGTGGGCGGCGATGCTTCGGTAAGGCGAGGGCGTGTCGGGGCGGGGACTGACCGGCGGGGTGGCCCGGAGGAGGGCGCGAGGTCGCGGATCCTTGCCTTCGTTTTCGGGCCCGCTCCAGGGTTCGGCGTAGTACTCGCTGACGCTGTGGCCGGAGACGTAGCCCGGGATTTCGTCTGTTGGGTAGGAGGGTGGGTGGGGGGAAAGCGAAAAAATGTTATTATTGGTTTGTTTATCTAGTAGTGGCGTCTTATTTATCTACCATCCATTAGACCATGAGTGGTGGTCTGGGCGCTAGTCTTTCGGATGAGACGAAAACCGAGGTCCCGTGTGTTACACAACATTTTCAGCGCACGTAAAAGAACAACAAGAGAGTTGTCCCTGGCAAAAAATTCTTAGAAAAAAGCCACTCTGATAGGGAAACAAATACAGTCGCAGACCAAAAAAAAAAAAAAAAAAAAAGGGTGGCGCTGCTCTTGTGGCGACGCGCTCTCCCCGGGGAGAGCAGCCCGAATTTCACGCAGAGAAATCTCGTGACTTAAAGTGATATAAAAAAAAAATTAATATAAAAAATACCTAGTCTAGTGTCTTATTTATCTATCTAGTCTAGTGTCTTATTTATCTACCTAGTCTAGTGTCTTGTTTATCTACCTAGTCTATGTTTTGTCCGTCGTGTTCGACGATGACATCCAAAACGGCAGAGGAGGCAGCTGCTGTTTTGGAAATTGGGCAGAAATTTGATTATAGTGGAGATGCCTTGCCCACAGTACATCCCCACTCTCTCGGGCCAAGTGGGCATAAGGACAGTCAGCGTTGGAGATGTTCTCCAAAGGCCAACTAGCCCCCAGGGCTGCAGCACATAAGGACTGTGCGAGTCAAGCCTCCTAGTTAGAGAGTCCTAGTCGATCACTAAAGACTAAGCTGTAAAGTGGAATTCCATGAGTGGGAAAGAAAGCCACTGGTCATACAACCTCTCACCTTGCTGTTGTTGCCCCCAGCGTCAATGGTTTAATCAAGAACTGTGATAAACCCCAGACGCTGACTACCTAGTCTAGTGTCTTATTTATCTACCTAGTCTAGTGTCTTATTTATCTACCTATCGATTGTCTTATTTATCTACCTAGTCTAGTGTCTTATTTATCTACCTAGTCTAGTGTCTTATTTATCTACCTAGTCTAGTGTCTTATTTATCTACCTAGTCTAGTGTCTTATTTATCTACCTAGTCTAGTGTCTTATTTATCTACCTAGTCTAGTGTCTTATTTATCTACCTAGTCTAGTGTCTTATTTATCTATCTAGTCTAGTGCCTTATTTATCTACCTAGTCTAGTGTCTTATTTATCTACCTAGTCTAGTGTCTTATTTATCTACCTAGTCTAGTGTCTTATTTATCTACCTAGTCTAGTGTCTTATTTATCTACCTAGTCTAGTGTCTTATTCATCTACCTAGTTTAGAGTCTTATTAATCTACCTATTCTATTCTCACTTACTCCCCCCTCACCATCCCATTCCTTACTAATCCACCATCCTGTCTCATTTAATCTACTCTATCTAATGTCTATCATCCTACCTATAGACTTCAATAAACCTACCCAACTTCATCCCCCCTCCCCCTCCCCCCCCCACCACCATCCCCATCCCTGACCTAATCCCCCACCAACCCTCTCCCAGATAATCTTCTCTCCCCCCCCCCCCACACAACACTCAATCAAACCTACCCAACTCCCCCCCTCCCCCCCCCCCCCCACCCTCCCCCTCCCCCCCACAACCTCATTCCCCCCCCCCCACCACCATCCTAACCTAATCACCACCAACCCTTTCCCAGATAATCCTCTTCTCCACCCCCCCCCCCCCTCATCCCCCCACCTCCCCCCCTCCCCCCTTCCTACTCCCCCCCCCCCCACCCCATCCAAACAAATCTACCTAACTCCTCCCCCCCCCCCCCCCGTACCCTCCTCCCTCCACCACCACCTCCACACACCTTCCCCCCCCCCTCCACCATCCCCATCCATAACCTAATCACCACCAACCCTCTCCCAGATAATCCTTTTCTCCACCCCCCCCTCACCTCCCCCTCAATCAAACCTACCCAACTTCACCCCCCCCTTACCCCCCCTCCCTCCACACCCCCCCCCCACACCATCCCCATCCCTAACCCCCACCAACCCTCTCCCAGATAATACTCTTCTCCTCTCCACCCCCACCCTACCCAATCAAACCTACCCACTTTCCCCCTCCCCTCCCCCCCCCCCCCCACCCCACCATCTCCATCCCTGACCTAATCCCCACCAACCCTCTCCCAGATAATCCCATCTCCACTCCCCCACACCCACCCTCAATCAAACCTACCCAACACTTCCCCCCCCCTCCCTCCCCACCCCCCCCCCCCCCCCCCCCCCCCCGTGCAACCACCCCCCCCCCCACCTTCTCCCCCCATCCACCATCCCTAACCCACTCCCACATAATCCTCTTCTCCACTCCCCCAGCCCCCTTCCCCTCCACACACACCCTCAATCAAACCTACCCAACTTCCCCCCCCCCCCCCCCCCCCTCGAACCCTCCTCCCTCCACCCCCCACCACCATCCCTAACCTAATCGCCACCAACCCTCTCCCAGATAATCCTCTTCTCCCCTCCACCCCCTCACCCCACCCTCAATCAAACCAACCCCCCCCCCCCCCCCACCGCCTCCCCCCCTACCCCCCTCCACTCCCCTACCCCCCTCCACACACACAAACTCACCGTGGAAACCAGCCTGCTGGTACCGCAAAGCAGCAGCACTCCCACTGCCCACTCCCGCGGCGGCACTCCCCGCTACAGACACTTTCCGCACGTGGTGGGGGAGTGGGGAGGAGGTGGAGGGTCGGGGGGACCGGCCCCCGGCCGCCAGGATGCGCTCCTTCTCCCCCCCGGCCCCCCGGGGGGTAGCCCCCGGAACGGCGTATTCGGACTTGACTGGTAGCGGGGTGTCGTATTCTTCTGCCAGGTAGTGTCGTCTTCGCCTTTCTGGAAACAAAGAGACAGACAGACAAACAGCAGCAAGGAGGAAAAATGAATAATGAATGGTGAATGCTGCTGCTAGTGAAGGATTTTATATTATGTCTTGAGGGTGTTTTGTTATTGTTTGTTGATGATGATGATGATGATGATGATGATGATGGTGATGATGATGATTTATTGTTATTATTATCATCATCAAATAGTAGTAGTAGTAGTAGTAGTAGTAGTAGTAGTAGTAGTAGTAGTAGTAGTGGTAGTAGTAGTAGTAGTAGTAGTAGATAGTAGTAGTGTAGTGGTGGTGGTGGTGGTGGTAGTAGTAGTGGTAGTGGTGTTGGTTGGGTGGTGGTTGGTGGTAGTAGTAGTAGTAGTAGTAGTAGTAGTAGTAGTAGTAGTAATAGTAGTGGTGGTGGTGGAGGTGGTGGTGGTGGGGTATTGTTGTTATTATTATTATCATTATTATTACTATCATCATCATCATCATTATTATTATGATTAGTACTATTACCATCATCATCATTATCATCATCATCATCAGTATTATTATCATCATCATTAGTAGTAGTAGTAGTAGTAGTAGTAGTAGTAGTAGTAGTAGTAGTAGTGGTAGTAGTAGTAGTAGTAATAGTAGTAGTAGTAGTAGTAGAGGTAGTAGTAGAAGTAGTAGTAGTAGTAGAGGAGTAGTATAGTAGTAGTAGTAGTAGTAGTAGTAGTAGTAGTAGTAGTAGTAGTAGTAGTAGTAGTAGTGTTATTATTATCGTTACTATCATCACCATCATCATCATCATTATTATTATTATTATTATTGTTAATAGTAGTAGTATTAGTAGTAGTAGTAGTAGTAGTAGCAGTGTTATTTATTATCGTTACTATCATCATCAGCATCATCATCATCATTATTCGCAGCAGCAGCAGCAGCAGCAGCAGTAGTAGTAGTAGTAGCAGTAGCAGTGTAATTATTATCGTTACTATCATCATCATCATTGTCATTAGCATTATTGTTGTTGCTATTACTGTTGTTGTTGTTATTATCATTATTATTATATCATCATCATCATATATTATCATCATCATCATTATTATTATTGTTACTATTATTATTATTAATGAATCTTTGATAGATTATTTTAAAAAATGATGGAGAAGTTGTAAGTGGTTGCCTGCACTTGTTTTTCTCCACTACTTTTTCTGCAATGAAACCAACAACAACAACAACAACAATGATGATAACAGTTTGTGGTTGTGTTTTCTCAGGTTAGTGGTCTGTATTAGAGAGAGAGAGAGAGAGAGGAGAGAGAGAGAGAGAGAGAGAGAGAGAGAGAGAGAGAGAGAGAGAGAGAGAGAGAGAGAGGTGTGTGTTTGTACTGCACTCTCTCTGTGTCTGTCTGTCTCTCTGCCTGTCTGTTTCTGTCTCCTCTCCCTCTGTGTGTGTGTGTGTGTGTGTGTGTGTGTGTGTGTGTGTGTGTGTGTGTGTGTGTATGTGTGTGTGTGTGTGTGTGTGTGTGTGTGTGTGTGTGTGTGTTGTTAAGTGTGTGTGTGTGTAAGTGTGTGTGTGCGCGCGTGCGCGTGTGTGGGTGTGGTGTGGTGGTGGTCGTGGTGGTGTCGTGGTGTGGTGTGGTGTGTGGTGGTGGTCGTGGTGTGTGTGAAGTGTGTGTGTGTGTGTGTGTGTGTGTGTGTGTGTGTGTGTGTGTGGTGTGTGTGTGTGTGTGTGTGTGTGTGTGTGTGTGTGTGTGTGTGTGTGTGTGTGTGTGTGTGTGTGTGTGTGGTGTGGTGTGGTGGTGGTCGTGGTGTGTGTGTGTGTGTGTTGTTGTTGTTGTTGTTGCTGTTCTTTTTCTTCTTCACTTCTTCACACACACACAAAATTTCACTTATATACTCACACTCATTCAC
>CM054154.1:28213854-28228854 GCA_028751875.1 Rapana venosa
AAAAAAACAACTCCCCACCCTTAATTCATCAGAATCCTCGCAGTCGGAATGCGGCTACCTAAAAAGTGTGTGTGTGTGTGTGTGTGGGAGGTGTGGGGTGGGGGTGGGTGGGGAGGGGCGGTCGCATACGTATAAATCTCGCTATTGGTGAACCTCGGAGCTCTAGCCGAGGATCTATGAAGAGAGAGAGAGTGGAGAGAAGAGAGAGAGAGAGAAGAGAGAGAGAGAGAGAGAGAGAGAGAGAGAGAGAGAGGAGAGAAAGAAAGAGAGAGAGAGAGAGAGAGACAGAGAGAGACAGACAGAGAGAGAGGAGAGAGAGAGAGAGAGAAGAAAGAGAGAGAGAGAGAGGGGGGGGGATCAAAAATAAAATTCATCAGTCGGCGCTGACCAGATTGGATTGGAACTCAAGACTTGATGCATCCACGGACAGGACTGAAGTCCAAGCCTTTCTATCCACTCCGCTCTAGCGTCCTTCAAAAGTAAGCAAAACTGATAAACGATGTCGACTCCTGTGACTAGTAGCAAAAAGTAACCAAATGAGGGCAGCTCCTGTGGAAGACGTGAGAGATACACTCCTTCAGGTAGGTAGGCATGTGTGTGTGTGTGTGTGTGTGTGTGTGGAGGGGGGGGGGGAGGGAAGGGGTGGAGTGGGGGTGGCGATGGGTTTTCCCCGTGAATCGGTTTTTGTCCTCTTTCGTATAGTTTTTTTCTCCGTCGTATATTATTGTGATAGGTATCCTTTCTGTCTCTATCTCTCTTTTTTTGTTTTCATCATATATTTTGCAATATTTATTCTACCTCTTTGTCTGTATCTCTCTGTCTGTCTGTCTGTCTCTCTCTCTTTGGTTTCATGGTGTTTTTTCCCCCGTCGTATATTGCTATTCATTTCTCTCTCTCTCTCTCTCTCTCTCTCTCTCTCTCTCTCTCTCTCTCTCTCTCTCTCTCTCTCTCTCCTCTCTCTTTTCTCTTCTGGGGGAAAATACGTTCATTGATACAGATTTTGCGCTGCACATTTATATGTTCACACACACTCTGGTATAATTAGCGAACAAGAACGTAGACACAACGCTGAATATGCATATTCCGCACGCACACACACACACCACACACACACACACACACACACAACACACACACACGCTGAGAGAGAGAGAGAGAGAGAGAGAGGAGAGAAGAGAGAGAGAGAGAGAGAGGAGGGGGAGAGAGAGAGAGAGAGGATAGAGAGAGAGGGAGAGAGAGAGAAGAGGGGGGAGAGAAGAGAGAGAGAGAGAGAGAGAGAGAGAGAGAGAGAGAGAGAGAGAGAGAGAGAGTATCGCAATACCGGCACACAATGGTGGCCTACTCTTCCGAAAAGCGGAACGGGTTTTAACGTGTGTGCAAGACGTTCTGCGTGCGTTCGCACACGGGACATCGGTTTACAAGGAGAGAGAGAGAGAGAGAGAGAGAGAGAGAGAGGAGAGAGAGGAGAGAGAGAGAGAGAGAGGGGAGAGAGAGGAGAGAGAGAGAGAGAGAGATTGATTTCTTAGGGGTATTTCAACGGAACCAATGTTTTGTTTGTTTGGGGGTTGTTGTTGGTTGTTTTTTTGTTGACTTTTTTGTAGGGGGGTGGGGGTGTACTTTTTTAATTGCCAGATGTTTATCCGGTTTTATACACACACAGACAGACACACACACAGACACACACACTCACAGAGACATACACACAGACACAGACACACAAACAGACACACAGACAGACACACACACACACACAGACACGTACACACACAGACACAGACGAACACACAGATGACACAGAAGGGGGGTTTTCCCCACTACAGATCAATACTAGGAGGGGTGGGTAGTTTGACCCACATTTTCCTCACATGTGTACTACCAATATCTTCCTGTTCTACTGCTGCATGTAGTCTTTCTGTCTGTCTGTTCTGTATGCCTGTCTGTTCTGTATGCCTGTCTGTATGCCTGTCTGTCTGTATGCCTGTCTGGTCGTCTGTTCTGTATGCCTGTCTGTTTGTGTACCTGCCTGTCTGTATGCCTGTCTGGTTGTCTGTTCTGTATGCCTGTCTGTTTGTGTACCTGCCTGTCTGTATGCCTGTCGGTTGTCTGTTCTGTCTGCCGGTCTGTATGCTTGTCTGTCTGCCGGTCTGATTGTCTGTTCTGTATGTCTGAATGTCTGTCTGTTTGTGTACTGCTTGTCTGTATGCTGTCTGATTGTCTGTTCTGTATGCCTGTCTGATTGTTCTGTATGCCTATCTGTCTGTTTGTGTACCTGCCTGCCTGTATGCCTGTCTGCTTGTCTGTTCTGTATGCCTGTCTGATTGTCTGTTCTGTATGCCTGCCTGCCTGTCTGTATGCATGCCCGCCTGCCTGCCTGTCTGTCTGCCGGTCTGTATGCTTGTCTGCCTGTCTGTCTGTATGCCTGTCTGATTGTTCTGTATGCCTGTCTGTGTTCTGTATTTTTGCCTGTCTGTTTGTGTGCCTGCCTGTCTGTATGTTCTGTATGCCGCCTCCCTTTCCCTGTCTGTATGCCTGTTCTGTATGCCTGTTCTGAGTGTTTGTTCTGTATGCCTGTCTGATTGTTTGTTCTGTATGCCTGTCTGATTGTTCTGTATGCCTGTCTGTCTGTGTGTTTGCCGGTCTGTCTGCTTGTCTGTATGCCTGTCTGATTGTTCTGTATGCCTGTCTGTCTGTTCTGTATGCCTGCCTGTCTGTCTGGGTGCCTGCCTGTCTGTATGCTCTGTATGCCCGCCTGCCTTCCTGTCTGATTGTTCTGTATGCCTGCCTGTCCGTCTGTCTGTCTGTCTGTCTGCCTGATGTCTGTTCTGTATGCCTATCTCCCTGGTTGCCTACTTACCTGTTCTGTATGCCTGTCTGTCTCTCTGTCTGTCTGCATGCCTGCTGTTGTCTATTTTACTCTCTGTCTGTCTGTTTGTCTGTCTGCATGCATGCTTGCATGCCTGTCTGTCTGTTCCGTATGCCTGTCTGTTTGTCTGCCTGCCTGCCTGGTCTGTCTATATATCTTACTGTTTGTCTGCCTGTCTGCCTGTTGTCTGCATGCCAGTCTGTCTGACTGTCTGTCTATCTTACCGTCTGTCTGACTGCCTGTTTGTTTATGTAAAAGGTGATTGAGCGAGTGATCAGTATTAGTCTGTAGTAGTGTGAGTGTGTGTGTGTTGGAGGGTGGGGGGTGGGGGGGCAGTGTACGTGTGTGTGTAGGGGGGGGGGGAGTGTATAAAAAAAATTATTGTGGGGGGTGGGGGTGGGGTGGGGGGTATGTGTGTGTGTGTGTGTGGGGGGGGGGGGGGGGTGTGTATGTGTGTTTGTGGGGGGGGGGGGGGGGAGAGCAGTGTATGTGGGGGGGGGGGGGGGGGGGGGGCAGTGTATGCGTGTGTGTGTAGTGTGGGGGGGAGGACAGTGTATGTGTGTGTGTGGGGGGGGGGGGGGCAGTGTATGTGTGTGAGTGGGGGGGGGGGGGGCAGTGTATGTGTGTGTGTGTGTGGAGGGGGGGGGCAGTGTACGTGTGGGGTGTGGTGGGGGTGGTTGTCGTTTTGTGTTGTTCTTTCTTATTGTTATATATCGCTGAAACTTGTTCTACATTTCTTTTGTGTTAGTATTGTGTGGGGGAGCCAGCCGCCATGGCGCAGTGGTTAGCGCCTTGGGTTACGGACTGGAAGGTCGCGGGTTCGATTCCCATAAGAGTCATAGGGATTTTTCGACTCCAGCCGGCTCCTACCCAGAGTGAGTGTGCTGTGGGCTCAGTGGGAAGACTGGGACCACACAGGTGAGCTTCATCCACTTAACGGATGCGAGTTTGAGAGTGTTGCTCAAATTACCTGACCAACACTGCAGGTGTCTGTATCTCTCGGGCCCGGTTGACGCTAGGATATATTATGATAGTAAGCGTAGAGTACAACCCTGTCAAGTAGTCTCAAAGCATATGCACTTCCACAGCAGCATCATTACGTCATCCTCATTGTCATTGATCATCATGCAATTTAAAAAAAAAAGCCTCTTATTCGGTGGTCCCAGTTGCTCTGGTCTCATGGTGCCCTCAGAATCGGTTTGCCCATACACTTCTGTGCCTGTGGTGAGTTTGTGTCAAAGCCTTTGGGGTTGGAGGTTCGCGGGGGATGGTCGTTGGAGGGACGTTGTGGTGGTCGCCACCTCGGGTGGGCAACTCACTCAGTCTGGCTCCGCGAATGAGCTTAATACTGTCGTTAGTAGGGGGCTTAGTAGGTGGTGTCCTGCGTATGTTAGCTCAGAACAGGCACCACTGAACACCGCCAAAGTGACCCAGCAGCAGTGCAGGGCCCCTCTGGCTGGTGGCCCCAAGGCAGCCTGATAGTGATTGGCTCCCTGTGGACCTCCGACTCTGAGGATGAGACATAACGAATCTGGGTATGGCTGTGGCGAAGAGATTGGAATGAGCGGCGTGGGAACAGCAGGACGGGGGACGTCACAGAAGATGAGCCAGCAAAAAAAAGAAAGAAAAAAGTAGTGTGTGTGTGTGGGGGGGGGGGGGGGGGTGCGTCTGTGCGCGCGTGCGTGCATGTGTACTGCATGTGTACTGCGTGCATGTGTATCCACTGTTGGCCGCCGCTCTTTCTCTATTTCGAGTCCATCGATCTGGAATGAACTCCCTCTCTCTCTTAGCCAGAAACCTAGTTATGACACTTTCAAATCCAGCCTCAAGACATATTTTATTTCAAACCTAAGATTTCCCCCCTCCTGTTTCATATCAGAGCTATCCCACCTTCACTAACTCATGTCCTATCACCCTGCAAAAGTATACGACCTGTGTGAGTGTGTGTGTGCGTGCTTTTGTAAAACATTTGACTATTGAAACTTTATTTCATAGATTATGTCTGCATCGCACCATGTTTGTAAATATCTGTTTGTTTAAACTATTGATTATTTATCATTGATTACATGACTGTGTAAGATTAGGATGAATGCCTGCGCTTTGATTTGTCTTTGCAAGATATAGCGCTGTATAAGTTCCATTTATTATTATTATTATTATTATTATTATTACTATTATTACGTACGTGCGTGAGAACGTGCGCGCGCGCATGCAGAGTTTTCTTATAATTATTCTGAGGGGTAAGTGGGACAAAAAAAGGGGAATGGAGGGGAGAAGAAGAAAGGAAGGAAAGGGAGATGGGTGTGGAGTGTGTGGTGTGTGTCTGTGTGTGTGTGTGTGTGTGGGTGGGTGGTGAGTGGTGGGCGTGGCGGGTGTGGACGCTGTCCCTGCAGTTTTGTCCCCTTTCTGTTTGAATCAACCACACCCGTTCTTTTGTTTTCTTTTTTTTTTTTCTTTAAAAAAAAACAACTTTTTTTCCTTTGTTTGTTGTTGCTTTTCTTCCCCTATTCCGTCAGGGGTGATGATGATGGTAGGGGTGGGGGTTGGGGGGGGGGAGGATACTGGGATTTCTTTTTTTCTTTTTTCTTTTTTAGAAATTAATTAATCTGAGAGTGCGCGCGTAACGCAGTGGTAAAAATAGACACTTTCCTTTTTTTTTTATACAAATTTTTTTTTCTTTTAGCCGCGCTGGAAGCAAAAATGTTACTGCCACAGTTACCCCCCCCCCCCCACCCCCACCCCCCCCCCCCCCCTTTTGAACGCACGCAGAACATCTTGCGCACACCTTTAAAAATCCTGTTCGCTTTTCGTAAGAGTAAGCCATTGTGTCCCGGTGGGAACAGATGACAGAATTTACAAAACGCATACACACGGGGACTAGATGTAAAAAAAAAAAAGCAATAAGTGCTTAAACCATTATTCTCGATATAAAGAAAAAAATAAAATTAATTAATTAATTAAACAAAATCATCCTGTACCCCCCCCCTCCCCCCTCCCCGTCCTCTTCTTCACCCACACCCCTTCCCAACCCCTCTTTCTCTTCCTTCCTCCCTTCCCCCTTCTCCATTCCTCCCTAAAATGATCTGTGTTTCCTTCCTTCTGTAGTTAGCACTCCCCCCCCCCACCTCCACCCCCCCGCCCCCTCCCCTAGAAAAACGTTTTTAACCCACATCCCCCCCCCCCAACACCTCCCCACCCCCCACCTCATTATCCCCCAAATTTACTAAACCCTGAGTGGTGGTCTGGGTGCTAGTTAAGTCTTTCGGTTGAGATGATTATCCAAGTTCCCAGAGTGCAATACTTATGTATTCAGTGCACGTAATGGAACCCGAGGCAACAAAGAGAGTTATCGCTAGCGGAATTTTCTTGGAAAAAACTGGCCGCTCTGATGGGAAAAGAAATACATAGGCAAAAAGGAATTTTTGAAAGAAGGAAAAAAAAGAAGAAGAAGACGAGAAGAAGAAGAAAAAGAGAGAAGGAAGAAGAGAAGAAGAAGAAAGAAGAAAAGAAAAAGAAGAAGAAGAAAAGAAGAAGAAGAAAAGAAGAAAAAGAGAAGAGAGGGGAAAAAAGAAAAAAGAAAAAGAAGAAGAGAGAAAAAAGAAGAAGAAGAGAGAACAAGAAGATGGGGGGAGGAGAGAGAAGAGAAAGGGGAAGGGGAGAGAGATGGGAGAGGGAAAAGGAGGGGGGGGGGGAGAAAAAAAAAAACGCGGCGACGCATTTTTCAACAATTAAAAACACTTTCAAAATAACCCTGCCACGTCCTGGCTCTCTCCTCTCTCTCCTTCATCTCTCTCTCCTTCTCTCTCTTCTTCCTCTCTCTCTCCCCACACACCACACACACACACAAACACACCACCACACACCACAAAAACACAGTGCAGATCCACTCTCCCCCAAAAATCCTTGGATGGGAAATATAAACCGAGGTCCCGGGCCAACGCACGCAGAAATCCTGCGCACACGTTAAAATTTTGTTCCGCTTTTCGTTTTGAGTAGGCCATTGCGTGCTGGTGGGAACAGATGACAGAATTTACAGAACTGCATACACACGGGGACTAGATGTAAAAAAGCACATGAGTGCTTATTCCATTATCCTCGATATAAAAGAATAAATAAATAAATAAATCTCTACCCCCTCTCTCTCTCTCCATCCCTCTCACTCCCTCCCCCTCTCGAACGGGATCGCCTGGTGGTTGGAGGTAAAAAAAAACAACATGAGTGCTTATTTCATTATCCTCGAAATAAAATTAAATAAAAAAATAAATAAATTTATTCCATTATCCTCGATATAAAATAATTAGATTGAAAAAAACACACACAATCTCTCTCTCTCTCCTCTCTCTCTCTCTCTCCTCTCTCTCTCTCTCTCTCTCACTACACCACCTCCACACACACACACCACACCCTCATCACACTCCACACACACACACACCACACACTCACTCTCCTCTCTCTTCTCACACACCACACACACACTCACTCACACACACACACACACACCACACACACACACACACACACACACACACACACACACACACACACACAACACACACACACACACTCACTCTCTCTCTCTCTCTCCCACACACACACAACTCACTCTCTCTCACACACACTCCCTCTCTCTCTAACACTCACTACAATACAGTCAGGTAGACAAACAAACAGACAGACAGACATACAGTTAGAAAAACAGGCAGACAGACAGACAAACAGATAATCACAGACAGACAGACAGACAGACAGACAGACAGAGGAGTCCCCTGATCATTGACCACCAGCAGAGGTACCTGGCCAAAACACACCCACAATAATCGATTCTCCAGAGACACTGAGGCACACAGTGTTGCTGTTTGTTGTTGTTTTTGTTATTATTATCCTCAGTGTTGGCTCGTTTGTTGTTGTTTTTGTTATTATTATCCTCAGTGTTGGCTGGTTTGTTGTTGTTTTTGTTATTATCATTATCAGTGTTGCTGTTTGTTGTTGTTGTTTTTGTTATTATCCTCAGTGTTGGCTGTTTGTTGTTGTTGTTTTTTTATTATTACCCTCAGTGTTGCTGTTTGTTGTTGTTGTTTATTATTATCCTCAGTGTTGCTCGTTTGTTGTTGTTTTTGTTATTATTATCCTCAGTGTTGGCTCGTTTGTTGTTTTTTGTTATTATTACCCTCAGTGTTGGCTCGTTTGTTGTTGTTGTTGTTATTATTATCCTCAGTGTTGCTGTTGTTGTTGTTTTTGTTATTATTATCCTCAGTGTTGCTGTTTTTGTTATTATTATCCTCAGTGTTGCTGTTTGTTGTTGTTATTATCCTCAGTGTTGCTGTTTGTTGTTGTTTTTATTATTATCCTCAGTGTTGGCTCGTTTGTTGTTGTTGTTTATTATTATCCTCAGTGTTGCTGTTTGTTGTTGTTTTTGTTATTATTATCCTCAGTGTTGCTGTTTGTTGTTGTTTTTGTTATCATTATCCTCAGTGTTGCTGTTTGTTGTTGTTTTTGTTATTATTACCCTCAGTGTTGGCTCGTTTGTTGTTGTTGTTATTATTATTATCCTCAGTGTTGGCTCGTTTGTTGTTGTTGTTATTATTATCCTCAGTGCTGCTGTTTGTTGTTGTTTTTGTTATTATTATCCTCAGTGTTGCTTTTTGTTGTTGTTGTTATTATTATCCTTAGTGTTGGTTCGTTTGTTGTTGTTATTGTTATTATTATCCTCAGTGTTGCTTTTGTTGTTTGTTATTATTTGTTATTATTATCCTCAGTGTTGCTGTTTGTTGTTGTTGTTATTATTATTATCCTCAGTGTTGGCTCGTTTGTGTTGTTGTTGTTGTTATTATTATCCTCAGTGTTGCTGTTTGTTGTTGTTGTTATTATTATCCTCAGTGTTGGCTCGTTTGTTGTTGTTGTTATTATTATCCTCAGTGTTGCTGTTTGTTGTTGTTTTTGTTAGTATCATCCTCAGTGTTGCTGTTTGTTGTTGTTTTTGTTATTATTATCCTCAGTGTTGCTGTTTGTTGTTGTTTTGTTATTATTATCCTCAGTGTTGCTGTTTTGTTGTTGTTTTTGTTATTTTTTTGTTATTATTATCCTCAGTGTTGCTGTTTGTTGTTGTTTTGTTATTATTATCCTCAGTGTGTTTGTGTTGTTGTTATTATTATCCTCAGTGTTGGCTCGTTTGTTGTTGTTGTTGTTATTATCAGTGTTGGTTCGTTTGTTGTTTTTAGTGGTGGTGGTAGTGGTGGTGGTGGTGGAAGTAGGTTCTGGTGTTGTTGTTCCATACATTATCATCATCATTGTTGTTACTACTACTACTGCTGCTGCTGCTGCTGCTGCTGCTGCTACTACTACTACAACTATGAGTGTTTATGCCATTATCCTCGAAATAAAATAATAAATAGATAAATAAATAAACACCTTTCTGCCTGCCTCTGTGCCTACCTGCCTGTCTCCCTGCCTGTTTGCCTACCTACCTGCCTGCCTGCTTGTTTTTAATTAATAAAATAATAATGTATGAATTAATAGGAATCTTGTACGCCTTTTTCTCACTTTGTCATGGCAGTTTCTCTCCTGAAATCGGCTGTTCCCGAGACGGCGCTCGCCACTTAGCGCTGCCACCCTTTCACCTTTCTGTCTATCTGTCTGTTTTCTGTCTGTCTGTCTCTCTGTCTGTCTGTTTGTATATCTGTTTGTCTACCTTTCTGTCTGTTTGTCCGTCTGCCTACCTGTCTTTCTCTCTGTCTGTCTACCTTTCTGTCTGTTTGTCTGCCTACCTACCTGTCTGCCTGCCTGCCTACCTTTCTGCCCGCCTCTATGCCTGTCAATCTATCTGTCTGCTTGTCTATTTACCTGCCTGTATCTCTGTCTGTCTTCCTTTTTGCCCACCTATTTTTTGTCTGTCTTATCTGTCTGTTCGTCTGTCTGCCTGTCTATCTTTCTGCTTGCCTGTATACCTGCTTGTCTGTTTCTACCTATCTGTCTGCATGTCTTCCTGCCTGCCTGTATGTCTACCTTTCTGCCTGCCTTCCTGCCTGTCTGTCTGCCTTTCTGCCTGTTTCTGTACCTGCTTGCTTGCTTTCTTGCCTTTTATGTCTGTCCAACTTTCTGCCTGCCTGCTTGTCTGTCTTCCTGTCTGTCCACCTGCCTGCCTGTCTGTCTGTCTGCCTATCTGCCTGTCTTTCTACCTACCTGCCTGTTTGTCTGCCTACCTGCTTGCCTGTCGGCCTATCTGTCTACCTTTCTGTCTGCCTGCCTGTTTGTCTGCCTACCTGCTTGCCTGTTTGTCTGCCTACCTACTTTCCTGCTTGTCTGCATATCTACCTGCCTGTCTGTCTACCTTTCTGCCTGCCTGCCTGCCTGCCTGTCCACCCCTCTGCCTGCCTGCTGTCCACCTCTACCTGCCTGCTTGTCTGCCTACCTACCTGCTTGTCTGTCTGTCTTCCTGCCTCTGTTTTTGAATACGTGCCGGTCTGCCTGCCTACCTGCTTGTCTGTCTGTCTACCTGCCTCGGTTTTTGAATACGTGCCTGTCTGCCTGCTTGCCCTGCTTGCCTGCCTGCCTGTGTGTCTGTTTCTGTGTCTGGAGAGTCTCCAGGTAATTGAGCACCAGCAGAGGTACCTGGCCAAAACACAGCCAGAATTATCGATTCTCCAGAGACGCGCTGCTGATAGATACACACTGTTGTTGGCTTTTTTTTCTTTCTCCATTTACCTCTGGTTCTATACAGAGAGAGAGAGCCTGAGAGAAAGAGAGGGAGAGAGGGAGAGAGAGGAAGGGGGGAGAGGAGAGGGAGAGAGGGAGAGGGGAGAGAAGAGAGAAGAGAGAGAGGAGGGAGGAGAGAGGGGGGAGAGAGGGGGAGAGAGAGAGGTGGAGAGAGAGAGGGAGAGAGAGAAAAGAGAGAGAGGGAGAGAGAGAGGAGAGAAGAGAGAGAGGGAGAGAGAGGTAGAGAGAGAAGAGAGAGAGGGGGGAGATAAAAGAGAGAGAGAGAGGGGGGGAGGGGGGAGAGAGAGGGAGAGAGAGAGAGAGGGAGGGAGAGAGAGAGGAGAGAGAGAGAGGGGGAGAGAGAGGGGAGAGAGGGAGGAGAGGGAGGAGAGAGGGAGAGAGAGGGAGAGAGAGGGAGAGAGAGAGGGGGAGAGAGAGAGAGGGGGGGAGAGAGAGGGAGGAAGAGAGAGAGAGAGAGGGAGGGGGAGAGGAGGAGAGAGGCAGACAGGCAGACAAAAAAAGTCACATAGACAGACAGATTGACAGAGACATAAAAATACAGACAAATAAAAAAAACATACAAGTTTCACAACGTGCACATAATTATTTTGATTGATGCAATGTATGGATACTGATGAAAACAGTTTTTAAAAAAAGAAAAAAAGAAAATGAACACCAATTTTTTTTTTTTAAAGAAAAGAGAGAGAGGCACATGCAGACAAATAGACAGACACACAGGCAGACCGACCAAGAGACAGACAGGCAGACCGACCAACAGACCAACCGAGAGACAGACAGGCAGACCGACAGACACACAGAAAGAGAGCAACAGACCGACCGACATACACACAGACCGACTAACAGAATAACATACAGGCCAAACAACAGACAGACGGACAAACATATTAGACATACTGACCGACAGGCCTAAGAGACAGACCGACAGACCGACCAACATACACACCCACAGACAGACAGGTAGACAGGCAGACTGACAGACAGGAGTCTGGCAGAGACACCTTTTTATTATTGTCAGCAGACCAAAGAAATGAGTGTTTGCCCCCCCCCCCTCCCCCTCCCCCCCCCCCCCCCCACACACACACACACCTTCCCTCTCCTGTCGTCCTGATTCACAGACTAGTATTGATTCTTGCACTCTCCCTCCACCCCCCCTCCCCAAACCCCCCTCACCGAAAAAAAAATTCTGCTGACACAGATTCCAACACAGCGTACAACACTCACTCACGCGCATATAAACACACACACACACACATACACGCGAGCGCACGAACACACACACACACATGCACACGAACACCCACACATACACACACAAGTGCATGCGCATGCGTGCGTGCGTACGTGCGAGAGAGTGTGTGTGTGTGCGTGTGTGTGTTATTTCTGTCTCTCTGTCTCTGTCTCTCGGTCTCTCCAACTCTCTATCTCTTCTACACACACCACACACACACACACACACACACACACCACACGCACGCACGCACGCACGCACCACACAACACACACACACACACACACACGCAAGCACACACACACACGCACACGCACACACTTCCTCTCTCTCTACCCCCTCTCTCTATCTCTCCATCTCTCTCACTCACTCCCTCTCGTGAACGGGATAGCCGGGTGGTTAGTGTGATGTATTCGTGATCTGCTGACCCGGGTTCGATTCTCGTTCAAGAAGATTTTTTCCTCTGGAGTTAACATCAGTGTCGACTCCACTCTCCCCGAAAGTCCTTCGGATGAGACTATAAACCGAGGTCCCGTGTGCGAACGCATGCAGAACATCTTGCGCACACGTTAAAACCCGTTCCGTTTTTCGGAAGAGTAGGCCATTGTGTGCCGGTGGAAACGGATGATGACAAAATTGACAAAACTGCATACACACGTGGACTGGATGTAAAAAAAGCACACGAGTGCTTATTCCATTATCCTCGAAATAAAATAAAAGAATAAATAAATAATAAATAAATACCCCCACTTTCCTCTCTCACCCCTTCTCTTTCCCCCTCTCTCTTTCTCCCTCCTTCCTCCACCATCTCTCACTTCCCTCTCCCCTCCTTCCTCTCCCCCCTCCCTCCCCCTCTCTCGCTTCCTCCTCCTCTTCCCCCTCTCTCTCTTTCTACCTCTCCCTCTTTTTCTACCCTCCAATCTCTCTCTCCCCCCTCTCTCTCCCTTATTCTCTCCCCCTCCTTCCTTCCTCTCTCCCTCCTCTCTCTATTCATCATTCTCCCTCCCTCTCCTCTCTTTCTACTCTCTCTTTCCCCTTTCTCTCCCTCTTTCCTTCCTCCCTCCTCTCCCTCTCTTCAATTTCTCTCTCTCTCTCTCTCTCTCTCCTCTCTCTCTCTCTCTCTCTCTCTCTCTCTCTCTCTCTCAGTTAAAAAGGTTGACATATATCACTTGTAATTTGAATGGATGGTCGATTCGAATGTTGTTCTATCCATTTCAGTTTGATTTTTCCTTTTTTTCCCCCCTTTTCTTTGTATGTACTAGGTGATTTTGTAAATGTATAGACGCCAATGTTATTATTATTATAATAATTAGTCTGCTATACGTGGATGGATCCTTTCTTTTCTGCCAAACATAATGGTACTGATCACGTATTCAACTTTTTATTTACTGTTTCACAAACATATTTGTGTTACCTACCTTGTCAAAAGGCCTAGTTGGGCAAAGTCAGTAAACTGTTAAAGCGTTAAAGCGCTCTCTCTCTCTCTCTCTCCTCTCTCTCTCTCTCTCTCTCTCTCTCTCTCTCTCTCTCTCTCCTCTCTCCTCTCTCTTCTAGCAATAAATTTTGTCAAATTGTCTCTCTCTCTTCCCTCCCCTCCTTCTCTCTCCCCTCTCCCTTCGGATGAGACTATACACCGAGGCCCCGTGTGCGAACGCATGCAGAACATCTTGCGCACACGTTAAATCCTGTTCCGCTTTTCGGAAGAGTAGGCCATTGTGTGCCGGTGGAAACAGATGACAACATTTACAAAACCGCATACACACGGGGACTGGATGTAAAAAAAAAGCACATAGCTGCTTCTCCATTATCCTCGATATCAAAGTACATCAATAATATCAATCAAATCTCTCTCCTCTCTCCCTCCCCTCCCCTCTCTCTCTCTCTCTCTCTCTCTCCTCTCTCTCTCTCACTCAATTTATCTCTTCCCCCACCCCCCCTCATCGTCTGTCTCCCTCTCTCACTTTCTCTCTCCCTCTCTCTCCTCTATTTGAACACTACTGTGCTCTTTGCCAAAAGACTGTATTGTTATTGGCAATTAATTACTTTCAGTTGTTAAGTGTTCTCTCTCCCTCCTGCTCTCTCTCTCTCTCCTCCTCCCGTCTCTCTCTCTCTCCCTCCTCTCTCTCGCTTCAATTTATCTCTCCCCCCTCGTCTGCTCCCCTCTCTCTCTCTCTCTCCCTCCTGCTCTCTCTCTCTCTCCTACCCTCCCTCCTTCTCTCTCTCTCTCCCTCCTCTCTCTCGCTTCAATTTATCCTTCTCCCCCCCTCCCCCTCGTCTGTCTCTCTCTCCTGCTCTCCTGCTCTCTCTCTCTCTCTCTCTCTCCCCCTCCCTCCTGCTCTCTCTCTCCCTCCCTCCCGCTCTCTCTCTCCCTTCTCTCTCTCGCTTCAATTTATCTCTCCCCCTCCTCCCTCGTCTGTCTCCCTTTCTCTCTCTCTCTCTCCCTCCCTCCTGCTCTCTCTCCCACCCTCCCTCCTTCTCTCCCTCCTCTCTCTCGCTTCAATTTATCTCTCCCCCCCTCGTCTGTCTCCCTCTCTCTCTCTCCCTCCTCTCTCTCCCTCCCTCCCGCTCTCTCTCTCCCTCCTCTCTCTCGCTTCAATTTATCTCTTCCCCCCTTCCCTCTCGTCTGTCTCCCCCCCTCTCTCCCTCCCTCCTGCTCTCTCTCTCTCCCACCCTCCCTCCCGCTCTCTCTCTCTCTCTCCCTCCTCTCTCTCCCTTCAATTTATCTCTTTCCCCCTCCCCCTCGTCTGTCTCCTTCTCTCTCTCTCTGTCTCTCTCTCCCATCTCCTCTCTCTCTCCCTCCCTCCTGTTCTCTCTCTCCTCTCCTCTCTCTCCCTTCAATTTATCTCTTCCCCCCCCCCCCTCCCCTCGTCTTTCTCCCTTTCTCTCTCTCTCTCTCCCTCCCTCCTCCCTCTCTCTCTCTCCCTCCCGCTCTCTCTCTCTCTCTCCCTCCTCTATCTCGCTTCAATTTATCTCTTCCCCCCCCCCCCCACCACCTCGTCTGTCTCTCTCTCTCTCTCCTTCAGTAGAGCGCCAGAGTACTGTACCTACCTAACATTAACAGACAGAGAGGGCAAGCAGGACACATAAACACGAACCTGACGACTTGTCAATCGATTTGTTAGAGAAGAGGAGGAGGAGGAGGAGGAGGAGGCGAAATTTGCTGACACAGACGTTATGCTGTTCTCAAGTACACGCG
>CM054154.1:28238854-28258854 GCA_028751875.1 Rapana venosa
TCTACTACGTTTTTTGCCCTATTTTATCTTTTTATCTATTATCTTTCATCTATCTTTTTCTATTATCTGTTTCTTCTTCTATCATTTCTACTATTCTCTATCATCTATCTTCTATTATTTTCTATTATTTCCTTTTATCTATCTATCTATCTAAAAATTATATATCTGTTGCTTCTACTTCTATCTATCTGTCTGTCTTTTTGTTGTTGTTTGGGCTGGTTGCCCCTTGCGGTTGGTTGATGGCTTTGTTCGGCATCTCGTGCGCCGCAATGTGGTTGTGGAGCGCGCCGCGCGCGCGTGAAAATACCCGAACCGAGCCCATAGAACAGACAAAAAATAAAGTCCTTTTGGGGGTATCTTTTTCTCACCCCACAGGCAACAAAAAACAACAAAAAGACAGAGACAAAGACAGCGGGGGGGGAAAAAAAAAAAAAAAAAATAAATATCGAAATAAAAAAAAGCCTAAACACACACACACCGCGCGCGCAGCACACACCCACCACAAAACGCGCGCACCAACACACCCCAAACACCCCCAACAACCCAACCACACACACACACACCCCACAAAAAAAAATTTTTAAGCCTTTGTGCCGGGGGGGGAACGATAAGTTTCAAAATGGGCTTACCACGGGGACTGGTTTTAAAAAAAGCACATGGGTGCTTATTCCCATTACCCTCATATAAAAGAAAAAAAAAATAAAAATAAAATAAAAAACCACACCACCGCACGCACACCAAAACACACACACAACACACCCACAAAAACAAAAAACACACACAACCAAAAAACACCCCCACAGCGAACAGACACAGCACCCAAAAAAAAAAATTTTAAAACCAAAAAGGGCGAAAAAAGAAAACAATAAAAAAAAATTTTTTTAAAACTACGAACCAAAATTTAAAAAACAAAAAAAACAAAAAAACCCCAAAAAAAAAAAGAACGGCCCAAAAAAAATTGAAAAAATTGGGGACTAAAAATAAGGACAAAAATCATTACGACAAAAAATAGGCCAAAATAGAACAAAACGTTTTAAAAAAAAAGGGAAAAAAATTGGGGCAAGGACGAAACAAAACAAGGGAACAAACAAAGGAAAAACCAATAGGACCAACCACCACCCCCACCACCACCCCACAAACAACAACAAAAAGAGAGAACAAAAAAGGAGCAAATGCTAAGTTTCAACAACAACAAAAAACCAAAAACAAAAAGAGGAAAAAGAAAACCCATAAATTTTTAGTCAAAAATTTAAATCGGAAGGACAAAAAGGTAAAACACTGACTAGCCTACAAACGAATACAACATTCAAACAGAAAAAGAGACAGACGACGACAGAGAGGGGAGAGGAGAGAGAGAGAGAGAGGAAGAGAAGAGAGGAGAGAGAGAAAAAGAGAAAGAAGAAAAGGGGGAGAGTGGAGAGGAGAGGAGGAGAGAGAGAGAGAAAGAGAGAGGAGAGAGAGAGAAAAACAAAAAGGGGAACAGAAAGAAGCACACACAAACAAAACACAACAACACAGACGGCACCGACAGACAACAAGGGAGGAAGGACAACGACAGATAATGTTTCCAGACCACAGACAACTGGCACACAATCAGACAGACGACAGACGAAGGGAAGGACAAAACGAAGATGAATTTTTTCCAGACACACGACAGACGGCACACAACAACAAAAACAGACAAAACAGCGGACGGAAGGACGACAAAAACAGATAAATTTTTCCAGCAACAAAACGACTGCACAAAATCAGACAGCACACAAAGACAAGGGCCCAAAATCAGACAGATTATGTGTGTGGTCTGCCTAAAACCCAAAAAAGCACAGTACAGTGTGTTAGACCCGGGAAAGGGAGGAAAGGGATGTCTTGTTATAAATTTTGTTGAATAAAATTGCTGTTGGTTTTTCTTCTTTTTCTTAAATGAGTATATTATGGGGTGAAGGGATTGGTAGGATGTGATGTTATGTGAAAGGGTTTTTAAAGAACTCTTTTTCTCTGTTTAACCCAAATTTAATTTTTGGTTTTGTTGTTTTTATTTTTGGTATGGTGGGGGGGGGTTTCGGGTTTTTTTTTCCCTTTCTTTTTTTTTTGGGTTTAGGTGGTTTTTTTGGGAGGGGGGGGATATTTTGGCCCTTTTTTTCTCGTCTTTTTAGTTTTTATATTATTCTTCATTTGTCTTGGCTGGTTATTCTTTTCCTATGTTAGTTATTGTCGCTGTTTTTGTTGTGGGATGTTTTTTGTGTTTGTTTGATTGTTTATTTCCTTGTTGTGGTTTTCCGTTGATTCACCTTTGTTGTTTTTTTATTCATTTTTTGTAGGTTGAAGGTTTTGTTACTTGTGTGGGGGGGGGGGGGGGGGGGGGGGGGGAAAACAGTTTGAGGGGTTTTTTAAAAATTTTTATTTTTTTTGTCTTTTTTGTTTTTTTTGGGTTTTGGGTTTTTTTTTGTTGCTTGTTTGTTTGTGTTAATACGGGGATTTTTTTCTGATTTGATTATTTGAATTTATGGTCCAAATTTTTTCTGGGTTTTTTTTTTTTTTTTTTAATTCACATATGCATATGTTATTGGGTTTTTTTTTTTTGTTGTATGTTTACCCAAAATTTTGGGGGGGGGGGGGGGTTGGGATGTCTGCATATACATTACTTTTTTTTTCCGCTTTTTTTCTTTTTTTAGATAATGGCTTGATAAAAAAAAAAATCACTGCTTTTTCAATGTCCATCGAAAATAAAGTTTTACTTTTACTTGACTTTACCGACAGACAGACAGACAGACGGAAGGACGAACAGACAGATGAAAGTTGTCCCAAAAATACAGACAAAATGGCACACAATCAAAGACAGACAACAGATGGGACACAAAAACAACAGACAACAGCAGAGGGCGGACAACAGACGATAATTTTTTCCACGACGACAGACTGGCACACAATCAGACGACATAAACGACTGGCACACAAATCAGACAGACAGACAGACACAACAGACAGACAGGACAAGACGACGGACGGACGGAAGGACAACGACAAAGAATTTGCCGACTCAGACAGAGGCACACAAATCTACAGACAGAAAACGGCGGAAGGCGAACAGACGATGAATGTTGTCCAACACCAAAAATTTGGGACCAATCAACGGCAGACAACAGAAACCCCACAGACGGGGAAAAAGGCAACAGACGAGAATTTTGTCCAAACAACGACAACAGATGGACACAATAAGACGAAGCAGACAGGACCCCGGGGGGGCGGCAGAGAAGTGCCAGACAGCGCAGAGGGGACCCCTCGACAGACAGCAAAAGAAAACAGCGGACGGACGGCGGACTGTGCGTCCACTCCTGGGTTTATTTCCCGTGGAAGTAAAATGGCTGGGGCACGGGGGATTTTTTGGGAAAAAACCCCAAAAAACCGCTCTGTTTAGATGGTAAGGTTATGGGCTTGACGCTGAAAGATTTCCACCCCCTCCCTTCTTAAAAAAAACCCCCCCCCCCCCCCCCCCCCCCTCCCTTTTCCCTCTTCCCTTCCCCCCCCCCCCCCCCGCCCCCCTCCTCCCTTTTCCCCCCCCCCCCCCCCCAAAAAAAAAACAAAAAACCAAACCCCCACCACCCCCCCCCCCCCCCCACCCCCCCCCCCTCCCACCCCCCCCCCAAAACCAAACCCCTTTTCCCCCCCCCCCTCCCCCCCAAACCCCCCCCCCCCCCCCCCCCCCCCCCCCCAAAAAAAAAAAAAAACCCAAAACAAAAAAAACCCCCCAAAAACAAAACAAAAAACCCCCCAAACAAACCAACCCCAACAAACCAAAAAAAAAAACCAACCCCCAAACAAACCAACCCCAAAAAAACCCAACCCAAAAAAAAACCCAAAAAACCCCAAAAAACCCCAAACAAACCAACCCCAAAAAAAAACCCCCCAAAAAAAACCAACCCACCCCAAAAAAAACCCCCCAAACAAAAACCCCCCCAAAAAAAAACCCAAACCCCCAAAAAAAACCCAAACCCCCAAAAAAACCAAAACCCCCCCCAAACAAACCACCCCAAACAAAAAAACCCCAAAAAACAAAAAAAAAACCCCCCAAACAACCCCCACCCCAAAAAAACCAAAACCCCAAACAAAACCCAAACAAACCAACCCCAAACCCCCAAAAAAAACCAACCAACAAAAACCCCCAAAACAAAAAAACCCCAAAAACAAAACCCCCCCCCAAACAAAAAAAACCCCCAAAACAAAAAAAACCCCAAAACAAACCCCCCAAAACAAACAAACCCAAAAAAAAACAAACCCCAAAAAAAACCCCCCCAAACAAACCCCCAAACAAAAAAAACCCCAAAAAAACCCAAACCCCAAAAAAAACCCCAAAAAAACAAAAAAAAACCAAAACAAAAAAACCAAAAACCCCAAACAAAACCCCCCAAACCCAACCAACCCCAAAACAAAACCAAACCCCAAAAAAACCAACCCAAAAAAACCCAAAACCAACAAAAAAAAACCCCCCAAAAAAACCCAACCCAAACAAACAAACCCAAACAAAAACCCCAAAAAAACCCAACCCCCAAAAAAACCAACCCAAAACCAAAAAAACCCCAAAAAAAACCCAAACCCCCAAACCCAAACCAAAAAAAACCCAACCCCCCCCCAACAAACCACCCCCCAAAAAAAACAAACCCCAAACAAACCAAACCCCAAACAAACCCCCCCAAAAAAACCCCCCAAAAAAACCCCCAAACCCCAAAAAAAAAACCCCAAAACAAACAAAAACAACCCCAAAAAAAACCCCCCAAAAAACCCCCCCAAACCCCAAAAACAAAAACCCCCCCACACAAAAAAAAAAAAAAAAAAAAAAAAAAAAACAAAAAAAAAAAAAAAACAAAAAAAAAAAAAAAAAAAACCCCCAAAAAACCCCCAAAAAACCCAACCCCAAACAAACCCCCCCCTAACAAAAAAAACCCCAAAAAAACAACCCCAAACAAACAAACCAACCCCAACAACCCCCCAAAAAAAAAACCCCCAAAACAAAAAACCCCCAAAAACCCAAACCCCCAAACAAACCAACCCCAAAAAAACCCCCAAAACCCAACCCCCAAAAACAAAAAACCCAAACAAAACAAAAACCCCAAACAAACCACCCCCCCAAACCCCCCCAAAACCCCCAAACCCCAAACCCCCCAAAACAAAAAAACCCCAAACAAAAAAACCCCAAACAAACCAAAAAAACAAAAAAAAACCCAAACAAACCAAACCCCAAAAAAACAAAACAAACCCAACCCAAACAAACCCCAAAAAAAACAAACCAAACAACCAACAAAACAAACCAACCCCAAACAAACCAAACCCCAAACAAACCAACCCCAAACAAACCCAAAAACCCCAAACAAAACCAACCCCAAACAAACCCCCCAAACAAACCAACCCCAAACAAACCCCCACAAACAAAACACAAACCAACAAACAAAACCCCCCAAACAAACAAACCAAACAAAAACCCCCAAAAACCCCAAAAAAACCCCCAACAAAAAAAAAACAAACCAAAAAACCAACAAAAAAAAACCCAACAACCAACCCAAACAAACCCCAAAAAAACCCAAACCCCCAAACAAACCAAACCCCAAACAAAAAAAACCCCTCAAACTCACTCTCAGCCTTCACGTCGATGTACCAAGGCAAGATCACCGACACGCCGTTCTTGAAAATGGTGACGTTGCAGCCGAAGCGGCGAGCCTCGTTCTGGGCCAGGTCCAAAACGAGGGTCCTGACCTTGGTGCGGTGACCTTGGCCGTCGATGATGCAGAGCGAGAAGCTGGCAGAGGTCGTGCACTCGCTCTTCTTGAGGTTGGCCGAGGCGATGACCCGTTCTTTCACCGCCGGTCGGGGGTCGTAGAGGGAGATGCTGAGGATGTCGGAGCTGGCAGCAGCCAGGTTTTCCCGGAGCAGTCCACCTCCATGATGTTCTGGATGCCTTGGAAGGGGCGGTAGGACATGCCTGTGGTGGCGGTGGGAAGGTTTTTTGGAACAGAGACAGAGAGAGGAGAAGGAAGAAGTGAGTGAGTGAATGGATGGATGGAGGATGGTGGTTGTGGTTTTGGTGGTTGGTGTGGTGGTGATGAGGTGGGAAAGGGGTGAATGAAGGAAGGGAATGGTGGTGGTGATGATGGTGGAATAGAGAAGGAAGGAGAGAATGAAAGAATATGAAGGTATATGAAGGTGAAGGTGATGGTGATGATGGTGGAAGGAGTGAATGAAGGAAGGTAATGATGATGGTGGTGGTGGTGGTGAGTGATGATGATGATGATGATGATGATATGATGATGATGATGTGGTGGTGGTGGTGGTGGTGATGATGGAATAGGAAGGAAGGAGAAATGAAGGAATGTGAAGGTGAAGGTGAAGGTGGTGGTGGTGATGATGGTGGTGGTGGTGATGGTGGTGATGATGGAATAGAGAAGGAAGGAGGGAATGAAGGAATGTGAAGGTGAAGGTGAAGGTGATGGTGGTGGTGGTGGTGGTGATGGTGATGATGATGGTGGTGGTGATGGTGATGATGATGGTGGTGGTGGTGGTGGTGATGGTGGAATAGAGAAGGAAGGGTGAATGGATGGAGGAAGGTGATGGTGATGGTGGTGGTGGTGGTGATGATGGTGGAATAGAGAAGGAAGGAGTGAATGAATGAAGGAAGGTAAGGTGATGTATGGTGTGGTGATGGGTGGTGGTGATGATGGTGGAATAGAGAAGGAAGGATTGTGAATAAAGGGAAGGAAGGTGATGTGGTGGTGGTGATGGTGATGTGGTGGTGGTGGTGGTGGTGGTGATGGTGGTGGTGGTGGTGGAATAGAGAAGGAAGGAGCGAAGGAAGAAAGGTGATGATGGTGGTGGTGATGTGATGGTGGTGGTGATGGTGGAAGGAGTGAATGAAGAAGAATGATGGTGGTGGGGGTGGTGGATGGATGGTGGTGGTGGGGGTGGTGGTGGTGGTGGTGGTGATGGTGGTGGTGGTGGGGGTGGAATAGAGAAGGAAGGAGAGAAGGAAGGAAGGTGATGGTGATGGTATGATGATGATGATGATGATGGAGGAATAGAGAAGGAAGGAGTGAATGAATGAAGGTGATGATGATGATAATGATGATGATGGTGGTGGTGGTGGTGGTGGTGGTGGTGGTGGTGGTGGTGGTGGTGGTGGTGGTGGAATAGAGAAGGAAGGAGTGAATGAAGGAAGGTGATTATTATGATGATGATGGTGGTGGTGGTGCAATGACGATGGTGATGATGATGATGGTGGTGGTGATAGAACGATAATGATGATGATGGTGGTGGTGGAATGATGATGGTGAGGAGGAGGAGGACGTATTGGAAGTTGCGGTAGGACATGCCTGTAGGATTTGGAAGAGAGACAGACAGACAGACAGACAGAGGAAGGAAGGGAAGAGGAAAGGAAGGAAGGAAAGAGAAATGAAGGAAGGGAAGAAGGAAGGAAGGGAAGAAGAAAGGAAGGAGAGGAAGGAAGGGAGAAGGAAGGGAAGAAGGAAGGAAGGAAGGGAAGAAGGCAAGAAGGAAGGGAAGAAGGAAGGAAGGAAGGGAAGAAGGAAGGGAAGAAAGGTAAGGGAAGAGAAGAGAAGGAAGGAAGGAAGGGAAGAAGGAAGGAAGGAAGGAAGGGAAGAAGGAAGGAAGAAGGAAGGAAGGAAGAAGGAAGGAAAGGGAAGAAGGAAGGAAGGAAGGGAAGAAGGAAGAAGGAAGGAAGGAAAGGGAAGAAAGAAGAAGAAGGAAGAAAGAAGAAAGTAAGGGAAGACAGAAAAATGGAAGGGAAGAAGGAAGGAAGGGAAAAAAGAAGGAAGGAAGAAAAGGGGGAAGGAAGGTAAGAAGGAAGGAAGGGAAGACGGAAGGAAGGAAGGAAAGAAGGAAGGGAGGAAGGGGAAGAAGGAAGGAATGAAAGGAAGAAGGAAGGAAGGGAGGAAAGGAGGAAGGAAGGGAAGAAGGAAGGAAGGAAGGGAAGAAGGAAGGGAAGAAAGAAGAAAGTAAGGGAGGAAAGAAAAAAGGAAGGGAAGAAGGAATGAATGAAAGGGTTTTCGATGGATTGATTCATTTGTGCATTCGTTTTATTCATGTTTTAATTTTTTAAATTCTCAATGCCTTATAAGTGGTGGTAGGACGTGCCTCTAGGAACTGGAGTGAGAGAAAGAGAGAGAGAGAGGAATGAATGAACGAATGAAGGAATGATGGTGATGATGATAATGATGATGATGTCAGTCAGTCAGTCAGTCAGTCAGTCAGTCTGTCTGTCTGTCTGTCTGTCTGTCTGTCTGTCTGTCTGTCTCTCTTCTCTCTCTCTCTCTCTCTCCCACACCACAAAACAAACTTCTTCTTTTTTCATAATGTTACGGTCAGGTTGAGTGATATACCAATAAGCTTTTATCAATTTTTGGTCTCGAAAATATATATACACCTTAAAAACAAAACAAAATAAACGAATAAAAGTTTCCGAAGTCGGAATGCAGCTACCTTAATGGTGGGGCCCCCCAAAAAAATGTCGCGGTACGCAAGAATTTCACCCCTGGTAAACTTAGGAGCTCTAGCCGAGGAACAAAAGACAACCCCCCCCCCCTCTTGTAAAAAAGAAGAAACAAAAACAACATCCCCCCAAAAAAAACAACCCAACAACAACCCCCCCTTCCCCCCCAAAAAAACCAACAACCCAACAACACCCCCCCCCAAAAAAAAAAAAACCCAAAAAACCCAACAACACCCCCCAAAAAACAACAACAACACAACAACACCCCCCCCAAAAAAAACAAACAACCAACAACCCAACAACAACCCCCCCTACATACACACACACACACACACTCTCTCTCTCTCTCTCTCTCTCTCTCTCTCTCTCCAACACACACACACACACACACACACACACACACACACACACACACACACACACACACACACACACAACACCAAAAGAAAACGACAACAAAAAACCCAAACAAACAAACAATCGAAAGCAGAAACAACGACAAAACAAAACAAAAACAAAAAAACACCCACCATCACCACCAACAATAAATAACCACCCCTCCCCACCCCCTAAAAAAACACCCAAAACAAAACCAACAACTAAAAACAAAGAAAACCAACACAACAAACAAAGCAATAAAACTCGCCCATGGCAATAGCAATAAAAGTCAAACAAACATACAACAAACAAACAAACAAACAAACCCCAGGCCAGCTTATAAACTTCAATCTTGACTGATGCTAAATAGGAATCGTAAAAACCACGTTATGTTGCCCAGTTAGCTCGCTAGATAAAGCACACACACACACACAACACACACACACACACACACACACACAACACACACACACACATCACACACACACAGATACACACACACACATACACACACACAGTGATACATACACACACAAACACACACACGCGCACACACAGAGATACACACAGCTACACACACACACACACACACACATAACCACGTTATGTTGCCCAGTTGGCTCGCTAGATATTACACACACACACACACACGACAACGTTATGTTTCTGAGTTAGCTAGCTAGATATTACACACACACACACACACACACACGCACGCGCGCACGCGCGCGCACGCACAGACACAGACACAACACACACACACACACACACACACAGAGGCGTGGAATAGAAGTAAAAGAAGAGGAAAAAATGTTCAGCACTAAAACTTAGAACCCTTCCAGAGAAGGGAGAGAGAGAGAGAGAGAGAGAGAGAGAGAGAGGGGGGGGGGAGGAGGCAGACAGACAGAGACAGAGAAGAGAGAGAGAGGGTGGGGGGGCAGACAGACAGACAAGACAGACAGAGAGAGAGAGAGAGAGAGAGAGAGAGAGAGAGAGAGAGAGAGAGAGAGAGAAGAGAGAGAGAGAGAGAAGACAGACAGACAGACAGAGAGAGAGAGAGAGAGACAGACAGACAGAGACACAGAGAAAGAGAGTGGGGGGGGGGGGGGGGGGATGGGTGTTGTGAACGTTGTGGAATGATAGTGTGTATGTCCATTAGGCGTATTTTTTCTTCTTCTTAAATTACTACTGCTGCTGCTGCTGCTGTTGCTGCTTCTGTTGCTGCTGCTGCTGCTGCTCCTCCTACTACTACTACTACTGCTACTCCTACTGCTGCTGCTGCTACTACTACTACTTCTACTGCTGCTGCTTCTACTACTACTACTACTGCTGCTGCTGCTGCTGCTGCTGCTGCTGCTGCTACTACTACTACCACTACTACTGCTGCTGCTGCTGCTGCTACTGCTGCTGCTGCTTCCGCTGCTACTACAACTATTACTAGCACTCCTACTCCTCCTCCTACCACCACCACCACAGCTACTACTTCTACTGTTATTTTATTATAGTTATAATAATGATAATAATAATAATAATAATAATAATAATAATAATGATGATGATGATGGTGATGATGATGATGATGGTAATAATAATGATATATAAAATTTGTGTAGCGCTGAATCTCGTAAAACAAACAAATCGAAGCGCTTACATTCAAATCATTTACATGCATGCAACTTTCCTCAAATATCATAATCAACAGATTTAAAATCTATGCGTGCGCGCGCAAACACAAACACAAGCACACACACATACAAACACACACACACACACACACACACACACACACACACACACACACACACACACCACACACACACACACACACACACACACACACACACCACACATGCAAGCGAACACACTTACGAGGAGATGAAGGATGTTGTTGAAAATTAGGGACAGATATGAGGGGAAAAGTGTCAGGTAGGAAATAAGCGTGTTTTGAGGCTGGATTTGAAGGTATCACATTTTCTACAATTCCCCCTAAAATCCTACTACTTCTATCACTTGTAAAACTATTACAACTGCTTCTGCTTCATTCAATGCAAGGCATGGGAAGGCAATACAAAGCAAATACAGATTTTCCATCGCAAAGCCAACACCCTCAGGTGTTTCTGTCATTCTATCTCCTCTAAAGTAAAATGCATATCTATCTATTGATAGGGAACAGATGACAGAATTTACGAAACCGCATACACACGGGGACTGGATGGAAAGAAAAGCACATAAGTGCTTATTCCATTATCCTCGATATCAAAGAATTTAAAAAATAGAATTAAAAATAAATAAATAGATGGATCTCTCTCTCTCTCTCTCTCTCTCTCTCTCTCTATATATATATATATATATATATATATATATATGGGTGGGTTTTTTTTTTAAAAAAAGGCAAAAACACACACTTCCCGAACACTGCGCTTCTTGGTTCTAAAATCACGTTAGCGCCCCCTACCCCCACCCCCCAAAACAAATTTTTTGGAAAAATAGAAAAACGACACTACGCAAATTGTTTTCTCATGTTCTGACAACTTGTTAGTGATAACAAAATATACGCACACGCGTGTGAACGCGCGCGAGCACACACGCATTAACACACACGCAGTCAACACACACACACACACACACACCCTGCAACACACCACACAGATGCCTCCCCCCCCCCCCCCACACACACACACTCTCTCTCTCTCTCTTTCTCTCACTCTCTCTCATACCTTAAACATTAACACACACACAACACACACATGCACATGCACACCACACACGACACTACACACACACACACACATGACACACACTAATACGACACTACACACACACACACTAAACACACAAACACACACACTAACACACACACAAACACACACACTAACACACACACAAACACACACTCACCCGAATGACAAAATTTACAAAATTGCATACACACGGGGACTGAATGAAAAAAACACACGAGTGCTTATTCCATTATCCTCGAACTAAAAGAATAAGAAAAAAACACACACACACACGACACTACACCGACACACGCACTACACACACACACACACACACACAACACACACACAAGCACAACAGCACACGACACTACACACACCGACACACACACGCGACCACTACACACCACCCACACACACACACACTACACACACACACCACACACGACACTACACACACACACACACACACGACACACACACGACACTACATACACACACACGCACACACACACACGCACCACACATACACTACACTAACTACACTACACACACAAACACATATCACACATACACACACACACACACACACACACAACACACACACGACACTACACGACACTACACACACACAACACAACACACACACACATACACTACACTACACACACACACACACACACACACACACGAACACTACACACACACACACTACATCTCAACACTACACACCTACACACACACACACACACACACACACACAACAATACACAGAAGTAAAGGCCCCAACGGTCATTTAGGACAGTGCATGCAATATTATTGACATCTCGCCAACTGGCGATAGTGATGTGAGAGAGAGAAAGGGAGAGAGAGAGAGAAGAGAGAGAGAGAGAGAGAGAGAGAGAGAGAGAGAGAGGCAGAGAGAGAGAGAGGCAGAGAGACACAGAGAGAGAGAGAGAGAGAGAGAGAGAGAGAGAGAGAGAGAGAGAGAGAAAGGCACAGAGAGAGAGAGAAAGAGACTGAGAGACAGGCAGACAAAGACAAGAGACAGAGAAAGAAGGGGGAGGGAGGGAGACAGACAGACAGAGAAACAGAGACAGAGAAAGTCAGAGAGAGAGAGAGCCAGAGAGAGACAGAGAGACAGGCAGACAAAGACAAGAGACAGAGAGAGAAGGGGGAGGGAGACAGACAGACAGACAGAGAAACAGACAGGCAGACAGAGACAGAGAAAGTCAGAAAAAGAGAGAGAGGCAGAGAGAGACAGAAAGACAGGCAGACAAAGTCAAAAGAGAGAGAAAGAAGGGGGAGGAGGGGAGGGAGGGAGACAGACAAGACAGAGAGACAGACAGAAAGACAGAGACAGAGAGACAGACAGACAGAGAGACAAAGTCACAGAGAGAGAGGCAGAGAGAGACAGAGAGACAGGCGGACAAAGACAAGAGACAGAGAGAGAGAAGGGGGGAGGGAGGGGGAGGCAGACAGACAGAGAAACAGACAGGCAGACAGAGACAGAGAAAGTCACAGAGAGAGAAGGGGGGGGGGGGGAAGGAGAGACAAGAGACAGAGACAAAGCAAGCAGAGAGACAGAGACACAAAGACAGAGACAGAGAAAGTCAGACACATAGACAAAGACACAGAGAGAGACACAGAGAGAGACAGAGACACAGAGAGAGAGAGAGAGTCTGTCTCATGAATATATGTATGTATGTATGCATGTATGTATGTATCAATAATCCCTGGGGATACTTAACGTGCAGCAGCGCCGACCATCGCATATAAGTGGGCAGTATGTACACACAGACACGGAGAGAAAGAGAGAAAAGTGAAGAGAGAGAGAGAGAGAGAGAGAGAGGAGAGAGAGAGAGAGAGAGAGAGAGAGAGAGAGAGAGAGAGAGAGAGACAGACAGACAGACAGACAGAGACAGACAGACAGAGACAGAGGGTGACAGAGAGAGAATGGAGAGAGACAGAAATAGAGTGAGACAGGAGGAGAGACAGACAGAGACAGACAGACAGATACAGACAGAGACAGACAGACAGAGACAGAGGGTGACAGAGAGAGAATGAAGAGAGACAGAAATAGAGTGAGACAGGGGGAGAAACAGACAGACAGAGACAGACAGAGACAGAGGGTGACAAAGGGTGACAGAGGGAGAATGGAGAGAGACAGAGATAGAGTGAGACAGGGGGCGAGAGAGACAGACAGACAGAGAAAGCAGAGACAGAGACAGGGAAGAGGTCAGGGTGGATTTGGGGTGGGGTCTGAGGGGGGTAGGAGAGTGGAGAAAGGATTTGGAACCAGGGAAGCAGGAAGGGGTGGGGGATGGGGGTGTTAGAAATGATGGAGAGAGGGTGGGAGGGTGGACAGGGGTAAAGGTCAAGGTCGACCCGAAGGGATTTATGTGACCTACTTTCTTTTTCACCTTCACCCCCTCTCTCCCTCCCTCCCTCATATTTATTCCTACGATCGGCTGGGTACTCTGCAAGTTTTGTAAACCATACTCTGTGTGTGTGTGTGTGTGTGTGTGTTGTTGTTCCTGCAACCTCCATCCCCTTGTCATTTTTTTCCAGCCATTCTTCTTGCCATCCTTTTCTTCTTTTTCTCTTCCTGATTCCTTTTTACTCTCTCTCTCTCTCTCCTCTCTCTCGCTCGCTCGCTCGCTCTCTGTGTGTCCCCTGCAACCTTCATCCCCTTGTCATTTATTCTGCCATTCTTCTTGCTATCCTTTTCTCTTATTTCTGTTGCTCTCTCTCCTCTCTCTCTCTCTCTCTCTCTCTCTCTCTCTCTCTCTCCAAAACTGCATACACATGGGGTATAGGGAGGGAAAAATTAGCCCATGACTGTTATTCCACATCTCGAAATAAAACAATAATTATAGTAATAATCTCTGTGCTCTCTCCCCGCCGGACCTCTGCTGCCTCGATCACAGAGTCTCATTCGACCACTCTCGGCACCTCTCTCTCTGCTCTCTCCCTGCTCGCTCCTTCTTCCCTTCCTTCTCCTCCACAGCAGCCCCCTCCTCTCTCAAGTCTCATCTCCTCTCCTTCACTCTCCTTCCCTCTCCCCCACCCTCCTCTCTCTCACTCTCCTTCTCTCTTCCCCCCCCCTCTCTCTCCCTCATTCTCCCTCACCCCCCCCTCCCCCCCACCCCCCCCCCCCCCGCCCCCCCCCCCTTCCCCGTCTCTCTTGTGAAAAGAATTGAGGCAGCCGCAATAAAAGTCGGGTCCTGCCCGGTTTTAGTAGATTTCATTAAACAAGTCATGGCAACGCTTGATCCTCGTGCTAATATAGGTCATTGCCAGCCTCATGAATATGAATGAGACCGAAGAGAACGCCGGGAAGGAACAGGAAAGAGCTCGTTTGGAAGCAAAGGCAAAAACAAAAAAAAAGAAAGGCCCGAAATTTGACCCCCCCCCCCCCCCCCCCCCCCCCCCCCCCCCCCCCCGCCACCTTACTTAAAAAAAGCAACCAAACCTAAGTCGCTCCAGCCCCCGGGGTTTTTTTTTTTTTTTTTTTCTAAATATTCATAAAGGGTGAACACACTACACATAAACAGAAAAAGGGGGGGGGGGGAAGGTTTTTTCATAGTGCAGTAAAAAGGGCCCTTTTTTGATAGTCTTGGAACTATAGGTGTGGAAGATGGATGGGGGGGAAAAGAGGGGGGTGGAGTAAACGTTAATTTGCCATGCGGGGCCCGATACTTTGGGTTAAATCGCGTTTTCTGAAAATTTCGGTTTTGTCATCACTTTTTGGGGACAATGTTTTTTTCACGATGGGCCTATCACGTTTTAGTTAATCATGACTTCCTTATCATTTTTGGCTCAATTATCCGTTTTCTGACAATCGTTCTTGTAAATCACGTTTGTGCCCAATCTTTTTAGTTCGTTTATGACGGAAATCACGTTTCGTTCAATCACGCTTTCTGACAATCCCGTTCTTGTCAATCACGTTTGTGTCCACGTCTTTTCGCTCACCTCATGACTCTGTCAATCACGTTTCCTTCAATCATAAGTCTCCCTTTCACGTCTGGTTCAATCATCACTCTCCCTATCACGTGTGGTTCAATCACGACTCTCCCTGTCACGTTTGGTTCAATCATGAGTCTGTCTATCACGTTTGGTTCAATCACGACTCTCCCTGTCACGTGTGGTTCAATCATGACTCTCCCTGTCATGTCTGGTTCAATCATGACTCTCCCTTTCACGTCTGGTTCAATCATGAGTCTCCCTATCACGTTTGGTTCAATCATGAGTCTCCCTATCACGTTTGGTTCAATCATTACTCTCCTATCCGTTGGTTAAACATGACTCTCCCTATCACGTTGGTTCAACAACTCTCCCTGTACGTTGTTCAGTCATTACTCTCCCTTACGTTGGTTCAATCATTTCTTCCATCCGTTGGTTCAATATGACTTCCCACCGTTGGTTCATTTATTACTCTCCTGTCACCCCTGGTTCAAACTGATCCCCCCGTACCCCTGGTTCTATCACGACTCTCCCTTTCACGTCTGGTTCAATCATGAGTCTGTCTATCACGTTTGGTTCTATCACGACTCTCCCTTTCACGTCTGGTTCAATCATGACTCTCCCTTTCACGTCTGGTTCAATAATGACTCTCCCTATCACGTCTGGTTCAATCATCATTCTCCCTGTCACGCTTGGTTCAATCATGACTCTCCCTGTCAAGTCTGGTTCAATCATGACTCTTTTGGTGGTGAAACGTGTTATTTCTTAATCTGTATTGTTTAATAATGCATGCTGTGTAATTATAATTTTAAAATGCCACTCATAATTTCTCTAGTGGATGTAAAAAAGCACATGAGTGCTTATTCCATTATCCTCGATATAAAAGAATAGATAAAAGAAGAGATATCTAGTTGAGACATTAAAGTAGTCTTGAGTCTTGAGTTGAAGCACTCAGAACACCTCGCACGCACGCGAAAACCCGTTCTGCCTTTCGAAAGAGTAGATCATTGTGTGCCGGTAAGAACGGATGACCACACACACACAAAAAATCATGCAGGCACATTGTAGCGCCCTGTTTAGACATCATCCCCGAAATTGGAATGTGGCTACCTAAATGATGGGCAAAAAAACCAAACCGGCTGCGTACGCCAAAATCTTACCATTACTGAACCTGGAAACTTTTAGCTAAGGAACAACAACAAGAACGACAACAACAACAAATCAACTCACACGTATTCAAACTAGAATAAGAACAGTTTCCAGTTCGTTTTTTGTTTGTTCGTTGGGTTTTTTTGGCAACAGAAAAAACCCACACTTCCGCCGATGATCTTATTTTGCTTGGGTTTCCAAAAAAAAACCCAAAACATTTAAGGCATAGTCTTTTTAAAAAATATTTTTTAAAAACCAAAGAAATCTGATAATTAACCACATTCAATTTTCGTGTTCATTTCTGACCCGAAACGTTATTTTTGCAGGTATTTTATCTATTTTTCACTTTATTTATTCTTTTCTATCGAGGATAATGGAATAAGCATTTGTGTGCTTTTTTCTTACATCCAGTTCCTGTGTGTATATCAATTTCATAAATTTTGTCATCTATTCCCACCGGCACACAATGGCCTACTCTTACGAAAAGCGAAACAGGATTTAACGTGTGCACAAGATGTTCTGCGTGCGTTCGCACACGGGGCCTCGGTTTATATAGTCTCATCCGAAGGACTTTTGGGGAGAGTGGAGTCAGCGCTGATGTTAACTCCAGGGGGGAAAAAAATCCCTTGAACGGGAATCGAACCCCGGTCGTCAGATTGCGAGCGTAATGTTTCTAACCACTAGGCTATCCTAAGCTGAATGAGTGTGGAAAGCAAACAACACTTACAGCCTGACCTCATTCATTTGAAAGATGCCACATTCGAAAGGTCATCACGTGCAATCTTCATCTGCGCTTCTCTGTCGCTATTGAAATAGCACGCGCCTTGCTTACGCAATCTTTAACCTTTTTTTTTCCCTATTATTTTCCGCGACTGTGAAACCATTGCTTTGCCAGTTATTGATCCCATCTTTGCCTTTTTCGAAATGCAAAGGAGCTGAGTCAGATGTTTTACCAAAGTACTGAGGGTTTTTTCTTCTTCTTTCTCTGATTTGGTGTTGTTGTTTTTTTCAATGTTTGGTCTTGTTGTTTTTTTTCAATGTTTGGTCTTGTTGTTGTTTCTTCTTTGTCGTAGCTGTTTGTTTAGCGTTTTGTTGTGTTGTTGTGTTGTTCCTCTTCTCTCTCCTCTTTCTTCTCCTCTCTCTTTTCTTCTTCTTCTACTTCTTCTTCTTCTTCTTCTTCTTCTTTCTTCTTCTTCTTTCACCTCCTCTTCTTCATGTTTTCCTCCTCTTGTTGCTGTTCTTGCTCTTCTCTTCTTTTTCTTACTCTCTTATTCTTCTCTTCTTCTATTTCCTTTATCTTCTTCTTCTTTTTATTAGCATTTTTCACTTTCTTTGCATTCCTCTTCTTCTTCTCCCTCTTCTCTTCTTCTATTCCTTTATCTTCTTCTTCCTCTTCTTCTTTTTATTTGCATTTTTTTCACTTTCTTTACATTCTTCTTCTTCATCATCTTCTCTTCTTCTTCTCTTCTTCTTCTTCTTCTTCTTCTGTCTTCTTCTTCTTCTTCTATTTCTTAGTCCCTACTGATGTTGTCATCTTTCTTTCTTTCTTTTTTCTCTTCTTTCTGTATTTTTCTTAATGATGTTGTTGTTCTTCCACTCTTCTTCCCCCCTCCCCTTCCTCATCTTCATCTTTCTTCTTCCTTTTTCTTTTCTTCTTCTCTTCATCATTATCTTCTTTTCCTTCTCTTCTTCTTCATCTTATTTTTCTTCTTCATCATCATCATCTTCTTCTTCTTCATCTCCTTCTTCTTCTTTCACCTCCTCTTCTTCATGTTTTCCTCCTCTTGTGCTGTTCTTGCTCTTCTCTTCTCTTCTTCTATTCCTTTATCTTCTTCTTCCTCTTCAATTTTATTTGCATTTTTCACTTTCTTTGCATTCTTCATCTTCTTCTTTTTCTCTTCTTCTTCTCTTTTTCTTCTTCTTCTCGTCGTCTTCTTCTTCTATTTCTTAGTCCTACTGATGTTGTCATCTTTCTTTCTTTTTTCCCTTCTTTCTGTATTTTTCCTCAATATTAATGTTGTTGTTCTTCTTTTTCCACTTTTCCTCAATTTAAATGTTGTTGTTCTTCTTTTTTTCCCGCTCTTCTTCCCCCTCCTCCTCCTTATCTTCTTCATTTCTTCATCACCCATCTTCTTTTTGTTCATCATGTTCTTCTTCATCTTCTTCTTCATCATCAACATCTTCTTCTTCTTCTTCTCCTTCCCTTCTTCTTTGTCTTCTTTGTCTTTGTCTCTACCACTGTCATCGTATTGCGTCATTGCCTCTTTGCATTTACTTTTCTTTCTTGTTTCTCAATCTCAACGATTTTTGCTCTTGTCGTCGTCGTTGCTGTTGTTATTGTTGTTGTGAAGGTGGAGGATGTGGTGGTTTTGTTAAAGTCTTTTTCTTCTTAACTCTTCTTTTTTTTTCTTTCTCTTCCTCCTGCTCCTTCTTCGTTCTACTCTTTCCTCCTCCTTTTTTTCTTTTTCTACATCTTCTTCTCCTCCTTCAATTTTCTTTGCATTCTTCTTCGTCTTTGCATTCTTTTTTCTTCTTTCTCTCTTCCTCCTCCTCTCCTTCTTCCCCCCTCCTTTGCATTATTCTTCACATTAAACTTATTCGAATTCTTTTTTATGCATTCACCTTTCTCCTTCATCTTCTTCTTCTTTTCTTCTTCTTCACATCCTTCTCCTTTCTCTTCTAGTTCTCCTTCTTTAAATTCTTTTTCTTCTTCTTCTTCTTCACATCCTTCTTCTTTCTCTTCTAGTTCTCCTTTTGCATTCTTCCTCTTCTTTGCATTCTTTTCCTTCGCATTCTTCTTCTTCGCATTCTTCTTCTTCTCATCCTTCTTCTTTACATTCATCTTCTTTGCTTTCTTTATCGTTTTCCTACTTCATCATCAACTCCTCCTCCTGTTCCCCCTCCTTCTCTTCTTCCTTCTCCTCCTCCTCCTTCTTCTCCCCCTTCTCTTCCTCCTTCTTCTCCTCTTCGGCCTCCTCCACCCTTCTCCTCCTTCTTCTCACCCTCCCCCTCTTCGCCTCCTTCTCCTTCTTTTCCTACTCCTCACCCTTCTCCTCCTCCTTTTCTTCCTTTTTTTCCCTCCTCCCCCCTTCTCCTCCTCTTCCCTTCTCATCCTTCCCCCTCCTCCTTCGCCTTCTCCTCCTCCTATCGCCCTCCTTTTCCTCTTCACCCTTCTCCTCCTCTTCCTTCTCACCCTTTCCCCCTCCTCCTCCTTTCGCCTTCTCCTCCTCCTTTTTCGTCCTTCTTTTCCTCCTCACCCTTCTCCTCCTCTTCCTTCTCATCCTTCCCCTCCTCCT
>CM054154.1:28268854-28271354 GCA_028751875.1 Rapana venosa
CCCTTCTCCCTCTCTTGTCTGTCTATCTCTCTCCCTCCCCTTTCTCTCTCTCTTGTCTGTCTGTCTCTCTCCCTCCCCTTTCTCTCTCTCTTGTCTGTCTATCTCTCTCCCTCCCCTTTCTCTCTCTCTTGTCTGTCTGTCTGCCTGTCACGGACACACACCCATCGATCTCGCTATTTGATGAACCTCCGAGCTCTAGCCGAGAAACGAAACCCCCCCCCACCCCCCCAACCCCGACTCCCCACGACACCCCCCACCCCCTCCCACCAAAAAAAAATCCGTATCCACCATCTACAGAATAGTAAACCAGCTGAGTCCAGTGGTATGGATGACATAAATGTAGCCAGACACAAAAAATGTTTGTAGGCTTAAAAAAAAACACAACAAAAAAACAAAAAACAACAACAAAACAAACAAACAAACCAACCAGAAATGGGGAGAGGACAGGGAATGGGAGAGGTGGGGGGGGGGGGGGGGATGGGGGAGGTGAAAGGATGAAAAGGATGTGGATGGTGGATTGATGTGTGTGTGTGTGTGTGTGTGTGTGTGTGTGTGTGATGGTGTGTGGGCGGGGGAGGGGGGGGGGCGGGGCGGCAGAGAAGAGGGGTACAGAGGTCGGTTTTTAGGTAGGTTGGTGGGGAGGGGGAGTAGGAAGTAGGGTTTGGTTTGTTTGGGTAAAGGAGAAGGAGGGTGGCTAGGAGGGGGGGGGGGGGAGGGAAAGTTAGGGGGCGGGGGGGGGGGGGAGAGGAGGGAGGGGAAGTTAGGGGGTGGGGTTTCTGACATTTCGTACTGTTTCTCTATCTAGTCTCTCTGTAAAGTGCACGCAGACAAGTGACAACCAATTGACGCCATACTCTGAAGTCGGAATGCTGCTACCTTAGCTGTGGGTGTAAACAGTCGCAGACACACACAATTTCACCATTCGTGTAACTTGGAGCTCTGGCCAAGGGAATAAGAAATAAATATTAAAAAATACCAAGATATAATACTCACCACCATCCATCCATCTATCCAAAACAAACGCACACACACAGATTCATCTACCCAAAACAAACGCACACACACGAATCTCGTTCAAGAGGATTTTTCCTCTGGAGTTAACATCAGTGCCGACTCCACTGCCCCTCAAAAGTCCTTCAGATGAGACTATAAACAGAAGTTGTGTGTGTGAACACACGCAGAACATCTTGCGCACACGTTAAAACCTGTTCCACCTTTCGGAAGAGTAGGCCATTGTATGCCGGTGGGAACGGGTGACAAAATTTAGTAAACTACGTACACAAGGGGACTGGTTGCAAAAAAGTTCATGAGTGCTTATTCCATTATCCTCGAAATAAAAGAATGAAAAAAAAAATGAATAAATAATCACACACACACATACATGTGCGAACGAACACACACACACACACACTCACACACACACACACACACACACACACACACACACACACAACACACGCTCTCACACACCCACAAACGCACACACTCACAAACACATTCACACACTCACACACACACTCACAAACAAACACACTCACACACACACCACACACACACACACACACACACACACACCACACACACAAACACCACCACACACAAAACACACTCACCACACAAACACACACACCAACACGCACACACTCACAACACACACACACACACACACACACACACACACACACATTTTTCATTTCCACTTTTAGCTGTCTATATATTTATCACCTTCTCCCTAAAATCCTTCCAGAGCTTCGAATGCTTTAAGAATGGATCCGTTGCCATGCCAACACAAGCAGCATCGATGTGGAGGGGAGGGGGAGAGAGAGGGGGGGGGGGAAGTTCCAGACACAAAAATAGTTTGTTTATAGGTTAAAATAAGGGGAGGGGGGAGGACAGGAACTTAGGGGAAGAGGGTGGGGGTGGGAGGTAGGATGGAAAGAACGAGGGTTGTGGATTCAGGGGAGGGAAGGGGGAAGGGGGGGGGGGGGGGGGGTTAGTGGGTACATAGGTTGGTTTTCCGTTGGTTAGTGGGAGTGGGGAAAGTAGGGTTTGGTTTCCTGTGGGTAAAGGAGGAAGGTGGGTGTGTGGGGGTGGGTGTGGGGTGGGGCTGGGGGTGGGGGTGGGGGGAACTGATGTTCTGACATTTATATTGTTTCTCTGTCTCTCTTATGTAAGTCTGTCTATGTGTGTGTGTATGTGTGTGTGTGTGTGTGTGTGTGTGTGTGTGTGTGTGTGTGTGTGTGTGTGTGCCTACCTATATGTCTGTCTGTCTGTCTGTCCACCTATCCCTCCATCCATCCGTCTGTCTGTCTATCTACCTATCAGTCTGTCAGTCTGTCCGTCTATCCATCCATCCATCTATCTATCTATCTATCTATCTATCTATCTATCTATCTATCTATCTATCTATCTATCTATCCATCCATCTGTCTAGCTATCTATCAAATCTATCTATCTGTCTGTCTCCCTCTCACTCCCTCTATCTCTCTCTCCCCTTCCC
>CM054154.1:28278854-28281354 GCA_028751875.1 Rapana venosa
AATTCTGCGCTAGAGATTTCCTCTTTTCTTTCACTCTCTTTGTTTCTGCCTTGTTCCTTTTTCTTCCTGTCACTTCCTCCTTGTCTATTTTCTGCCTTCTTGGTCCATTCTCCTGCCTTTTTTTTCCACCCCAAAGGGACTTAAAAGATAACTATTCTCTCTTGCGCCATAGTCGGATGCACTAGGCTGGGCCTGACTTGTCAGGCGCTTAACGGCAGCGCGACGCATTTTCGCTCATATAACAGACAACAATAGTTGCTGTCTGAGTGTTGGACGACGACGAAAAAGAATGTTTTCAAACTATCTCTTAAGAATATATTTCTGGGGATTTTTTAATATATAAAATCTCATTGTGTTTAAGCACAGACACACAGACACAAGTTTTGCCAAGTTTTTCGAGATTATTTTTTAAATTTTTTTTTTAAACACCCCATCCACATTCCCGGGGTTTTTTTTTTTTGGTTTTTTTTTTTTTAGGGGGGGGGGGGGGGCGTCTAATATCACTAAAAGTGAACAGACGTAAAATTGAAGTCAAAAACAACAAAACAGTCAACAACAAAAAACAACACACACACAACACACAAACACACACACACACACACACACACCGCGCTATTTAGGCAGGGACGTCTCTTGAAATTGGAAACAGATAGACGTTTGTAAATATAGGAAAAGATACTAGGTCGGAAAATAAAATAAGTGTATAGACTATAGGGGGCGGGATAGCTCTCTCTCTTTTCTGTCTCTGTCTGTCTCTTTCTCTCCTTCCCCCCCCCCCTCTCTCTGTCTGTCTGTCTCCCTTCCTTCTCTCTCTGTGTCCCTCTCTCTCTCCTCTCTCTCCTTTCTCTTCCTCTCCCCCCTCTCTCTATAAGGTTAAGCAGCATCGAGCGTGGTTACCACTTGGATGGGTGATCGTTTGCGCGCCTTGGCTCCAGTACAGTCCCCCAGTTCACCCAGCTGTAAATGGGTACCTGCCCTCTTTGGGGTCAGGGAAGGTGAAGCAGCGAGGGAGAGAGGGGCGCTGCCCTCAATATGCTGGCCCCTTGAGAAGTTGAGGTATCTGATGCCTCACTCCCCAACGACTACATAGGTTATGGGGCACCTTTATTTTGAACATGGATTTAAAAGTACCAAATATAAGCCCCCTCTATCAATCCGACACCATCGTTTACAATATTTTATGAAATTTTAATTTCTTTTCCTTTTTTTCCCAAAATATGCCCCATCAGGTGTACGCTTTTATCACTATCAATAGGACTCCATCATTTAACAGTAAGAAGAAGAAGAAGAAGAAGAACAAGAAGAAGAAGAAGAAGAAGAACAAGAAGAAGAAATGGAATTTATATAGTGCTATATCTTGCAGAGACAAATCAAAGCGCTTAATTTACAATTTTTTAAAAATTCCTCCAAAATCTGTCCCATGGACCAAAACTCAGGAAAAGGATGGAGGGGGTTCATGTCAGTTCCAAGACACCGTCTTGTCTGTCACATGAAAGAAAAGATCGGAATCAATACCGCAAGAATTTCGCCGGCAGAAACCTTTCCTTCAGCTTTAAAGGAATGCTGTTGTCGTGTCATGGATTAATTAACGAGAAAGAGAAGACCTGTTTTCAAATGCTAGGCTACACAGCTACAGCACAGGGTAGCCTAGCGCCGTATTGCTGCTGCTCGTTTCGCCTCGTTCCCACGTCTAGTTAAGACACAATTATAATTATAGTCAGAACGTTTCGCGCGCAACGGTTAAACCTGCTCCGCCTTGAGGAAGAGTAGGCCATTCTGTGCCGGTGGGAACAGGGTGGGGGGGGGGGTGGACAAAAATTTATATAAAAACCGCACACACACACACACCGGGGGGGGGGGGGGGGGGGGGGACTGGATGTAATATAAAACGCATGAGCGCTTATTCCATTACCTTTGAAATAATAATAATAATATGATAAATGGAATTTATATAGCGCTGTATCTTGCACAGACAAATCAAAGCGCTTGCACTCAACTCATTCTTACACAGTCATGCAACCAATAGCAAGTAATAGTTCTAACAAGTCCAAATGCCACACACACACACACACACACACACACACACACACACACACACACACACACACACACACACACACACACACACACACACACACACACACACGTTATACACTTTGGCAGGGTGATGGAATTTTTGGCTGTTGAAAAGGAGGGATAGTTATGAAATGAAACAGGAGAGGAAATTCTTAGGTTTGAAACAAATGTCTTGAGGCCAGATTTAAAAGAGTCACAAGAAGGCCTTTGGCGAAGAGAGATAGGGAGGCCATTCCAAATCGAAGGACCAGAAACAGAGAAAGAGCGACGGCCAACAGTGGACTGGTTGAATCTAGGTGTTTGTAAGCACAAGGAATCTGCAGCAGAGCGAAGGGAACGAGAAGGGGTGTACAGGTGGAGACATTCACAGAGGTAGGAAGGTGCTGTTTTGTGGAGACATTTGTAACAGAGAGTACTGATCTTA
>CM054154.1:28291354-28293854 GCA_028751875.1 Rapana venosa
GGGGAGGTCTTCTTACCTCAATGACACAGTTGCGCGTGATCCGCACATCCCTGCCCTATCTCCCCCCCCTCACCTAAAATTTTGGGCCACCAGGCCCTTAAATTTAAATTCCCCCCGCATTTTGGGTTTCTATGTATTAAAATTATTTTTTTCATTTATTTTATTTTTTTGTATCGAGGTAAGGGAATAAGCGTTATGTTTTTTTTTTTTTTTTTTAATCCGTCCTCGTGTGTATCGGTTTTGTAAATTCTGTCATCTTTTTCCCCGGCAAAAGGGCCCTATTTTTTTAAAAAAAAAGGGGGTACGGGATTTAACGTGTGCGAAAGATGTTCTGCGGCGTTGCCACGGGGCCTCGGTTTATAGTTATCCGGGGTTTTTGGGGAGAGTGGAGTCTGCACTGATTTTAAACCCCAAGGGGAAAAAATATCCCCTTGAATCAAAAACCCGGGTTTTCAGATTGCCCGTGCAATGTTTTTTAACCACTGGCTATCCGTCCCCCTGTTGTAGACAACAATAGTTGCTGTCTGAGCGTTGGGGATGAGGAGGGGGGGAATGGGGAAGAAAAAGAAGCAAAGAAGAAGAATGCAAAGAAGAAAGCAAGAAGAATGCGAAGAAGAAGAATGCAAAGAAGAAGAAAACAAAAAGAATGAAAGAAAAGGGGGAAGAAGAAGAAAAGAAAAAGAAGAAGAAGATTTTATGATGATGATGATGATGACAACGACGACGACGACGACGACGAGGATCAAGAGAAAAAGAACAAGAGGGGAATGGCGAAGGAAGAAGGAGAAATGCAAAAAAAAGGAAAAATGCGAAGAAGAAGAATGCAAAGGAAAAGGGGGAAAGGAGGAGAAGAAGAAGAAAAAGAAGAAGAGGGAGAAGAAAGAAAAGAAGAATGCAAAGAAGAAGGAATGCAAAGGAGGAGGAGAAGGAAGAAGAAAAGAAAGAAGAAGAAGAGGGAGAGAAGAAGAGAATGCAAAGAAGGAAGAAGGAGGAGGAAGGGGAAGAAGAAGAAAAAGAAGAAGAAGCAAAGAGGAAGAAGACGAATGCAAAGGAAGGAGGAGGAAAAGAAGAAGAAAAAAGAAGAGAATGCAAAGAGGAAGAAGACGAATGCAAAAGAAGAAGAATGCAAAGAGAAAGAGACGAATGCAAAGACGAAGAAAGAATGCAAAGAAGAATGCAAAGACGAAGAAATGCAAAGAAGAATGCCAAGAAGAATAAGAATGCAAAGAAGAATGCCAAGAAGAAGAATGTAAAGAAGATTGTAAAGCAGAATGCAAAGAAGAAGAATGTAAAGAAGAATGCAAAGAAGAAGAAGAAGAAAAACGCCGGGGGTCAGAATACGAGTGGAGGGGGTTGAAACACCAATTCATGACCTCTGATTCCCTGCGAAAGCCATTCTGTGCATCGAATAAGCGCATCATTAGAATAGTCTCTGCACGTGCTCACGATTCTCATTGTATTACGACCGTTTAGAACATGGGTCTTTTGCGTACTCCGACCTTAACGGTTTGTTAGGAAAACTGTGTGTGTGTGTGTGTGTGTGTGTGTGTGTGTGTGTGTGTGTGTGTGGTGTGTGTGTGGGTGGAGGGGGGCATGTGTGTGTGTGAGGGGAGAGGTGCACCTGTGTGTTTGCGTGCGTGCGCGTGTGTAGGGGTGTGTGCAGGGTGTGTGTGTGTGTATGTGTGTGTGTGTGTGTGTGTGTGTGTGTGTGTGTGTAGGGTGTGTGTGTGTGTGTGTGTGTGTGTGTGTGTGTGTGTGTGGTGTGTGTGTGTGTGTGTGTGTGTGTGTTAGGGGTGTGGTGTGTGTGTGTGTGTGTTGAATTTCTGTGTCTGAGTAGAGATAGAGAAAAGGGGAGACAGAGAGCGGCAGAGACAGATAGACAGAAAGGCAGACAGAAAGGCAGACAGAAAGGCAGACAGCTTGATAGATAGATTGATGGGCAGGTAGGCATACAGACAGATAGGTAGGAAGGTAGGTAGGAAGATAGGTAGGTAGGAAGGTAGACAGACAGACAGTCTGACAGACAGACAGAGAGAGAAGGAGAGAGAGGGAGAGAGAGATTGGAAGGAGGGAGAGAGAGAGGGGGGGGGGGAGGTAGAGAGAGAGAAGAGGAGGGAGGGAAGAGGGAGACAGAGAGAGAGGAGGGAGGGAGGGACGGAAGAGAGAGAAAGGAGGGAGGGAAGAGAGACACAAAGGAGAGACAGAGATAGAGACAGACACAGACAGAATCAGAGACAGAGAAGAAGGGGGGGGGGGGGGGGAGAGATACAGACAGACAGACAGAGGGGGGAGGGAGGGAAGAGAGAGACAGACAGACGGACAAACAGGCAGGCAGGCAAACAGACACACACACAGACAGACAGATACAGTCTTCTGTCCCCATCATTTGACATACTACAAAGAAGAATAAGAATGAAAGCAAGAATATGAAACAAAGATATAACAAGAACAACTGAACAGAAGAAGGAGGAGGAGGCGGGGAGGAGGAGGATGAGCAGCA
>CM054154.1:28298854-28301354 GCA_028751875.1 Rapana venosa
GAGGGTGTGTGAGTGTGTGAGGGAGTGAGAGAAAAGAGATAGGTGTGTGTATGGGGAAGAGGGGGTGTGAGGGAGTGGGAAAGGGAGAGAGAGAAAAGATAGAGGGCTTTGGAGGGAGAGGTGAGAGAGATGGAGAGACCCCGAGAGAGTGTGGGAAGGGGAGAGGAGAGTGGGTAAAGAGGTGTGTGGAGAGAGGATTTGGAGAGAGATAGGGGAAAGGGGGGAGAGAGGGGGAAAAAAAGAGGAGGGAGAGAAAAAGAGATTTGTTGTGTTGTGTGTGACAGGGAGAGAGAGAAAGAGGGGAGGGGAAGAGGTGTGTGTGAGAAAAAGAAGTGAGGGGGGAGAACAGTTAAATATTATTTAATTTATAGAAAAGAAAGTAAAAGGGATCTATTCTTTTATCTATTTTTTTATCTTTTAAATTTATATCGAGGTTAATGGAATAAGAAACTAAAGATGCTTTTTTACCCCAGTCCCCGTGTGTATGCGGTTTTGAAAATTTTTGGCTTTTTTTCCCCCCGGGCACCCGATGGCCTACCCCTTTCGAAAAGGGGAAACAGGTTTTTAACGTGTGCGAAAAGTGTTCTGCATGCGTTCGCCCCACGGGGCCTCGGTTTATAGTTTTTCCAAAGGGACAAAAGGAAGAGGGAGAGTGAGAGCCCAGAGACAAAAGGAGAGAGGGGACCGAGACGAGAGGACAGAAAAAGAGAAAGTGCGAGGACTCGGGGTGGGGGGATTGAGGCCACGTGAGATTGGCGGGGGGGGCGGTTGGGGGGGGGGGGGGGGGGGGGGGGGGGGGGGGGGGGGGAGAAAAGGGGGGGGGAGGTTTGGGGGAGGGAGGGGAGGGGGGGGGGGGGACTCGGGTCAGTACTGTACTCAAACCCCGGCCCGAGGGAAACCCCAAACTTTTTATAGTATAAGTGATTTTTTTTTGAGGGGGGGGTTATCGAGTGCAAAAGTTTCTTGCGTGTGTGTTGGGGGGGGGGGGGGGGGGTTTTTAGGGCGGGGATGTTGGAGTGGAGAGAGGGGGGGGGAAGAGGGGAAAGGGGGGCGGATGGGAAGGGGGCGGGGGGGGGGGAGGGGGGGAGAGGGGGAGGGGAGAGGGGGGGGAAAGGGGGAGAGGGGGGGAAAGGGGAGAGAGGGGGGGGGAAAAAGAGAGGAAGGGGGGGGACAAAGGGGAGAGGGAGAGGGGAGAAGGGGAGAGGCGAGAGGGGGAAAGGGAGGGGCGAGGGGCGAGGGGGGGGAGAGAGAAAGGGGGAGGGGAGAGGGGGGGGAGGGGAAGGACAGGGAGAGAGGGGAGAGAGAGATAGAGGGGAGAGAAGTGGTGTTTGTTGTGTGTGTTTTTGGGGTGTTTTTTTTTGTGTGTGTTTGGTTTGTGTGTGTGGGGTGTGTTGTGTTGTGTTGTAATGTTTGGTGGGTGTGTGTGGGTGGAGGGGGGGGGGGGGGAACGTGGGGTGATTTTAGGGTGTTTTGTGTTTTGTGTGTGTGTGTTGTTTTGGGTTTTTTTGGGGTGTGTGTTGGTGTGTGTGTTGTGTGTGTTTTTTGGGGGAAAGGGTTTTTAAGTGGGGAGGGGGGTTTATTTTTATTCTTTTTTTTTCGGGATAAGGGAAAAAAAAGCGTTATGTGCTTTTTTTTTTCATCCAGTCCTCATCCGAAGACTTTTGGGGAGAGGGAGTGGGACTGGTTAGCCCAGGGGAAAAAAACCCTCTCAAACGAGAATCAAACCCTGGTCAGCAGATCACAAAATTAAAATCACTTTTAACCCGGTATCCGCCCCCCCCTTCCCCCCCCACCCCCCCCCCTCCCCAATGAGGATTTAACTTTGTGCGCAAAAAGTTTGCGTGCTTTTCGCAAACGGGGCCCTTTGTTTAAGTCTATCCAAAGAACTTTCAGGGAGGTGGGATTTTCAAAAAAGGGGGTTTTGGGGGTGTGGGGGGGGTTGGGGGGGGGGGGGGGGGGAAAGGGGGGGGGGGAAGGGGGGGGGGGAAAGGGGGGGGGGGAAAAAAGAGGGAGGGGTTGTTGGTGTGTGTGTGTTTTGGTGTGTGTTTTAAGTGGGGGGGTTGTTTGGTGTGTTGTGTGTGTTGTTGTGGTGGGGGTTTGTGTTTTGTGTTTTGTTTTGTGTGTGTTTTGGGTGTGTGGGGGGGTGTGGGGGGTTTGTGTGTGTGGGGGGGGGGGGGGAGGGGGGTTTGGGAAAGGGGGGGGTTGTTGGTGTGTGTGGTTTTTGGGTGTGAAATTGTTGTGTGTGGGATGTGTTTTTGTGTGTTTTAGGGGGGGTTTTTGGGTTTGGTGTGGGGGTTGTGGGTGTTTTTTGTGTGTGTGTGTGTATGGTGTGGTGGGGTGTGTGTGTGTGTGTTTTGTGTGTGTGTGTGTGTGGAGAGAGGTGTGTGTAGGGGGAGTGGTTGTTGGTGTGTGTGGGGGGGGAGGGGGGGAGTGTATGTGTGGGTGGGTGAGTGCGTGCGTGGTTGGGGGCGGGGTGTTTCACACACATACACCACACGCG
>CM054154.1:28304388-28346888 GCA_028751875.1 Rapana venosa
CTAAGGGCGGGGAGGGTGAAAAAAGAGCACATGGGTGCTTATTCATTATCCTCGAAATAAAAGAATTTGTCATTGTCATTAAGTATCTTTTCCTATGCTTCAAACTGTCCCGTTCCTTTTCATCTCAGCTCTGATCTATCTTCATGGAGGGCAAAAACGGTCACCTACACAACAATCTCACCATCGCTGAACCTTGAAGCTCTAGCCAAGGAACAAAGAAAATGATGTGAAGTCATTAAAAATTTATCATTCGGAAAAAAAAGCTTGTTTATAAGTGTGAAGTGAGGATGGATCGGCCATACACTCCGCAAGCCTGTGTCAAATGTCACCAGGCAGGCCCTTGACTGGACTGAAGCAGAAAGTTGGTCGACCAAAGCAGACCTGGCGCAGAAGTGTTGTCGAGAAACGAAGGCAGCCGGAATGACATGGGCCGAGCTGAAGAGGATCTCCCAAAACCGAGTTCGTTGGAGGGGTGTTGTTGCAGCCCTATGTTCCCCAAGGAACCAAGAGGCATAAGTCAAGTCAAGTTATAAGGTTGAAGGAAAATGTAAACATAAGAGTCTTCTTTTTTTTTTTCCTTCAGAGATCAGATTTTCAGGTTTTTAACCTGTCAGCAACTACGGAGTGATAACAATCACTTCAAGCACAGTCTCGGGAATACTGAAAAGGGAATTTTTTGTTTTCCTACCGCTATTGTGATGGACATGAATAATTGAGCATTGCATTATTCTCTCTCTCTCTCTCTCTCTCTCTCTCTCTCCTCTCTCTCTCTCTCATCTCTCTCTCTCTCTCTCTTCTCTCGTTGTTTGTAGTTTCCTTTCCTTGCTTTGTTCTTCCTTCTTCCTTTCTGATATTCCTTTCCTGTAGCGCTCTCATACTTCAGCATCTCGGTTTTCTTCGGTCGTCCTGCTGCGATCCAGTGGGGGTCGTCTGTTGGTCTGCTTCGCTCAGGGATTTCTATGTTTGGTCCTTTCTGTAACGTTGTTCTACGGTAGGTTGGGCTGGCATAGGGTTGTTGTGCCTGGTAGTTGGTTGGCTGGGTCTGTGTTTAGTCTTTGCACTGTTCCTTCTATAAAAGTCAGGGAAATATATATATACACAGGTAAAGTGAGTGGTACAAGCATAGCTACCTTAAACATCTGATACAATTTTAACAGAAATAAACGTGCATTTATTATTATGGACATATCATCATAGTCAAGCACTGTAATAGTCACTTCGAATATGTTATTGAAAAAAAAAAATATATATATATATATATATATATAATATATTATATATATATATATATCCAAGTCTTTAACTCAAGTCTTTAATATAATAAACTAATTATCTCTAAGTCTTTAACACACCCACTGTTTCACACTTTGTGTAACTCTGCTGCTTGTTTGAAGAGAGAGACGAATATGTTATGTTATGTTATGTTACACACACACCACAACACACACACACACACACACACATCACACACACACACACACACACACAACAGTGTGTCTAATATCACTTAATGTAAAACAGACGTTAATTGAAGAACAACACACACACACACACACACACACACACAACAGAACACCTCCCAAAGACAGACTGACACTAAAACCTCAACATCAAGCAAAAAAACAATTCATCAAAATCTTAACTAGAAAGGAATCCACCCCGGGTAGATGTAATCCGAGGCATTGTTCCACATTTGCCGTCCGAAGCGGGAGTCGGGTACATAGAAATCCTTGTAGTAAATGACGGTACCTCTGCTCCTGAAGCCGATCCACCAGCCAAAGGTGCCCACACTGAAAATGACGGATCAAGTCGGGACAGCACCTCCATGTCCACCCCGGGGGAGTCACTCCTTTCCAACACCAACACGTCAGGAGCGTCGGTAACCTCCCTTTCAAACCACGTGGTGTTTGAAGCAACCACCACGAAAAAGACGCCAGGGAACTTGGACCGGAAGTACGTCATGGCTTGGCGGTAGTAGAGAGGTGGCGCCACCTTCTTCCCGTTCCGTTTCGCTTTGGCAGTTAAGTAGTCCTCCATTCGTACGTGCACAGCCACCAAACTTCGACCGGGAAATCTTTGCCTGAGACTGTTCACAACGCTGTCAGCTTTTCGGACGATGCTGTCTTTGAAGGTGATGGTTTGCAGGATCTCAGTTTTGCAAGGCTGGAAAAATTTCCAGGATTGGAGGTAGCCATGCAGATAATGGCTGAACGAGGTCGAATTCAGGGTCATGAGTTTAGGCACAAACTTGCAGCAGATATGCAGTACGTGATGCCGGATTTTTAATTTAGCACTGCTTTCGTCAACCCGCCTTGAACAACAATACCTGAATAGTTGAGCTCTTTGAGCTGTGGCACGCTGTTGACAACAAGAGTCAGGTTGTTGAGCCTAGCCACACACTGTGCCGTAGCCATCTCAAACAGTACGTTCCCCAACTGTCCAGAAAAACCCACCACCAGATACCGTTTGCGAGGATCTAGCTCAGGTTCCACGGTTGCGTTCCCAGTGTCGTTCAGTCTGGTATCCAAGAAGAATGCCCTGGTCTTCATTGTTGTCCTGGAACTCTGCTCAGGAAACAGTCTCAAGGCTGGAGGTCTCGGGGTTACGTTCTGTAACTGGGAACGGAGAGTGTCTGGGCGTAAAAGGGCGAACTGGTGCTCCAGTTGTGGAATGGCGGAACTCTTTCGCTTTTTAGTAAACAGCCTCACTGGTGGTGGCTTTAGGGGTGCGTTAGGAAACTGTGGACGAAGGGTTCCTGAGCGTATAAGGACGAGGTCGCGCTTGAGGTCTGGAACAACTCGCTTGTTGGGTGGTGTGATGACGAAGTACGTTCCGAGCACGAGCATTCCAGAGCCCACTGCCCACAAGAACATTTCTGCAAAAGAAAGAAGGGGGAAAAAATGTAAAGGAGGATACTTAGGTGTGTCAACATACACACACATACACACACACACACACACACACACACACACACACACACACACACACACACATATCACACACACACACACACACACAACACGCATACACACACACACACACACACACACACACACACACACACACACAGAGATTAGTCATGGCTCCATCTATAAAAAAAAAAATTTTAAAAGGTAAAGGTGTTCCCATAACCTATGCAGTCACTGGGGAGCAAGGTATCAGAGACCTCAGCTTCTCTAGGGGCCAGCATATTGAGGGCGGCGCCCATCTCCTCTCCCCCGCTGCTTTACTTCCCCTGACCCTAAAGAGGGCAGGTACCCATTGACAGCCGGGTGAACTGGAGGGACTGTACTGAAGCCAAGGCGCGCTAACGGTCACCCATTTACGAGGCAGCGCTCTCAACGCTGCTGAACTTCAGCTTGAGGAAAGAGCGAGTGCTCTGACCACAGAGCTACCGTGTCTCCCATTCTCATATGACGTCAATAGTATTTCATACTTAGGTCATGGCAAAAGATGGGAAATTTCTACACACAACTGGAGAACATTTGATCAAGAGATTGTTTGTCAGTCTCAAACGAGTAACTATGGAAACACAGTGTCCAGATTTTCAGAAGATGTCTGATGTTTGAATGGCATCAATGAACAACTGAAAACGAAGCAAGCTTGGATTTGATTCGTTTTTCAGATTCAGTTTTGTGAGAAGATCACTCACAGAGAGAGAGAGAGAGAGAGAGAGAGGAGAGAGAGAGAGAGAGAGAGAGAGAGAGAGAGAGAGAGAGTGTTATCATATTTGAAAATCCACAAAGTGAAGACACCAGAAGTTCTGAATAATAAATATCCCCGAAGTCGGAATGCGGCTATCATAAAAAGAAGAAGGAGGGTAAACGGTCACTTACGCAAAATTTCACCATGGGAACTAGGAGCTCTAGCCGAGGAACGAGACAAAAAACATTGTCAATGGATTTTTTTTAAAAATTTTCTTTGGGGGGGGGGGAGGGGAGGGGGGGGGGGGGGGGGGGGGGGTCTAGGCTGGAGTTCCCCAGGTTTACCAATAGTGAGATGTTGCGTATGCAACCAGGTGTTGTTTTGCCCACCATTAAGGTAGCGGTATTTCAACTTCAGAGATGATGACAGAATACAACTATAGTGTGTATGCGGGTTTTTTTTTGTGGTGTGGTTGTTTTTTTTTTTGTTTTTTTGTTTTGGTTGTTTTGTTGTTTGTTTGGTGGTTGTTGGTTTTGTTGTTGTTGGGGTTTGTTTTTGTTGGGTTGTTTTTTTTTTTTGGGGGGGGGGGGGGGTCAGTGTTGTTATCCGTTCCCACCGGCACAAAATGGCCTACTCTCCCGAGAGGCAGAACGGGTTTTTATTTTATTTTTCATAAACGCACAAGATGTTCTGCGTGCGTTTGCTCATGGGACGTCGGTTTATAATCTCATCCCAAGGCCTTTCTGGGGAGTGGAGTCAGTACTGATGTAAACTCAGGGGGAAAGAATTCCCTCGAAGGGGTGCCTCGGTGGAGGCTCGACCCCGGGCCGTCAGACCACGAGCTGAACGCTCTAACCACTAGGCTACCCCCCCTCCTACCCCCCCCCCTCCATCCTCCACTGTTTTTGTCTAATCTATGTATCCGGAGGTATTCTTGATACAAATACAGTGATTCTTCAGACAGACAGACAGGTTTGTGAAATAGCCACTTTAGGTGTCAAACCATTCTCTGAAGTGATCTTCCGTTGGCTTCAGTCTTTGGTGGGTGTCTGTCCATTATTATCATTATAGTATACGTGTGTCAGCGCTGCGCACTCGCTACCAGCGTATCTCCAGCAATATAAAGTTTCCCTAATGAGTACTTCCCAGACTATCATTATTTGTGGAGCTGTTCTGCCCAGTCAACTCTCATTGTAGGCATGCACACACACACACACACACACACACACACACACACACACACACACACACACACACACACAGAGGCGGACAGATAGACAGACAGGCGGACAGACTTCTCTCTCTCTCTCTCTCTCTCTCCTCTCTCTCTCTCTCTCTCTTCTCTCTCTCTCTCTCTCCTCTCTCTCTCTCTCTCTCTCTCTCTCTCTCTCCCCACACACACTCGCGCGCACACGCGCACATTTGTATGGATGCATGTATGCGAAACGTGTTTATCTATTTAACTCTATCAGTTGTCTACTTTTTATTATCTATCTATCTATCTATCTACTATCTATCTATCTGTCTATCTGTCTGTCTGTCTGTCAGTCCGTCATCTGCCTAGATAGATAGATAGGCATCTATCTATCTATCCCTACCTATATCTATTCTCTCTCTCTCTCTCTCTCTCTCTCTCTTCTCTCTCTCCTCTCTCTCTCTCTCTCTCTCTCTCTCTCTCTCTCTCTCTCTCTCTCTCTCTGTCTGTCTGTCTGTCTGTCTCTGTCTCTATCTCTCGCTCTCCATATATTCAAACAAAGGCTTGTTGACATGTTCAGGCAAGAATGGGATGGGGCTGTTAGGTACCTTGATCTGTACATAACGTATAGAACATTCAAAAGTTGTTGTTTTTTTAAAGAAAGTTATATTTTGGATATGGATACGTATTGTTTTCGAGTTGCCATAACCCAGTTAATGGTTAATGTTCTTCCTCTAAACAATAATGTGCATCACTACGGTGAAATTGCACAAAACAAAATGTGTCCATGTTGCAAAGAAATAATCGAAAATGAACATCATTTCATATTTAAATGCGCTGCCTATGAGGATCTATGTACGTGCTAGGTTTCTGAAAGAATTAGCCAAGCGTCCTTTTCATGCATTACTCCAAGCTACAAATCTAACTCACAGGCACAGTTTATCCAGGTTCGTGTTCATGCGGTTTATCATAAGAAAACGTTTCATTTGAAACCAGAAACCGGAATGTTGTTTTGCTATAACATAATAATGAAATGCCAGAGCAATTAGTTTTTGTGGTGTCGCTGTGTGGGTTTTGGGGTGTGTGTGTTGTGTGTGTGTTTTGTGGAATTGCGTTTTAGGTAGTGTTCTGCGTACAACACAAACTTTTGTTGGAACCTTGTAATTTAGAGGAAACGGGAGAAGTGATTTTCTAGAATAGCCACAGATCAGTTATAATGTTTACAATGTGCAATCTTTTATCGTATTTTATGATTATTATTATTGTTGTTGTCTTGTTCATGTCTTATTGTTTTTATCATCATTCTAATTTCATCCCATCATTTTTTTCATTAGTGGAGTATCATATGTTCATGATAATGATCATAATACCACCATCATCATCATTATTATTAACATCATCATCATCATATTATCTTTTTATCATTCAGAACATTAATACAACTTTTTCAGTCGGTCTCCAGTTGTAAAAAAACAACAAAAGTAGCTGAGATTTTTTCAGCACTGTGTCATTTACACGATCTGTCTCCATCAGCTCAGTATCTGTTGCTTCCAGGTGGTTTCAAACAATTCGTCACGACAAAATCTGTCTCGCTTTAACTCTGCACCGGTTTTAATGTGCGGTTAATAAAGTCTGGGATTTGTATTCCCACACCCTCTGCTTCGCAAGATTTTATTCTTAACCAAATCCGGTCACATGGGATTTTATTATTTACATGGTGAGGTTGGGTTTTTTTGTGGGGGGTTGTATGGTCCATACATTTGTATTCTGTATAATATGTCTGTCATTTCCAGAAATTTGGACACGCTTTATTTACCATGAAAAAGATATTCGGGAGGATAGCATGTAACTGTGGTATGTTTCTGTACTTCTGGACTTTTGTTTGTGCACTCTTTTGCATTCAATTGTGATGTACATCTTTTGAATATTTGGTTTACCATCATCTCTCCCTTTGCAGCTTCATTTTGATGTTTAACTCAGAAAAGATAATATTCCTTTGGGCATTTATTTCCTTGAAACAGTGTATCGTTTTATTTCTGGTCGCTTTTTATTCGTTTTTCTAACTGATTTGCTTTCTTTTCAGTAGCTTTTTTGTTTATGTTTCTAAATGGTTAGTCTTTTATTTTTTTAGCTTTTATTTTTATTTTATGTTTACTAAAGAAATGGTTATTCTTTTTTTGTAGAGTTTTGTTTGTATTCTAATATCTAACTTTTTTTCCCCCCAGTATGGTAGAAACTGGTTGGTGTTCTGTAGTTAAAACTTTTAAGTTCAGTAAGTAACTAGGTATTTCCACAAAACTTTTTGTTTCTTTTTTTGTTATTAAGTTTGTAGCCATGAACTTTGTAATAGTATTATTATCGTTGTTGGGGAAAGACATTGGTTTAAGTATGGGTTTGACATTGAGTGTGTGTGGGATATTTCTGATTAAGGAATGTTAGACTAGTGACAGTCAAAATGTTAACAATGTGGGTGTGTGTGTGTGTGTGTGTGTGTGTGTGTGTTGTGTGTGTGTGTGTGTGTGATGTGGGTGTGTGTGAATGCTTTGAAGTCAAAGTCAAAATTTTTATTTCTGATGGTCGGTACATTGACAAAGCAATGAATTTGCTTTTTTCATCAAGCCATGTATTAAGAACCAAAAATTCCTCAGTAACATGTAATAAATATATTTTTCTTAGCATGGTGTGTGTGTGTGTGTGTGTGTGTGTTGTGCTATGGTGTGTGTTTGTGCTTGCTCTGAGTGTGTAATGTTGGTATGAGGTTAACATTTCATTCTTTGAAATATCTCTGTATGTGGCTATTCAAGGGATTCAGAAAGATGAAAAGTAAAATAATGAGAGTGCTTCCAAGGTTTTGGGGTTGGGGTGATACTTTTTGTTGTGGATTTTGATGTATTTACTGTGGAAGAGTGGAATTATTAGCAGCTCTATCCACTGTACTCATAATCTGTCAAAGGAGGTGGGTAGCCAGTGGTTAGCGCACTGCAACTCACCTTCTGTTGGCTCGGGTTGAGCACCACTCACATGCCGTTTCAAAGGGATGTTACCAGGGTTTAATAATAATAATAAAAATGTTGGAAATTTATATAGCGTGAATCTTGTAAAGCAACAATCAAGCGCTCGATTTTTTTTTTTTTTTTTTTTTTTTTTTTTTTATCCGAGGACAATGGAACAGACATGTTGCCTTTCTGTTTTCCACATCCAGTCAGTGTGTATGCGGTTATGTAAATTTTGTCATGTGTTCACGGCACTCTGTGGCCTACTCTTTAAAAAAGCGGAACAGGATTTTAACATGTGCGCAAGATGTTCTGCGTGCGTTCACACATGGGCCAGGTTTATGTCTTATGAAGGGACTTTGACATTCAGGTTCGATTTTTTATTCACAACGGGGAAGATAAGGGCAAGGACGGTGGGGAATCGAACCCCACAACCTCAGGTATTACTTGTGGCCAGGGACAAGTTTTAACCATCCTGCACCTTCTTCCATCAGGTTGACATCAGTCCTCCACCACTGACTCTGTACCAAATCTGGAATGCAGTCATACAATGGTGGACTAAAACTTCCACTTTGTAAATTCCTGTGGGAGCTCTAGCAAGAATGAGAGGAAAAAAAAAAAACAAAATAGTTAGATTTCCATAAACCCTCCTCCCCCTGGGAAAGTCTGTTGGATGAGGATTACCCCCCTCCCCTCCTACCCCCAAACCCAAGAGTGTTAAGCACGGAGCACCCTAACAACACTTTATGCACTTTACTAACAAGTGCAGTAATCAGTAATTATGTTCAGTAAAATGTCACCATTGCAACATGCTTGTGTATGTTTATACAAACAGTGTGCGTGTTAATGGATTTGGTGTGTATGTTACCATGTATATGTTGTGTTTGTTTTGTATATGTTATATGTTGTTTTTTGTTATGGTTTTGAATAATGTGTATAGTGTCTGTTATTTAGTAACTTGATTTGGGTGTGTATTGTGCCATGTATATGTTGTGTTTGTTTTGTTATGTTTTGTATTTGTTGTATTTGAGTTATGCATAATAATGTGTTTAATTCTTCATATGATTTTGGATGTTTCTGAGGATGTATATTGTGTGTTTGTATGTATATGTTTGTATTTGTTATATTTGGATATTATGTTATAGTGTGTATAATTATTCATCTTGATTTGCCTGTGTCTGTGGCATGTATATATGTATGTGTTTGTTTTGTATAATGTTATTCTATGTAGTATTTATTATATCTGAATAATGTATATAGTGTCATCAATTTTTAAGTGTATGCACCCCTATGTATAGAATGTTGTGTTTGTTTTGTATATGTTATTGTATGTTGTAATTTTTTATATCTCATTAATGTGTATTTGTGTATAAATTCAATAATTGATTTGGATGCGTATGTTACATGTATCTGTTGTGTTTTGTTATATGTGTTGTATTTGTTATATCTGAATAATGTTATTTGTGTATACTTCCGTAACTTGATTTGGTATGTTTCTGTACAATGTATATGCTGTGTTTTGTTATATATATAATACACACACACACACACACCACACACACACACACAACACATATTATATATATATTATTATATATTTATATATATATATAATCATATATATATATATATATATTTATACCCACTCACACAACATATATATAGCGATATTTGAATACATGGTTAAATAAATAATAGTTGTGTTGAAGAAAAAACAACTGAGTGGCTGCTGTGTGTTAGTGTACGACCACCGGCTACCTGCCGACGCCTGTACTGCTGTGGAGGACGTGATGATGGAGGCCACCAAGGAGGGAAGAGTGGAGAACAGTGAGGGAGGTCATTCGGCTGGATCGACAGTGATGCGTTCTTGAATTCTTAGTCATGGTGTGATGCTGACGAACGAGTGAGCGCTTCTTGCGTTTTAGTCGTGTGAATGTGACCGACGAAGTGAGCATTCTTGCATTTTAGTCATGGTGTGATATGCTGACGAGACGTGAGCGCTTCTTGCATTTTAGTCGTGTGAATGCGGACCGGACGAGTGAGCTCTTCTTGCCATTAAGTGTGTGAATGCTGACGACGCTGGGAGCACTTCTTGCATTTTATGTGTTGTGGAATGATGACGACGATAGTGGCGCTTCTTGCATTTTAGTCATGGTGTGAATGCTGACGACGATGGTGAACGCTTCTTGCGTTTCTTTAGTGGTGTGAATGCTGAACGACCCAGTGAACAAGTCGCATACACCCGGGGACTGGGTATGTAAAAATGCACATGAGTGCTTATTCCATTATCCTCGATTATTATAGATTAAATTAATGAATAAGGTACATTAGCAAAAATCTCAAAATCGTTCATAAAGTGGAAGGAACCTTGACTGTGTGTGGTTCCCAGTCTTCTAATGAGCCTGAGCCAACTCAGTCCGGATAGGAGGCGCCAGATTCCGTAAGTAAACTCCAAATGTCTTCTTATGGATTTGAACCTGTGACCTTGCAGTCCGAAACCCAAGGTGCAACCCAGCGCTACGGCGGCTAATAAAAATTATTGTTGGCTCTTTATCTTGGTAAGAAGGACACAAAATAGGCTTGGATGGAGGTACTTTGAGTGTGATTAGAGGGCGTTTGTGCAGCAACCATGGGAGGCACGAACCAATTGAGCTCAACTATGTAGCAGACGAGTGAAATCCGATGAATTGGTGAAGTGAATGATATGATGTTAATTGTTCATGTAGACCGAAATTTTGGCTGTTACGGCAAAAGAAGCGTTTTGGAAGGAGCATTCATAGATTCGTACGTTGACAGAATTTAGAGTAAGAAAGAGAGATAGGCTTACCCTTACTACCAACTTCGTCTGAGGACGATTAGTTGTTAACTGGCCTTTTGTAGATTAAAACCTTTGAGATATTATGTAGTCATTTATATGTTGTTGTTCCTGCGTTCATGTTTGTTGGGGGGTCTAAAGTTGAGTTAAACTCGTTAAAAGCAACGTAATTAATTAAAAGTATCACATCCCATCTCCCCGGTAAACAATTGTCAAAGAAGGAACAAATGAAACAATCAGAAGACAGCGTCATCGGATCCCCATTATATTGTACTCTTTGCTTTAGGATTGATTTTTTTCCATTTGTTTGTTGGAATGAATGGCATGTTGGCCTGACCAACATGAAATACAGCATGCACACAGGTAATAGAATCAACCAAATCAACCTTGTTCATAAGGGGTGGGGGTAGGGGGGGGGAGGGTGGCTTTCAGTGATGTGACCAGAAACCCAGATAGCTTCCCCAACCTTTGTTGTGAAAAAATTTTGTGCTAGGAAATTCCGCTGTTCTATCCCAATCGTTGCTTCTGCTGTGTTAATCTTTTAGTATATTATTCTGCACATGTGTGGAACCGAATTCATTGAGTGGGGAAAAGGAAAGAAGAAATCAAATTAAAGGAAATGGCCAACTTTACAGAATGTCATTTAATTCTCAGTTCCATCAATTGGGGGCTGCGTGTAGTTGTCTATACTGTTGATTTTTTAAATTCAGTTTATGAGTCACTATGGCACTAAAGTTAGCAATTTCCTATCTCCACTGTGTGTGTGTGTGTGTGTGTGTGTCTGAGTGTACATGATGATCTGCCACTAACGCGGGTTTGTATGATGAAAATGCGATATAATGATATGATTATGAGACCCTTTAACTTTGCAGATTATTGAATCGAAGTCAGTTGACGAGCCATGGAAAACGTACTCCAGGCAACGTAAGGGACGCCAGGCGGTTCTCAGGGGAGGAAAAAAAAGGCCTCTGTCAATCCAAGTCTTCCCCCTTGGGGAAAATATCGACGAACACGCCTCCGTATTTGCCCTGGTGTGTGAGAGAGAGGAGAAGAGGAGAGAGTGTGTGTGTGTGAGTATGTGTGTGGTTGTTGTGAATGCGTGTGTGTGTTGTGTGTTTATTAAATTTTGTTGACTAATGTCTTCAATTAAATGAAATCCAATATCCAGTTGTCAAAATAAGTTGGCTGTGTCAAACGTTTTCCTCTCAGTTGATTTACAAGAATTGATGCACTGCAGTCAATTTTTGTTTGTTATGATTTTGCTTCTTCCTGTTTTCACCTAGTAGTATAGTATTGTTCAATTCTTTTTCCATAACCCACCAAGGGGTGAAAGGAATTAATTATTGTTCAGTTGTTCAAATTGGTCTAGTGTGTGCGGCATGCGTGTGTGTGTGTTTTTATCATCTGTGTGTGTTTTTTCCACAATTGAACTCTTTCAAGACTATGTATAAAGCTGCAAGGGATGATATTGCTACTTTCAAATCACATAAAGTCAAAATGGGGCTGTCTTCATGTAAACAGTCGCAAATGCAATCTCTCCAACAGTGAACCTTCAGCACTAGCCGAGGAACACACAAAAATAACAAGATTAAAACTAAAGACAGTCAAATGTATAGATCTCTTACAATGTGAGGTGATTGTGCTTGTTTGTGTGGTTACAGGGTCCCCCCCCCCCCCCCCCCCCCCCCCCCCCCCTACGGAAGCCCAGGGAGATGTCGTCATACAACCCTCCCCTCAGGGGCAATTAATATGTCTAGTACCTCAGTGGAAACCAAGCAAGCGTTTACCGGTACATGTTTTTGTTAATGAGTGAAATTGAATTAATACGAAATCTGTTTGTGAGTGAGTGAGTGGAGTGTTTGTGTGTGTGCATGCGCGAGTGAGTGAGTGTGCATGCATGATGTTGTCACGATGTGCGAGGAGAGTGTGTGTGTGTCGTGGACGCATGTGTGTTATAATAATAATAATAATATATGGAATTTATTATAGTGCTGTATATTGTAAAAATAACAAACCAATTCGAAGGCTTGCTCTCAATCTTTACAGGCATGCAACTCTCTTAAACATAATGAAACAACAGACTTTGTTGAATGAGTCTGCATATGTGCTTTTGATATGCAAGGTTGCATGTAAGTATTGCCATATTTTTTATCCCCTCAACCCAATCCCCCACCCCCATTACCACACTCACTCACACACACACACACTTAATAAATCTCACAATACATGCAAAAAACCAAACAACCAAACCAAACAACAAACCAAACAATAAACCTTCCAACAACACAACCAACTAACCAACCACTAACAAAACAAGCCCATAAAAATTAAGAAAAGAAGAGTATTGAGAATGGAAGAGAGAGAAATTTGTTTTAATAACATATATTATACGTCAGTAAATATAACATGTCCATTTTAAACACACAGACCCAAACCAGACTACGACAGTGGGGAGAAGAAAGCGATGATGACGACGCGATAAAGAAGGCTTGGGACTATACAAACCCAAGCCCTACCCGTCAAACCTCCCATGATGTTGGGGGGCACCGTCTCTAAGTACTACCCCCCACTCCTAAGGTAGGCTTGACTCCCCCCCCCCCACTCCCTCTTCTGTACCTGTATTGTAGTGTATACTGTGGATTTGGGGTTGGTAGAGGGGGGAAGGGGTGCATTTTTGGCTAAAGCTTTGAGATTTACCTATGGAAGATTTGTGTTTGTGCGATCAATTTTTTGTTGTACCATTGAAGTAGAAGCTCTGCATTTGGGGACTTTGGGAATAATATCTTAAGCTTAACACCACCTGCTGTGTGTGTGTTGTGTGTGTGTGTTTGTGTGTTGGATGTTTATTAGTCATCTGTTTTTGGATGAAAATCAATGGCCTTCTCTTCAGAAGATGGAAACTGGTTTTTACATGTTGGACAATGTGTATGCATTTGTTCACACACAGGACCTTGATTTATTTTATTTGTTCCCAGAAATCTTGGTGGTGACTTGAACCTGGGTTTGAACCTGGACCATCAGTTTGCAAAGGGCACCTCTCTAACTACCAAGCTAATTCTGACCCCAGGTTTACATATGTTTGTGTGTGTGTGTGTTTTTTGTGTGTGTGTTGTTGTTTTTTGCCTCTACGTTGTGCTTTAGTCGCAAGGACAGTTTTTCATTAGTATTTTGGACAAAGTGGATTTTCTTGATCTGTGATGTGTAGTTGTGGTGTGTGTGAGTGTGTGTGTAGTGTGTGGTGTAGTGTGTGAGAGAAAGAGAGAGAGAGTGAAGGGGTGGGGAGGAGGGAGGTGAATCTGTGTTGTAGTTATTCTATTTTTTGTGCACTTATCTTAGCTTCAGATGTTCTGGACTTTTGAAGGTGATTGCCTGTTCAACGGTTCACATTCGCACACTCTCTCCTTTGGTGACATATTAACAATCTCCACCATTGGTGATATATTGCACAATCTAACATGTCATCATCATTAACCATTACCACCCAGTGGAGTGTTGGCAGCAACAAAGCGCTTCCACTATGCCTATCCTGGGCAACCTAGTCTCTTGATCCCCAAGAGTGACGCATGGCCTTCATATCACGTTCTCTGTCCTCATACACGTTGCTTGTTGGGTGTCCTTGTCTTTCTCCTTCCTTCTGGGGTCCAGTGCCATTGTGTTCTGTGATTGACTGTGGGTCTCTTCGGAGGATTTGCCCAAGCCATTCACCGTTCTGGGGTGTGATGGTTCCATGTATCTTGCCTGCATCTCCGTTTGTAGGTCTTCATGGAGACATTTTACACACTTCAACCGATTGGTGACCTTTGGCACAATCTCACCCAGTGGTGACATATTGCACAATCTAACCCTAGTGGTGACATATTGCACAATCTAACTGTGGTCAAGCCTTGAATCTGTTGTCAAGGAACCAAATATTTTTAAAAAATTCTGCTGGGCTTATTTGTCATATCCACTACCCACATGAAACTAGATTTTTTGTACATTGTTTTGTTGGGTTTTTGTTGGTTTTAAATTAAAGAGCATATGACCTTTTCGCCAAATTTCACAACCATGGGTATATAGGCTCATGCCTTCAAAGCATTTGCAGCAGACTTTACTTTCCAACCTGGTTATACCACACAGCGCTCAAACCCATCATAATTTCAGTCAGGGCCCAGTGCTTGAGAGTAGTCGCCCCTTCCTTCTACAAATAGTCCAAGTGTCACCAGTTCCTGCAATAATTAACATTCCAGCTGGGATATAAAAAAAATCTTTATTTAAAGGACAAAGAAAGTAGTCTGCCTCCTTCCTTCTATGAAGTCATGTGTGGCCAGGTTCCTGCAATAATTAGCATCAGCTGGGATAATGATTTTAAAAATTTAAAAGGATAAAGTAAAGTTAGTCTGCCCCTTCCTTCTATGAAGTCCAAGTTGTGGCCAGTTCTGTGCAATAATTAGCATCAGCTGGGATCAAAGATTTTAAATTTAAAGGAAAGAAAGTAGTCTGCCCCTTCCTTCTATGCAGTCCATGTGTGGCCAGTTCCTGCAATAATTAGCTCTGCGTGGGATAAAGATTTAAAAAATTTAAAGGTAAAGAATGTAGTCTGCCCTTTCTTCTATGAAGTCCAAGTGTGGCCATTTCCTGCACTATTGCCAATAGTGGGATAAAAAAACCAAATTTAAAGGAAAAGAAGTACCAGCTGGGATGGAATGGAACGGATAGCAGCTGAGAGTAGCTGGAAAGTAGGAGGGGAACAGGACGGTTAATAGTGCATTAAACTTGTCTACCCTAACACTCGAAGGAAGGAGAAAGAAGGAAGACCAAAGCAACTTGTGGAGGAGGAGGAAAGGCCTGTTAGAAAGTTAGATGAAGGCATGCAGCAGCACTCTTGGGGACAGTGACCAGGTTGGCCATGGATAGGCAGGAGTGGAAAGGAAGCGCTTTGTCGTGCCCTACAAACCCCACAGGGTGTAGTACGGTTTATTGATGATGACCTAAAACCGCGAGGTCGCACAACGCGCTCGAAATCCGGGAAGGAACCCGTGGCGCGGGGTTATCAAGATATGTACCGAGCCCGCCAGACGTTACGAGGCAGTGGCGTGGAACAAGAGGAAGAAGAGAAGAGAGGGCCTGCGGGGGCATGTCCATGCCCTTCTTCTGCCAATGCCCATGATGCCCATGATGATGTCCATGGATAGGCAAGTACTAAGGTCAGTCAGTGGGCTTGGGCGTGCTGTAATGTTCTTGTGGTGCGGCCCACAGTGGGTCTTGGGCATTGCCACAGTGTGTCTTTTGGCACTGCCCACAGTGTGTCTTGTGGCACTGCCACAGTGTGTCTTGTGGGCTGCACCAGTTGTGTCTTTGTGGCTCTGCACCGTGATGTCGTGTGTGGCATGCCATAATGTCTTGATGTGGCTCTTGCCATAGTGTCTTGTGGTGCTGCGTAATGTTTGAGGCATGTCACAGTGTCTTGTGGCACTGCCACAGTTAGTGTTTTGTGGCGCTGCCTACAGTGTGACTGTGGCGCTGCCGTGTGTTCTTTGTTTGGGCGCTGCCCGTGATATCTTTGTGGCGCTGCGTGATATCTTGTGGCGCTGCCGTGATATATTGTTAATTTACATTTGATTAGTTATAGATGGGCTGCGTTGATATCTTGTGGCGCCTTGCAGTGATGTGATTGTGGCGCTGCCGTGATATCTTGTGGCGCTGCCGTGATTATCTTGTGGCCTGCCGTGTATCTTGTGTGGCGCTGCCTGATGATCTTATGTCTGGCGCTGACGTGATATTTGTGGCGCTCCGTGATATCTTGTGGCGCTTGCCGTATTTCTTGTGGCGCTGTCCGTGATGTCATTGTGGCGCGGCCGTGATGTCTTGTGGCGCTGCCGTGGGTCTTGTGGCGCTGGCCGTGAGTTACTTGTGGCGTGCAGTGATTATCTCTGTGGCGCAGCCGTGATCGTCTTGCTGGCGCTGCCGTGATATTGTGTGGCGCTGCCGGTGATATCTTGTGCGCTGCGTGTTATTCTTGTGGCGCTGCCGTGATATCTTGTGGCGCGCGTGATATCTTGTGGCGCTGCCTGTGATTTCTTGTGGCGCTGCCGTGATTTCTTGTGGCGCTGCGTGATATCTTGTGGCGCTGCGTGAATATCTTGTGTGCGCTGGCTCGTGATGGTCTTGTGGCGCTGCCGTGATGTCTTGTGGCGCATTGCCGTGATATCTGGTGCGCTGCCGTGATATCTTGTGGCGCTGCCGTGTTATCTTGTGGCGCTGCCGTAATGTCTGGTGGCGCTGCCGTACGTAATTATCTTGTGGCCGCTGCCGTAAATGTTTTGTCGTCTGCGGTGGGAACTGGTAGATTTTTGTACTTTTTGGTGTGGGGTGTTGGTTTGGTTTTTTTTTAGTTGGTATGAGTGTGGTGAAGGATTTAGAGGGGAGATGATTTGATTGAAGGAAAGATCCTTTCTGTGTGCTGGAATGAGTTGTTTGGAAAAATCTGTTTTAGGTTTGGGTTTGGGTGTTTTTGTTGTTGTGTGTATGTTCTTGTTGTTTTTTTCTGTAGATGACAGGTGTATTTGATTTTTTTCTATCTAGATTTATATGGGGGGGGGGGGGGGGGGGGAAGGGGGGGGCTGTAATCTTGAATCTGGATCTCCGGGGAAGATGCTGTAGGTTGCTGAACTGGCAGAGCCCTACCCTTCACGTTTACCCTCTTTCTCTTCACTCACCACACACACATACACACACCACACACTTTGTGCAGAAATCTTTCCCCAAAGGTAAGGTAGACATATTTTATGTATTTAGACTGGGGATGTCCCTTCTGTTGAACGCCTGCCAATGATGTAAGAAAAACGGAAGAGACGCCTGCCTAATGAGTAAGAAAAAAAGGAAGAAATCTGAGTACTGTTTTCCGTATTTGTTTTGCTTGGTAGGTAGTTATTTGTTTTCTTTTAGTTTGTACTTTTAAAGTTCATTATTCTTCTTGTAGTTTTAGTGTAATAAATAATTCTATACTGGGTAATATTTGGTCCCATATTTGGTGCTTCCTACACTCCTTTGTGTGGAGTAGTAATCAGAAGTTAACCCATTGGATATTAATGGTCTTGAAATAAAAAGGGCTCAATGAGTAAATTTCTGGGATTGCAAACAATATGAACAAACAAGAAAACCCCAAAACAAAGCAAAAAGAACTTGGTTAGAATGATTACTCTCCCCCCACCCCATGTAAGTCGCTGCTTATTACTCAGAAAGACATAACTCACTCAGAATGAATTTACCAGGCCAATCGCTGTATATCGTATTGATTGCAAGCTAAGTGCAGAGGCCCACTTACAATGTTGTTGTGCTTAAAAAGGTCACGTTTATATTGTCCTTAGTTGTGATACTCTTTATAATAACAGCACTCTTCCTCTATAACGAAAATGAAATTTGCCCGAAGTCGGTGTACGGTTGCCTGTATGGCAAGGTACTCTTGGAAGATGTCATTCAGCAAAATCTCATCCAGATGTTGTCGTAGCGTCTCACAGTGATTCCCAGTTGATGGTGAGTGTGACAGAGTGCATGTTCTAGGATGACCCTTAGTTGTAAGGCTGGGGGACGTTGCCAAACAAGCACAACGACAATCAGTGCTCTGGTGGCGACCGCTCTCTCAGGATGAGCAGCTGATTTTTACACAGATGAAATCTGCTGTGCCTTGACGACAGTGCACCGAATTCAGTGAAATGCACTAACTGTACTACACGGGTGGCCTTGTTTGTTGGTAATGTGGAAACTGTGCAGCAGCTAGTATGATAATCTGTGTTGTTGGAGCTGTGAAATGTGGAACTGTGATGGTTCTAGTTTGTGTAGAATGTGCTGTAGCAGAGTAGATGTTTTAGGACTATATGTGGTGTGAACTCTTTCGGGGGCATGGGAATAGTATGGATTTGTTTGTGTAGACAGATGACAGAGAAAGAAAGAAAGAAAGAGATGAGAGAACTTGAACTCGAAAGATTTATTTCAGTAAACGCCATTGGCCAATACATGATAGGGGGTTGCCGAGCTGCTTAGTATTTTAGTGAGGAAAAATTAGGAAGCACACAAACCCAATATGTGATTGTATAAACACAACACCACAATAAAAATCAGTTCAAAAAAATATGATTCAGAAACCAAGATCCTTTATTCTAAGGCTGTACATGTATATAAGGCAAGCGGCACCAATCCTCAGGGTGACTAGATTGCCATTTAGAGAGAGAGAGAGAGGCAGACTTTCAGTGTCTCTCCGTTGGCAACATCACCAAATCTGTGCATGTGAATCCTGAAAGTCAGAAGGGACAAGTGAAAGATCGAAGCAAATGGAGGGGATGTGTTCATGTCATTTAAAGCGCGGAGCCGACACCAAACTTGGTGATGTCGATCAGGTGAGATAGGTTGAATGTAGTATGTGTGTTGGCGTAGAAGAGTAGAGGTTTTAGGAGTGTGGTGAATTCTGTTTAACTTGGGAAGCTGTATGGATTTGGTTGTCGTGTAGAATGTGTGTGTTATTTGCAGTGTTAGTTTTGTAGGACAAGTGTGTGTGTGATTCTTTGTGTGACATGGGAATGGTATGGAAGTAGTGTGCGTGTGCAGCATCGAGTATTGTAGATTGCAGTAGTGTAGAATGGTCACCAAGGGTGTGGTGTGTCTTTCCTCCTCTTGTGTGTGTCTTACAGTATATTTACGGGGTAAGAGGAGTGTTCGGATGAAGAATTGGTATGGCTTTGTTGTTGGTATATTACAGTGTGTTGTTTTAGATTTTTTCTTACTTGCCTTCCCCTGTGTGGGTGTGTTTGTGGGTGGGTGGGTGTGTTTTGCAAATAGCGATTAGCAACATTGTCAAGAGCCAGCAGTAAGAACATCGAGGCTTGTACATTGCATTGCACAGCAAAAGTTCACCACGCACACGCTGTGCAAACATGCACTAACACACAACAATTCTTCTCTGTCTCTGTCTCTCTTTGTTCTTTCTTGTCTGTCTCTGTCTCTCTCTCTCTTCCTCTCTCTCTCTCTCTCTCTCTCTCTCTCTCTCTCTCTCCAATTCACCCAATAACATATGGGTGTGCATGAGTGTATGTGTGTGCATGTATATGTGCATATATGTGTGTGTGTGTGTGTGGGTGTGTGCGCCGCATGCAAGGGTATGTGTTTGTGTTTGTGTTTGGTGTGGTTTTAGATGCAATCTTTTCCCTACTCCCAGTATAATTTTAACCTTAAACCTTTTGTGCTACCCCCTCCTGAAAAAAAAATTTGCTGTGAACAAGTGTCCAAATTGTCATTATCACAAGCTAAACTAGGCCAAGAAATCCGGGGTTTTTTTTTTCTTTTTTTAAAAATCACTATCATTCTCACTGCTCAGTAAAACATTATTTGTTGCCTTATTGACTGTTTTTTTTGTTGGTGATTGGGATGTTATGAATATTCGTTTTCCGTAACACGTGGCTTTGGGATGATGATGAGGTGTTGATGATGTCGATGATGATAGTGATGACGATGAGCGATGATGATGATTCACAGGGCAGTTAACCACTCTTTTCGCACACACACACAAGTCTTCGGCGCACATTCCTTTGAACGACAGCTCTTGGGGGTTTTGCCCGCGCGATTGTGAGGAATGTTTTCCCAACTGTAAGCCTCAGTGCATTTCTCACCCGCTTCTCTGGCCTGTATCACCACACTCACACCACACCCAGGCTTTGTTTTTCTCTGATATATAGACACCGCACCCCCAACCCCCCCCCCCCTCCCCCCCACCCCCCCCCCCCCATAAGGGAATGTTGTTCTTCAGCAGCCTTGATCGTATCGATAGAATCAATAGCGGTAGAGCAGTTTAAGATAGTATGCATTGATGTGACAGTCTGCATATAATAATTATTATAATAAATAGTAAGGGAAGTGGAATTTATACACGCTTTATCTTGCTTAAAACAAATCATAAGCACTTCCATTCAACCACCCTTACACATGCTAACAAACAGTGATTAACAGTTTTAAGAAATTCAAATGCACACATGTGCACGCAAGTGCAAACACACACAGACACCACACACCACACACACCACAACAAACACACACACCACACACCAGAGGTTATGCACTTCTGGAGGGTGATGGAATTACAACAAAATTTAGTCAGCAGGATAAATTTAAAATCACTTGTATAATATCAGTTTTATGGGTAACCATGCTGCCTGGAAGTAAGAATCATACTGGTGAAGCAGTAACTCCAGTTTGAGGATGCAAACAATAACGGTGAGGCTCAAAGTGTTGTCCGTCACCAGCTGAAAGTTTATAAAACGCTTTCTATGATAGCTGCAAGGTTTGTAAGCTCTCGCGATGGCGGCTAAGTTTGAAAGCTTCTCAACGAATGCGCCACAAAGGTGTGAAGCTACTCAACGATTGGCCACAAGGTTTGAAGTTCTCTTCGATTGGCGGCTAGGTTTGAAAGCTTCTCTACGATTGGCGCGAGGGTTTGAAAGCTTCCCTGTGATTGGCCTGATTTCCAGAACCCCCGCAACCACTTGACTTGCGGCCGCTGTTCGGAGAGGACTATGGGAAACGGTTTGGTGAAGGAGCTGTTGGAGGAGGAGATCATTCTGGTCGTTTGATGGAGGCTCTCAATGAATACGACGCTTGGGTCGGTCCCGTCTATTGTGTACGACTCTTGGTCGAGACTTAGTGTTATCCCCCAAAGGGTCCAGGGGGGTGTGCAGTCGCAGGTCTTTGTCCCGTGGATTCCTTTTCCCGTTATTATCGCTCTCTTTTTCTTCTGGCTTGTCTTTTTTTGTCGTTACTTAACATCCCTTTTTCTGTTTCTTCTTTTTTTCATGTTATTTATGCGCTGCCTAAACTCGGACGCTTTTTCCAGCCTGCGCTTTTATCGGCTTTATTTAGTCTCGTTATGGTTTTGCCACCGCTCGTCGTTAATATTTTGTTGTGGGCGCTTTTAAATGTTTTGGTGTTGTTGTTTTTTTTATTTAGTCATTATTAGATTTTGGGGGCGTGCCGTTGTTTTACGGCCTTCTTTGAGCATTTCTGGGTTTTTTTTATTTTAAATGTTTTCTTTTTTAGAATTTGTTTTTGAACCACATTTTGTGTGTTCTCTTTTGTTTGTTTGTTTCTACGTTTATGTGAAGAAATGTGTATACTCCCATTCAACATCTGTGTCTTGCTTCTTTGTCTCTGTTCATAGTTGTAGGTCTTGCTTTAACCAAAAGGAAAGGTTTATGATAGGCTCAAGAATCTTTGATGGAATGTAGTATTTTTTTTGTGAGTGTGTTTAATATTGTTGTTATCTGAGATTTATTGTATTAGCGTTTTTTTTAAACAGTAGTTTTTACAAAACAATTTTAACTGAGTATTCATCTATTCAGTGTAGGTCTTGTATTGTGGGTGGAGTGTAAACTTAAACTGAAAAGTTCTTTTTTAATTGTTTTTTGTTTCACTTATAGAGGAATGGGGTGGGGGTGTTTGTTAGTATTTTCCAAGCAGTTTGAGCTTAAGAAAAGGACAGGAATGTGAAGTATGAGTGGGAATATGCGATAGTGAAAGTGAAGTTAGTTTTGAAAACTTTGGGTTTAAACGAATTTTTACTCAAGATCTGTTAGTCTCCTTTTTCTGTAAATTCTTAGTGGGGGGGAAAACTGTTTGATGCATGATGTATTCACATTATCCAAAAGAAAAGGAGGCAGGTATCAGTATATATATTTATGTATGTATGTAAACACAAACTTTTGTTGGAACCTTGTAATTTAGAGGAAACGGGAGAAGTGATTTTCTAGAATAGCCACAGATCAGTTATAATGTTTACAATGTGCAATCTTTTATCGTATTTTATGATTATTATTATTGTTGTTGTCTTGTTCATGTCTTATTGTTTTTATCATCATTCTAATTTCATCCCATCATTTTTTTCATTAGTGGAGTATCATATGTTCATGATAATGATCATAATACCACCATCATCATCATTATTATTAACATCATCATCATCATATTATCTTTTTATCATTCAGAACATTAATACAACTTTTTCAGTCGGTCTCCAGTTGTAAAAAAACAACAAAAGTAGCTGAGATTTTTTCAGCACTGTGTCATTTACACGATCTGTCTCCATCAGCTCAGTATCTGTTGCTTCCAGGTGGTTTCAAACAATTCGTCACGACAAAATCTGTCTCGCTTTAACTCTGCACCGGTTTTAATGTGCGGTTAATAAAGTCTGGGATTTGTATTCCCACACCCTCTGCTTCGCAAGATTTTATTCTTAACCAAATCCGGTCACATGGGATTTTATTATTTACATGGTGAGGTTGGGTTTTTTTGTGGGGGGTTGTATGGTCCATACATTTGTATTCTGTATAATATGTCTGTCATTTCCAGAAATTTGGACACGCTTTATTTACCATGAAAAAGATATTCGGGAGGATAGCATGTAACTGTGGTATGTTTCTGTACTTCTGGACTTTTGTTTGTGCACTCTTTTGCATTCAATTGTGATGTACATCTTTTGAATATTTGGTTTACCATCATCTCTCCCTTTGCAGCTTCATTTTGATGTTTAACTCAGAAAAGATAATATTCCTTTGGGCATTTATTTCCTTGAAACAGTGTATCGTTTTATTTCTGGTCGCTTTTTATTCGTTTTTCTAACTGATTTGCTTTCTTTTCAGTAGCTTTTTTGTTTATGTTTCTAAATGGTTAGTCTTTTATTTTTTTAGCTTTTATTTTTATTTTATGTTTACTAAAGAAATGGTTATTCTTTTTTTGTAGAGTTTTGTTTGTATTCTAATATCTAACTTTTTTTCCCCCCAGTATGGTAGAAACTGGTTGGTGTTCTGTAGTTAAAACTTTTAAGTTCAGTAAGTAACTAGGTATTTCCACAAAACTTTTTGTTTCTTTTTTTGTTATTAAGTTTGTAGCCATGAACTTTGTAATAGTATTATTATCGTTGTTGGGGAAAGACATTGGTTTAAGTATGGGTTTGACATTGAGTGTGTGTGGGATATTTCTGATTAAGGAATGTTAGACTAGTGACAGTCAAAATGTTAACAATGTGGGTGTGTGTGTGTGTGTGTGTGTGTGTGTGTGTTGTGTGTGTGTGTGTGTGTGATGTGGGTGTGTGTGAATGCTTTGAAGTCAAAGTCAAAATTTTTATTTCTGATGGTCGGTACATTGACAAAGCAATGAATTTGCTTTTTTCATCAAGCCATGTATTAAGAACCAAAAATTCCTCAGTAACATGTAATAAATATATTTTTCTTAGCATGGTGTGTGTGTGTGTGTGTGTGTGTGTTGTGCTATGGTGTGTGTTTGTGCTTGCTCTGAGTGTGTAATGTTGGTATGAGGTTAACATTTCATTCTTTGAAATATCTCTGTATGTGGCTATTCAAGGGATTCAGAAAGATGAAAAGTAAAATAATGAGAGTGCTTCCAAGGTTTTGGGGTTGGGGTGATACTTTTTGTTGTGGATTTTGATGTATTTACTGTGGAAGAGTGGAATTATTAGCAGCTCTATCCACTGTACTCATAATCTGTCAAAGGAGGTGGGTAGCCAGTGGTTAGCGCACTGCAACTCACCTTCTGTTGGCTCGGGTTGAGCACCACTCACATGCCGTTTCAAAGGGATGTTACCAGGGTTTAATAATAATAATAAAAATGTTGGAAATTTATATAGCGTGAATCTTGTAAAGCAACAATCAAGCGCTCGATTTTTTTTTTTTTTTTTTTTTTTTTTTTTTTATCCGAGGACAATGGAACAGACATGTTGCCTTTCTGTTTTCCACATCCAGTCAGTGTGTATGCGGTTATGTAAATTTTGTCATGTGTTCACGGCACTCTGTGGCCTACTCTTTAAAAAAGCGGAACAGGATTTTAACATGTGCGCAAGATGTTCTGCGTGCGTTCACACATGGGCCAGGTTTATGTCTTATGAAGGGACTTTGACATTCAGGTTCGATTTTTTATTCACAACGGGGAAGATAAGGGCAAGGACGGTGGGGAATCGAACCCCACAACCTCAGGTATTACTTGTGGCCAGGGACAAGTTTTAACCATCCTGCACCTTCTTCCATCAGGTTGACATCAGTCCTCCACCACTGACTCTGTACCAAATCTGGAATGCAGTCATACAATGGTGGACTAAAACTTCCACTTTGTAAATTCCTGTGGGAGCTCTAGCAAGAATGAGAGGAAAAAAAAAAAACAAAATAGTTAGATTTCCATAAACCCTCCTCCCCCTGGGAAAGTCTGTTGGATGAGGATTACCCCCCTCCCCTCCTACCCCCAAACCCAAGAGTGTTAAGCACGGAGCACCCTAACAACACTTTATGCACTTTACTAACAAGTGCAGTAATCAGTAATTATGTTCAGTAAAATGTCACCATTGCAACATGCTTGTGTATGTTTATACAAACAGTGTGCGTGTTAATGGATTTGGTGTGTATGTTACCATGTATATGTTGTGTTTGTTTTGTATATGTTATATGTTGTTTTTTGTTATGGTTTTGAATAATGTGTATAGTGTCTGTTATTTAGTAACTTGATTTGGGTGTGTATTGTGCCATGTATATGTTGTGTTTGTTTTGTTATGTTTTGTATTTGTTGTATTTGAGTTATGCATAATAATGTGTTTAATTCTTCATATGATTTTGGATGTTTCTGAGGATGTATATTGTGTGTTTGTATGTATATGTTTGTATTTGTTATATTTGGATATTATGTTATAGTGTGTATAATTATTCATCTTGATTTGCCTGTGTCTGTGGCATGTATATATGTATGTGTTTGTTTTGTATAATGTTATTCTATGTAGTATTTATTATATCTGAATAATGTATATAGTGTCATCAATTTTTAAGTGTATGCACCCCTATGTATAGAATGTTGTGTTTGTTTTGTATATGTTATTGTATGTTGTAATTTTTTATATCTCATTAATGTGTATTTGTGTATAAATTCAATAATTGATTTGGATGCGTATGTTACATGTATCTGTTGTGTTTTGTTATATGTGTTGTATTTGTTATATCTGAATAATGTTATTTGTGTATACTTCCGTAACTTGATTTGGTATGTTTCTGTACAATGTATATGCTGTGTTTTGTTATATATATAATACACACACACACACACACCACACACACACACACAACACATATTATATATATATTATTATATATTTATATATATATATAATCATATATATATATATATATATTTATACCCACTCACACAACATATATATAGCGATATTTGAATACATGGTTAAATAAATAATAGTTGTGTTGAAGAAAAAACAACTGAGTGGCTGCTGTGTGTTAGTGTACGACCACCGGCTACCTGCCGACGCCTGTACTGCTGTGGAGGACGTGATGATGGAGGCCACCAAGGAGGGAAGAGTGGAGAACAGTGAGGGAGGTCATTCGGCTGGATCGACAGTGATGCGTTCTTGAATTCTTAGTCATGGTGTGATGCTGACGAACGAGTGAGCGCTTCTTGCGTTTTAGTCGTGTGAATGTGACCGACGAAGTGAGCATTCTTGCATTTTAGTCATGGTGTGATATGCTGACGAGACGTGAGCGCTTCTTGCATTTTAGTCGTGTGAATGCGGACCGGACGAGTGAGCTCTTCTTGCCATTAAGTGTGTGAATGCTGACGACGCTGGGAGCACTTCTTGCATTTTATGTGTTGTGGAATGATGACGACGATAGTGGCGCTTCTTGCATTTTAGTCATGGTGTGAATGCTGACGACGATGGTGAACGCTTCTTGCGTTTCTTTAGTGGTGTGAATGCTGAACGACCCAGTGACACTCACTTCTCTCTCTCTCACACCACACACACACTCACTCTCTCTCTCTCTCTCCTCTCTCTCTCTCTCTCACACCACAACACACACATCACACACCCCACCCCCACCACTCACACCCACCCCAACCCCAACACACACACACACCACACACACTTAAATCCACAACACAATCACTCATTTCTCTCCCTCTTCACCCCCCCCCCCCCCCCCCCCCCCCCCACAAAAAAAACCCTCTCTTTCCCAGATACCTGATGAGAAGCGCTCAGGTGGGACACCACACACACACACACACACACACACACACACACACACACACCACACCCCACACCACACCACACACACACACACACACACACACACCACACACACACACCACCACACCACACCACACCACACAACACAACACACACAAACACACACACACACACACACACACACAAACACACACCACACACACCACACCCACACAACACACCCCACACCTCACACACCCCCCACTCACCACACACACACAACACACACAAACACACCACACACACAAACCACCCACACACACACCCACACACAACACACAATTCCACATCGACAATTCAAAAGTTTTCTCTCCCTCTTCCCAAAAACCTTCAGCTACCTGGTTTGAGAAGCGCCTCAGTTGGCACACACACACACACACACACACCACACACAACCACACACACACACCCACCACACACACACACACCCACACACACACTCACATCCACACACACACACACACATACACACCTCCACACACACACACACCACACACTCCCCACAACCATCCACCCCCCCACCCCATCCCCACCCCCACACCCACACAACACACAAATCACACACAATCACAAACAAAGTTTTCTCTCCCTCTCAACTACATGGTCGAGAAGCGCCTAAAGTCACAAACACCACACCTCACCCACACACACACCCACACTCACCCTCAACACACACCACACTTACCCAACACACACACCACACACACCCACACACCCCACCCCACCCCCACCCCCACACACCACACTCACCCCCCCACAACACACCCACCACACAACACACCACACAACACCACAAATCCACTACACAATCACAACTAAAGTTTACTAAAACCTCTTCCAGCTACCTGGACGAGAAGCGCTGAAGCAGGACCCTGGAGGAGTTCCTGGGGACCTGCTGGAGGAGAGGCTTTGTGGGACTGGGTGGGTGCGGGTGGCGTGGTGCGGCAGTGCGTGCTGGAAATTGTCCTGCAGTACCTGCAGGACCAGGCCGCCAACCCATCTACACCACCTCTTCACAGAGGAGCTGCTCGGGCGCAGTCCCTGGTGTGGTGAGGACGTTTAGAGTCCGGGGTGAAGCCTCTCTTCTGCTGCTATGTTTTGTTGATGTGCTTCTTGTTGTTGTTCTTCTTCTTTCTTCTTATGCTTCTCTTCTTCTTCGCAATTCTTCTTCATCTTCATGTTCATTTCACAATTCTTCTTCTTTTTGCATTATTCTTCTTCTTCTTCTTCTTTATTGTGCTGTGTGCTTGCTTCTTCTTCTTCTTCTTCTCTTCTTCTCTTTATTTGCTGCTGCTGCTGCTTCTTTTCTTATTGTTCTTCGTCCTTTTCTTCTTTTCTTCTTCTTTCTTCTTCTTCGTCTTCTTTCTTCTTCTTCTTCTTCTTCTTCTTCTTTTTCTTCTTCTTCTTCTTAGTTCTTTTCTTTCTTCACAATTCTTCTTTTCTTCACAATTCTTCGCAAATTCTTCTTCTTCTCTTCTTCTCTTCTTCTTTTCTTCATCTTCTGCTTCTTCTTCTTCATCTTTGCAATTTTCGCAATTCTTCTTTCTTCTTTTTCTTCTTTCTTTTTATCATCATCATATACTTCTTCTTCTTCTTTTCTTCTTTCTTCTTCTTCTTCTTCTTCCTCCTCTTCTTCTTTTCTTATTTTTTTCATCATCTTTCCTTCTTCTTCTTGTTGTTTCTTCTCTTCTTTTCTTCTTCTTCATCTTCTTCTTCTTCTTCTTCATCTTCTTCATTCGTTCCCCTTCTTCTTCTTCTTCTTCTTCTTCATTGCTCTTCTTCTCTTCTTCTTCTTCTTCTTCTTCTTTCCTAGCTCTTCTTCATTCTTCGTCTTCGGTCTTTGTCTTCTTCTTCTTCTTCTTCTTCTTCTTCTTCATCTTCGTTTCTTCTTTTCGTCTTTCTTCTTCTTTCTTCGTTCTTCGTCCTTCTTCTTCTTTTCTTTATCTTCTTCTTCTTCTTCGTTCTTCGTCTTCTTCTTTTCTTTGTCTTCTTTTCTTCTTCTTTATTTGCTGCTGCTGCTTCTTCTTCTTCTTCTTCTTCTTCTGCTTCTTGTCTTCTTCTTCTTCTTCTTCTTCTTCTTCGTCTTCTTCTTCTTTTCTTCATCTTCTTCTTTCTTCTTTTCTTCTCATTTTTCTTCTATCTTCTTCGTCTTCTTCTTCTTCTTCTTCTTGCTCTTCTTCTTCATTTTCTTCTTCTTCTTCTCGTCTTCTTCTTGCTCTTCTTCTTCTTCTTCTTGCTCTTCTTCTTTGTCTTCTTCTTCTTCTTTATTCTTCTTCTTTTCTTCTCTTCTTCTTTTCTTCTTTTCTTCTTCTCATTTTCTTCTTCTTCTTCTTCTTCTTCTTCTTCTTCGTCTTTTCTTCGTCTTCTTCTTTCTTGCTCTTTTTCTTCTGTGCTCTTTTCTTCTTATTCTTTGTCTTCTTCTTCGTCTTCTTCTTCTTCTTCTTATTCTTCTTCTTCTCTTCTCATTTTTTCATCTTCTTCTTCTTCGTCTTCGTCTTCTTCTTCTTCTTGTTCTTCTTTTCTTCTTCTTCTTCTTCTTCTTCTTCTTCTTCTTCTTCTCATTTTATTCTTCTTCTTCTTCTTTCTTAGTCTTTTCTTCTTCTTCTTCTTTCGTCTTTGTCTTCTTCTTCTTCATCTTTTCTTCTATTTCTTCTTCTCATTTTCTTCTTCTTCTTGCTCTTCTTCTTTGTCTTTCTTCTTCTTCTTCTTCTTTTCTTCTTCTTCTTCTTCTTTCTTCTTCTTCTTCTCATTTTTTCTTCTTCTTTTCTTCTTCTTCTTCTTCTTCTTCGTCTTCTTCGTTCTTCTTCTTCTTCTTCTTCTCTCTTCTCATTTATCTTCTTCTTCTTCTTCTCGTTCTTAGTTTCTTCTTCTTCTTCTTCTTCTTGCTCATTTTCTTCTTCTTCTTCTTCTTCTTCTTCTTCTTCTTCTTCTTCTTCGCATTCTTCTTCTTCTTCTTCTTTCTTCTTCATCTTCTTCGTCTTCTTCTTCTTCTTTCTTGCTCTTCTTTCTTCTTCTTCTTCTTCTTTGTCTTCTTCTTTTCTTGCTCTTTTCTTCATTTTCTTCTTTTTCTTCTTCTTCTTCTTCTTCTTCTTCTTCTTCGTCTTATTCTTCTTTCTCAATTTTCTGTTCTTCTTCTTCTTTTCTTCTTCTTCTTTTCTTCTTCTCTTCGTCTTTCTACTGTCTTATTCTTCTTCTCTTCTTTTCTCCCTCTGTCTTTCTTCTTTGTCTTCTTCTTCTTCTTCTTTTCTCTTCATCTTCTTCTCATTTCTTCTCTTCGTTGCTTTCTTCTTTGTCGTCCTTCTTCTCTTTCTTTCATTTTCTTCTTTTTTCTTCTTTATTTGATGCTGCTGCTGCTTCTTCTTCTTCTTCTTCTTCTCTCTTCTTCTTCTTTATTGCTGCTGCTGCTGCTTCTTCTTCTTCTTGTTTCTTCGTCTTTCTTCTTCTTCTTCTTCTTCTTCTTCTTCTTCTTCTTTTCTTCTTCTTTTCTTCTTCTTCTTCATCTTCTTCTTCTTCTTATTTCTTCTTCTTCTTCTTCTTCTTCTTAGTTCTTCTTCTTCTTCACAATTCTTCTTATTCTTCACATTCTTCTTCTTCTTCACAATTCTTCGCAATTCTTCTTCTTCTTCTTCTTCTTCTTTTCTTCTTAGTTCTTCTTCTTCTTCTTCTTCTTCTTTTCTTTCTTCTTCTTCTTCTTTTTTCTTCTTCTTCTTCTGCTTGCATCTTCTTCATTCTTTGCATTCTTCGCAATTCTTCTTCTTCTTTTTCTTTCATTTTTTTCTTCATCATCTCATCATTCATTCTTTTCTTCTTCTTCTTCTTCTTTTTCTTCTTTCTTCTTCTTCTTCTTCTTCTTCTTCTTCCTCCTCTTCTTCTTCTTTCTTCTTCTTTTTCATCATCTTCTCTTTCTTCTTCTTGTTGTTCTTCGTCTTCTTCTTCTTCTTTTCATCTTCTTCTTTTCTTCTTCATCTTCTTCTTCGTCCTTCTTCTTCTTCTTTTCTTCTTCTTCTTCTTCTTCTTCTTCTTGCTCTTCTTCTTCTTCTTCTTTATTCATTTCTTCTTCATGCTCATTCTTCATCTTCGTCTCGTCTTCTTGTCTTCTTCTTCTTCTTCTTCTTCTTCCTTCGTCTTTCTTCTTCTTTCGGTCTTCTTCTTCTTCTTCTTCTTCTTCTTTTCGGTCTTCGTCTTCTTCTTCTTCTTCTTTCTCTTCTTCTTCTTCTTCTTCGTCTTCGTCTTCGTCTTCTTCTTCTCTTTGTATTCTTATTCTTCTCTTTATTTGCTGCTGCTGCTTCTTCTTTCTTCTTCTTCTTCTTCGTCTTCTTCTTATTCTTCTTTTTCGTCTCTTCTTTCTTCTTCTTCTTCTTCTTCGCTCTTCTTCTATCATCTTCTTCTTCTTCTTCTTCTTCGTCTTCTCTCATTTTCTTCTTTTTCTTCGTCTTCTTCTTCTCTTCTTCTTGCTTTCTTCATTTTCTTCTTCTTTTCTTCGTCTTCTTCTTGCTCTTCTTCTTCTTCTCTTGCTTCTTCTTTTTGTCTTCTTCTTCTTCTCTTCTTTTTCTTCTTTTTCTTCTTCTTCTTCTTCTTCTTCTCGTATTTTTCTTCATTCTTCTTCTTCTTTCCCTTCTTCTTCTTCTTCTTCTTCTTCTTCGTTTATTCTTCTTGCTCTTCTTCTTCTTCTTTTCTTCTTCTTTTCTTCTTCTTTGTCTTCTTTTCGTCTTCTTTCTTTCTTCTTCTTCTTTTTCTTCTTCTTCTTCTTCTCACTTTCTTCTTCTTCTTCTTCTTTTCTTCTTCTTCTTCGTTTCTTATTCTTCTCTGTTCTTCTTCTTCTTCTTCTTCTTATTCTTCTTTTCCTCATTTTCTTCTTCTTCTTTGTCTTCTTCTTCTTCTTCTTTTTCTTCTTCTTCTTCTTCTTCTACTCATTTTCTTCTTCTTCTTGCTCTTCTTCTTTGTCTTCTTCTTCTTATTCTTCTTCTTCTTCTTCTTCTTCTTCTTCTTCTTATTCTCATTTCTTCTTCTTCTCTTCGTTTCTTCGTCTTCTTTCTTCTTCTGTTTCTTTTCTTCTTCTTCTTCTTCTTCTTTCTTTCTTCTTTTCGTCTTCTTTCTTTTTCATTTTCTTCTTCTTCTTCATCTTCTTCGTCTTCCGGTCTTCTTCTTCTTCTTCTTTTTCTCATTTTCTTCTTCTTCTTCTTTCTTCTTTCTTCGCAATTCTCTTCGCATTCTTCTTTCTCTTCTTCTTCTTCTTCTTCGCTTCTTCTTTCTTCTTCTTCTTCATCTTCTTCGTCTTCTTCTTCTTCTTCTTCCCTTCTTGCTCTTCTTTTCTTCTGTCTTGCTTCTTTGTCTTCTTCTTCTTTTGCTTTCTCTCTCATTTTCTTCTTCTTCTTCTTCTTTCTTCTTCTTCTTCTTCTTCTTCTTCTTCTTCTTCTTTCTTTCATTTTCTCTCTTCTTCTTCTTCTTCTTCTTCTGCTTCTTCTTCTTCTTCGTCTTCTTCTTGCTTCTTCATCTTCTTATCTTTGTCTTCTTCTTCTTGCTCTTCTTCTCATTTTCTTCTTCTTCTTCTTCTTCTTCGTCTTCTTCTTGCTCTTCTTCCTACTTTCTTCTTCTTCTTCTTCTTGCTCTTCTTCTTTGTCTTCTTCTTCTTCTTCTTTTATTTCTTCTTCTTTCTTCTTCTTCTTCTTCTTCCTTTCATTTTCTTCTTCTTCTTGCTCTTCTTCTTTGTCGTCTTCTTCTTTTCTCATTTCTTCTTCTTTCTTCTTCTTTTTTTGCTGCTGCTGTCTGCTTCTTCTTCTTCTTCTCATCTTTCTTCTTTTCTTCTTTCTTCTTCTTCTTCTTCTTTCTTTATTTGCTGCTGCTGCTGCCTTCTTCTTCTTCTTGTTCTTCGTCTCTTCTCTTCTTCTTCTTCTTTTCTTCATCTTCTTCTTCTTCTTTTCTTTCCTTCTTCTTTCTTCTTCTTCTTCTTAGTTCTTTCTTTTCCTCACAATTCTTCTTCTTCTTCACAATTCTTTGCAATTCTCTTCTTCTTCACAATTCTTCGCAATTATTTTCTTCTTCTTCTTCTTCTTCTTTTCTTAGTTTTCTTCTTCTTCGTCTTCCTTTTCTTCCTCTTATTTCTTCTCTTCTTCTTTCTTCTGCTTCTTCTTCTTCATCTTTGCAATTCTTCGCAATTCTTCTTCTTCTTTTCTTCTTCTTTTTCATCATCATCATCATCATAATCTTCTTTTCTTCTTCTTCTTCTTCTTCTTTTTTCTTATTCTTCTTTTCTCTCCTCCTCTTCTTCTTCTTCTTATTCCCTTTTTCATCATCTTCTCCTTCTTTTTCTTGTTGTTCTCTCGTATTATTCTTATTATTCTTCATCTTCTTTCATCTTCTTCTTCTTCTTCTTCATCTTTCTTCTTCGTCTTCTTCGTTCTTCTTCTTCTTCTTCGTTCTTGATCTACTTTTCTTCTTCTTCTTCTTCTTCTTCTCTTCTTCTTCTTATTAATGTCTTCTTCATCTTCGTCCTTCTTCTTCTTCGTCTTCTTCTTCATTTCGTCTTCTTCTTCTTCGTCTTCTTCTTCATTCGTCTTCTTCTTCTTCTTCTTCTTCGTCTTCGTCTTCTTCTTCTTCTTCTTGCTCTTCTTCTTCTTATTCTTCTTCTTCTTCTTCGTCTTCGTCTTCTCTTCTTCTTCTTCTTTGTCTTCTTCTTCTTCTTCTTTATTTGCTGCTGCTGCTTCTTCTTCTTCTTCATCTTTTCTTCCTTCTTCTTCTTCGTTCATTCGTCTTCTTCTTCTTCTTCTTATTCTTCTTCTTCTTCTTCTTCTTCTGTATTCTTCTTCTCTTCTTCTTCTTCTTCTTCTTCTTTTCTTCTCTCCTTTTTCTTCTTCTCTTCGTCTCTCTTCTTCTTCTTTTTTTGCTCTTCTTCTTCATTTTTTCTTCATTCTTTTCTTCGTCTTCTTCCTTGCTCTTCTTCTTCTCTTGCTCTCTTCTTCTTCTTCTTGCTCTTTCATTTTTGTCTTCTTCTTCTTCTTCTTCTTCTCTTCTTTCATTCTTCGTCTTCTTCTTCTTTCCATTTTTCTTTCTTCTTCTTTTCTTTTCTTCTTCTTCTTCTTCTTCGTCTTCGTCTTCTTCTTATTGCTCTTCTAGTCTTTTTGCTTTTCTTTGTCTACTTCTTCGTTTCTTCTTCTTCATTTTCTTTCATTCTTCTCATTTCTTCTTTTTCTTCTTACATCTTCTTGTTCTTCGTCTTCTTCTTCTTCTTCTTCTTTTTCATTATCTTCTTCTTCTTCTTCTTCTTCTTCTTCTTCTTCTTCTTCTTTTCTTCTTCTTTGTCTTCTTCATCTTCGTCTTCTTCTTCTTCTTTTCTTCATCTTCTTCTCATTTTCTTCATTTTCATTGCTCTTCTTCTTTGTCTTCTTCTTCTTCTACGTCTTATTCTTCTTCTTTCTTTCTTCTTATTCTTCTCTTCTTCTTCTTCTCATTTTCTGTCTTCTTCTTGCTCTTTCTTCTTGTCTTCTTCTTCTTCTTCTTCTTCTCTTCTTCTTTCTTCTTTTCTTCTTCTTTGTCTTCTTCTTCGTCTTCTACTTCTTCTTTTCTTTCTTCTTCTTTTTCTTCGTCTTCTTTCTCATTTTATTCTTCTTCTTGTCTTTCTTCTCTTCTTCTTCTTTTTCTTCTTCTCTTTTCTTCTTCTTTCTTCTCATTTTCTTCTTTCTTCTTTGCTCTTCTTTTTGTATTCATCTTCTTCTTCTTCTTCTTCTTCTTCTTCCTTCTTCTTCTCATTTTCTTCTTCTTCTTCTTCGTCTTCTTCGTCTTGATCTTGCTTCTTCTTCTTCTTCTTCTTCTTCTTCTTCTTCTTCTCATTTTCTTCTCTTCTTCTTCCTTCTTCTTCTTCTTCTTCTTCGTCACTTCTTCTTCTTATTCTTCTTCTCATTTTCTTTTCTTCTTCTTTCTTTCTTCTTCTTTAGTCGCAATTCATCTTCTTTTCTTATTTTCTTTTCGGCATTCTTCTTCTTCTTCTTCTTCTCTTCTTCGTCTTCTTCTTCTTCTTCTTCTTCTTGCTTCTTCCGCTCTTCTTCTTCTTCTTCTTTGTCTTCTTCTTCTTCTTGCTCTTCTTCTTCATTTTCTTCTTCTTCTTCTTCTTATTTTCTTCTTATTTCTTTTCTTCTATTTTCATTTTCTTCCTTCTTTTTCTTCTCTTCTTCTTCTTCTTTTCTTCTTCTTTCTCTTCGTCTTCACTTCTTGCTCTTCGTTCTTCTTCTTCTTTTTCTTCTTCTCTTGCTCTCTTCTCATTTTATTCTTCTTCTTCTTTTTTCTTCTTCTTCTTCGTCTTCTTCTTTGCTCTTCTCTTCTTCTTCTTCTCTTCTTTACTTGTCTTCTTCTTTGTCTTCAGATCTTCTTCTTCTTCTTCTTTCTTCCATTCTTCCGTCTTCTTCTTCTTCTCCATTTTCTTCTTATTCTTGCATCTTTATTCTTTGTCGTCTTCTTACTTTTCTCATTTTCTTCTTCTTCTTCTTCTTTATTTGCTGCTGATGCTGCTGTCTTCTTCTTCTTCTTCTTCTTCTTCTTCTTCTTCTTCTTCTTTATTCTTCTTCTTCTTCTTCTTCTTCTTCTCTTCTTCTTTATTTGCTGCTGCTGCTGCTTCTTCTTCTTCACTTGTTCTTCGTCTTCTTCTTCTTCTTCTTCTTCTTCTTCTTCTTCTTCTTTCTTCTTAATTCTTCTTCTTCTTCTTAGTTCTTCTTCTTTCTTCACAATTCTTCTTCTTTTCACATCTTCGCAATTCTTATTCTTCTTCCAAATTCTTTCGCAATTCTTCTTTCTTTTCTTCTTCTTCTTCTTCTTGTTCTTCTTTTCTTTTTTCTTCTTCTTCTTTCTTTTTTCAGTCTCTTCTTCTTCTTCTTCTTCTTCTTTTTCTTCTGGCTTCTTCTTCTTCATCTCTTTGATAAATTTCTTCGCAATTCTTCTTCTTTTTTTCTTCTTCTTTTTCATCATCATCATCTATCATCATCTTCTTCTTCTTCTTCCTATTTCGTCTTCTTCTTCTTTCTTCTTCTTTTCTTCTTCCTCCTCTTCTTCTTCTTCTTCTTCTTTTTCATCATCTTCTCCTTCTTTTTTGTGATGTTCTCGTATTCTTCTTTTCTCTTCTTCATCTTCTTCATCTTCATATCTTCTTCTTCTCATCTTCTTCTCTTCGTCTTCTTCTTCTTCTTCTCTTCTTCTTTCTTGCTCTTTTCTTCTTCTTCTTCTTCTTTTTTCTTCTTTTCTTCTGTCTTCTTCTTCTTCTTGCTCTTCTTCATCTTCGTCTTCGTCTTCTTCGCTCTTCTTCTTCTTTCTTCGTCTCTTCTTCTTCTTGTCTTATTCTTCTTCTTCGTTTCTTCTTCTTCTTCTTCTTTTCTTCGTTTCTTCTTCTTCTTCTTGCTCTTCTTCTTTTCATTCTTCTTCGTCTTCGTCTTCTTCTTTTCTTCTTCTTTGTCATTCTTCTTCTTTCTTCTTTATTTGCGCTGCTGCTTCCTTCTTCTTCTTTCTTCTGCGCACTTCTTCTTCTTCTTCTTATCTTCTTCTTCGTCTTTTCTTCTTCCTCTAGTCTTCTTCTTGTCTTCTTCTTGCTCTTCATCTTCTTCTTCTTCTTCTTATTCTTTCTTCTTTTCTTCTTCTTTTCTTCTTCTTCTTCTCATTTTGTCTTCATTCTTCTTCGTCTTCTTTTCTTCTTCTTCTTGATCTTCTTACCCACTTAATACCCCTCATTAAAACAAACAACGCACAAACCAGACTCATCTTCCAAACATAACTACTAAACAACCCAAAAAAACCTAACCAGATGCACAACTTCCAGTCTGAACCCTCCTGCCTTTGTCGTCCACCCCCTACGTCAGATAGAGACGCTCTTCGAGTCTACGAGTGCTCCCACATTCACCAAACCATCAATTTTCTCATCCCTAAAACATCCCCCGAATAATATTATATATATATGATGATGAAATATATAATTATAGCTGATACTGATATATATAAACGAGTTATATATTTTATAATATATATTATGTGGATATGCAATGAATATATCATTATATATATATATAGATTTCTATTGTTGTTGTGCTAATGTATTATTATGAGATTAACCGCGCCTATTTAACACCTATAGCTGGTGTACTTGTCGTCATTCCATAACCTCTATAGCCCAACCTGAACAACCCCTTTGGCTATCCGACCTCAATCTAGTTGACACCCTCCCCCCCGTAGAGAGCCACCGCCCCCCCCCAATTTCTGTGACCAATGTGTACATATGCAGAGTAAACCAGAAAGTCCCGAGTAGCCCATACAAATTACCCATAGAGCCCCCCCCTGCCCCGAGATACCCACCAGCTCACACCCCTCCTACCCCCCCCCCTCCGCAGAGAGCACGCCACTATGCACTCGAGCGCACCATAACCATCAGCTCAAGCCTGAAGAAAACCCTGCAAACCCCTACAATCATCACCCAGCTCAATTAACATTACAAAAACCAAACTACACCCGCACTACACCCAACCCCCCCCTCCAACCCGGCGAAACCCCTCCCCGCGAACCCCTGACACACCCCCCCCCACCACACCTAACATCCGACCAGGGAGCGCTTCTTCGCACATTTACCGCCGTAGTAATGGTGGTGTATTGCTGACCGACGATGTGAACGAAGTATTGTGGCGCTTCTTTGCATTTTAGTCATGGGGTGAATTGCTGACCGTGGGACGTGGCCATGACGAATCGATTCATTTACGTCTCAGTGAGCGCTCCCTTCTCCGCTTTTTTGTCTTGGTGGGGGGTTGGAATGTTGAACAAACAATCTCCCCTCTCGTCAACCGACCATGTGAGCGCTCTTGCATTTCCTTAGTGGTGTGAATGCTTCTGGAACCGACCTAGTGAGCGCTTTTGAATTTTAGTACATGGTCGTGATTGCTCTCTGCCGAAATGTGAGCCGACTTTCTTGCAATTGTAGTCGTGTGAATGGGATGATGACCGACCAGGTGTGACCGCTTTTTCTTGCAATTTTTGTAGTCGGTGTGAGTATTTGTGTATGATTGAAGACGAGTCATATGTATGATCATGTGAGCGCTTCTTCATTTTAGTCATGGTTGTGAATGTTCTGACCGGACGATAGAAGGCGTGAGGCGCTTCTTGCATTTATTTTTTTAGATTTTAGTCATGTGTGTGAGATGATGTGTAAGTTCGACCAGTGAGCGCCTCTCTTGCATTTTTTAGTAATGTTGTGAATGCTGACCGAACGCTAATGCTTATGTGAGCGATTCTTGCATTTTTTTTAGTCGATGTGATGATGAGTCCGAGGACGCGAAATCTTAACGAGTGAGAGCGCTTTTTTTGCTTTTTAGTCATGGTGTGAATGCTGACGAACTGTGAGCAGGCTTCTGTGCATTTTGTCGTCGTGAAATGCTTACGAACGATGTGTGGAGCGCATCTTGCATTTGTAAGTCGTATGTATTTATATGTGATTGCTGACCGACGTGGTGACGCGCTTCTTGCATTTCTTAGTCCTGGTTGTAAATGTGACCGACGAGACTTATTTATGTGATGAGGCTTCCTTATTGCATTTTGTGAGTCGATGGTGGTGATGTTTTTGAATCGCTAGCGCTGTTGATTTGTTTTTGCTTTTACTAGTTCCATACGCTATACAATTCCTATTATTTGTCTGATATCTCTATTTCTCTCTCTCTTATATTTTTTTATATATATTATGATTGCTGATGATCGATATTATATTGTCATCATATTTTTATTATTATATTCCTCTGTGTCCGGTGTGAGGAGATTGATGGGGTAGGGGTTTGTTTGTATGTGGAAGGGGGGTGGGTTGGGAGGGAGCGGGGGGGAGGTTAGCGGTGGTTTTGCGGGGGGGGGGGGGGAGGGGGGGGTGGGGATGGGAGGGGGGATACGCGTGGGGATATAGGGGGGGGGGAGGTGGGGGGATGGGAGGGGGGGATGGATATGGCGGGGATATGTAATGGTGGATGGGGATATCGTAGGGGATGGGGGGATATGGGAGGGGATTTTGGGGGTGGTGGGGGGGTGATGCGGGATGGTGGGGGAAGGGGGATAGGGGAGGGGGGGGGGGGGGGGTGGGGATAGGGGAGGGGGATATGTGGGGGGGGTTCGGGGGATGGGGGGGAGGGATAGGGGGGGGGGGGGGGGGGGGGTGGGGGAGGGATATTGAAGGGGTGTGTGTGTGGAGTTAGGAGAGTGTGGGTGGGTATAGATTGTTTGTGTGAGTTTGTGGTTGGGGATGGGGAGGGGGTGTAGAGTGCTTGTGTGATGTGAGTGACTGTGAGTGTGTGTGTTTGAGTGTGTGCATGCACGTGTGCATGTGCACACATAGAAAAATATGTGTGTGCATGGTTACATGTCTTGGATGCATGCATGCATTGGAAGTGTGTTGTGTGTGCATGCATATACCTGCCATTGTGCATGTGTGTGTGTGCGCTCTCATTTTTATGCCTTCTGTGTGTGTGTATGTATATAGTTCTTTCAATCAAGCTAAACCACACCACACATGCTCGGATGAAGAAGCGCCTCATGGTTCACACAACCACACACACCCACACACACACACACACACACACACACACACACACACCACCACACACACACACCACACACACATATATATATATCCACACATCCAACCACACACACACACACCCAATCACAACCACCACACATACCCACAACCCCACATTCATCCACCACCACCCACTACACACACACAACACACCACACCCCACTCACACACACAACACACACTCAACTCTCTCACACACACACACACACACACACCACAGACACACACACAACACCACACTTAAATCCAAAACTCAATCCTAAAGTTTTCTCTCCCACTTCCCCAAAACTTTTCAGCTACGCTGGATGAGAAGACTAACGATCAGAAGTGCCTCAAGTGGGGACACGCACGGCACACACACACGCACACACACACACACCACACACACACACACACACACACACACATCACAAACACACACGACACAAACACACACACACACCACACACACACACACACACAAACAACACACACACACCACACACACACACACCACACAACACACAAACAACACACACACACACACAACACACACAACCACACACACAATCACCACAAGACAACCACACACAGCACATCACACAAACACACACACAAACACACACCACAGACACACACACACACATCCACACACACACACGACAAACACTAACACAACACACAAACACACACACACATCCACACACACCACACAGGACACACACACACACACACCACACACACACACAACTACAAACAACACACACAACACTAACACACAACACACACACAAAAACACACACACCACACCACACCAACATCACACACACACACACACACACACACACATCCCACACACACACACACAACTCACACACAACACACACCACAACACACACACACACATAGACTCCACACAACACACACACAGACACACACACCACAGCACACACACACACACACACACACACACACACACACAACATCCTACACACACACACAACCAACACACACAAACTATCACACAACCACACCACACACACACCACACACACACACACACACACACACACACACAACAACACACATCCACACACACACCACACACAACCACACACACACACACACACACACACACATCCACACACACAACAACACCACACCACAACACACACACCCCATATCCAACCACACACACCACACACACACACACAAAACACACACCAAACACACACAACCAACACACCCACTCTCTCACACACACCACACAGTCACACACACACACACCACACACACAACAGTCACACACACACCACAGAGTCACCACACACAACCGTCACAAACCACACACACACAACACACACACACACACACACACAGTCACACACACATCTACACACACACACCAACACACACACACACACACACACACACACACACAACACACACACCACACACACACACCCACACTACACACACACACACCACACACCACACACACACCATACACACCACACACACACACACACACACACACACACACACACAAACAACCACACACACACACACACACACACACACACACACCCCACTCCCACACACCCCACACACACCACACACACACACACACACACCAACACACAACACAACAACCACACACACACACACACACAACTCACACTCACACCACACACACACACACACACACACACACACACACAACACACACATCACACACTACCCCTTCCCCCCCACACACACACAACCACACAACCACACCACACCCCCACTTCCACACCACACTCCACACACACACACCTCACCCTCCCTTCCCCCCCCCCCCCCCCCCCCCCCACACCCCCCCCCACACTACCCACACACACAACACACACAAAATCTCCAAACACAATCACGTCATTTTCTCCCTCTTCCCCCCCACCCCCACCCCAAAAAAAAAAAAAACCCTCTCCAGCTACCTGGATGAGAAGCGCCTCAAGTTGGACACACACACACACACACACACACACCGCACAACACCACACACACACACACACCACACACACACACACACACCACACACACACACACCACACACCCCACCACACCCACACACACACACACACACACACACACCACACACACACACAGCACGCAACACACACTAACCACCACACACGCACCACCACACACACAACACACAAATCCACAACGACAATCAAAAGTTTCTCTCCCTCTTTCCAAAACCTTCAGCTACTGCGATAGCGCCTAGTCGGACACACACACACACACACAAAACACAACACATACACACACACACACACACAAACCCACACACACACAACACACACACACCCACAACACTCACCCCCACTCCCAACCCCACTTCCCCCCCACCCACACACAACACTCACCCCCCACACACACTTCCCCACACTCCCCACTCCCCCCCCACACCACACAAACACTCACCACACACACACACACACTCGCACAACCCACACAACACACACCACACCACACCCACAACTCCCCCCCCCCCCCCCACTCACCCCCACCCCCCCCCCACAACACACCACCACACTTAAATCCACACACAATCACAAGTTTTCTCTCCCTTTCCCCCCCACCCCCCCTCCCCAACCCCCCCCCCAAATAAAAAAACCCTCTCCAGCTACCTGTACGAGAAGCACTCTATGTCGGGGAACACACACACCACACACACACCACACACACACACCACCACACACACACCACACACACCACACACACCACACACCACACACCACACACACACACATCACACACACACACCACACACCCACCACACCAATCACACACCCACACACACCACACACCAACACACACCACCACCCCACACACACACACACACACACACACCACACACACAAACACCACACACACACACCACACACACACAAAACACACACACATACACACACACACACACCACCACAACTCCCACACACACACACACACACACACTCACACACCCACACACCATCACACCAACCACACACACCCACACACCCACCACACCACACACACACCACACACACACACACACACACCAACACACCACACACAACACACACACACACACACCACACCCACAAACACACACACACCACACACAACACACTCACACAACACACACACACACACACACAACACACACACACACAACAC
>CM054154.1:28349388-28387084 GCA_028751875.1 Rapana venosa
TTCGTTTCTTCTTTTCGTCTTTCTTCTTCTTTCTTCGTTCTTCGTCCTTCTTCTTCTTTTCTTTATCTTCTTCTTCTTCTTCGTTCTTCGTCTTCTTCTTTTCTTTGTCTTCTTTTCTTCTTCTTTATTTGCTGCTGCTGCTTCTTCTTCTTCTTCTTCTTCTTCTGCTTCTTGTCTTCTTCTTCTTCTTCTTCTTCTTCTTCGTCTTCTTCTTCTTTTCTTCATCTTCTTCTTTCTTCTTTTCTTCTCATTTTTCTTCTATCTTCTTCGTCTTCTTCTTCTTCTTCTTCTTGCTCTTCTTCTTCATTTTCTTCTTCTTCTTCTCGTCTTCTTCTTGCTCTTCTTCTTCTTCTTCTTGCTCTTCTTCTTTGTCTTCTTCTTCTTCTTTATTCTTCTTCTTTTCTTCTCTTCTTCTTTTCTTCTTTTCTTCTTCTCATTTTCTTCTTCTTCTTCTTCTTCTTCTTCTTCTTCGTCTTTTCTTCGTCTTCTTCTTTCTTGCTCTTTTTCTTCTGTGCTCTTTTCTTCTTATTCTTTGTCTTCTTCTTCGTCTTCTTCTTCTTCTTCTTATTCTTCTTCTTCTCTTCTCATTTTTTCATCTTCTTCTTCTTCGTCTTCGTCTTCTTCTTCTTCTTGTTCTTCTTTTCTTCTTCTTCTTCTTCTTCTTCTTCTTCTTCTTCTTCTCATTTTATTCTTCTTCTTCTTCTTTCTTAGTCTTTTCTTCTTCTTCTTCTTTCGTCTTTGTCTTCTTCTTCTTCATCTTTTCTTCTATTTCTTCTTCTCATTTTCTTCTTCTTCTTGCTCTTCTTCTTTGTCTTTCTTCTTCTTCTTCTTCTTTTCTTCTTCTTCTTCTTCTTTCTTCTTCTTCTTCTCATTTTTTCTTCTTCTTTTCTTCTTCTTCTTCTTCTTCTTCGTCTTCTTCGTTCTTCTTCTTCTTCTTCTTCTCTCTTCTCATTTATCTTCTTCTTCTTCTTCTCGTTCTTAGTTTCTTCTTCTTCTTCTTCTTCTTGCTCATTTTCTTCTTCTTCTTCTTCTTCTTCTTCTTCTTCTTCTTCTTCTTCGCATTCTTCTTCTTCTTCTTCTTTCTTCTTCATCTTCTTCGTCTTCTTCTTCTTCTTTCTTGCTCTTCTTTCTTCTTCTTCTTCTTCTTTGTCTTCTTCTTTTCTTGCTCTTTTCTTCATTTTCTTCTTTTTCTTCTTCTTCTTCTTCTTCTTCTTCTTCTTCGTCTTATTCTTCTTTCTCAATTTTCTGTTCTTCTTCTTCTTTTCTTCTTCTTCTTTTCTTCTTCTCTTCGTCTTTCTACTGTCTTATTCTTCTTCTCTTCTTTTCTCCCTCTGTCTTTCTTCTTTGTCTTCTTCTTCTTCTTCTTTTCTCTTCATCTTCTTCTCATTTCTTCTCTTCGTTGCTTTCTTCTTTGTCGTCCTTCTTCTCTTTCTTTCATTTTCTTCTTTTTTCTTCTTTATTTGATGCTGCTGCTGCTTCTTCTTCTTCTTCTTCTTCTCTCTTCTTCTTCTTTATTGCTGCTGCTGCTGCTTCTTCTTCTTCTTGTTTCTTCGTCTTTCTTCTTCTTCTTCTTCTTCTTCTTCTTCTTCTTCTTTTCTTCTTCTTTTCTTCTTCTTCTTCATCTTCTTCTTCTTCTTATTTCTTCTTCTTCTTCTTCTTCTTCTTAGTTCTTCTTCTTCTTCACAATTCTTCTTATTCTTCACATTCTTCTTCTTCTTCACAATTCTTCGCAATTCTTCTTCTTCTTCTTCTTCTTCTTTTCTTCTTAGTTCTTCTTCTTCTTCTTCTTCTTCTTTTCTTTCTTCTTCTTCTTCTTTTTTCTTCTTCTTCTTCTGCTTGCATCTTCTTCATTCTTTGCATTCTTCGCAATTCTTCTTCTTCTTTTTCTTTCATTTTTTTCTTCATCATCTCATCATTCATTCTTTTCTTCTTCTTCTTCTTCTTTTTCTTCTTTCTTCTTCTTCTTCTTCTTCTTCTTCTTCCTCCTCTTCTTCTTCTTTCTTCTTCTTTTTCATCATCTTCTCTTTCTTCTTCTTGTTGTTCTTCGTCTTCTTCTTCTTCTTTTCATCTTCTTCTTTTCTTCTTCATCTTCTTCTTCGTCCTTCTTCTTCTTCTTTTCTTCTTCTTCTTCTTCTTCTTCTTCTTGCTCTTCTTCTTCTTCTTCTTTATTCATTTCTTCTTCATGCTCATTCTTCATCTTCGTCTCGTCTTCTTGTCTTCTTCTTCTTCTTCTTCTTCTTCCTTCGTCTTTCTTCTTCTTTCGGTCTTCTTCTTCTTCTTCTTCTTCTTCTTTTCGGTCTTCGTCTTCTTCTTCTTCTTCTTTCTCTTCTTCTTCTTCTTCTTCGTCTTCGTCTTCGTCTTCTTCTTCTCTTTGTATTCTTATTCTTCTCTTTATTTGCTGCTGCTGCTTCTTCTTTCTTCTTCTTCTTCTTCGTCTTCTTCTTATTCTTCTTTTTCGTCTCTTCTTTCTTCTTCTTCTTCTTCTTCGCTCTTCTTCTATCATCTTCTTCTTCTTCTTCTTCTTCGTCTTCTCTCATTTTCTTCTTTTTCTTCGTCTTCTTCTTCTCTTCTTCTTGCTTTCTTCATTTTCTTCTTCTTTTCTTCGTCTTCTTCTTGCTCTTCTTCTTCTTCTCTTGCTTCTTCTTTTTGTCTTCTTCTTCTTCTCTTCTTTTTCTTCTTTTTCTTCTTCTTCTTCTTCTTCTTCTCGTATTTTTCTTCATTCTTCTTCTTCTTTCCCTTCTTCTTCTTCTTCTTCTTCTTCTTCGTTTATTCTTCTTGCTCTTCTTCTTCTTCTTTTCTTCTTCTTTTCTTCTTCTTTGTCTTCTTTTCGTCTTCTTTCTTTCTTCTTCTTCTTTTTCTTCTTCTTCTTCTTCTCACTTTCTTCTTCTTCTTCTTCTTTTCTTCTTCTTCTTCGTTTCTTATTCTTCTCTGTTCTTCTTCTTCTTCTTCTTCTTATTCTTCTTTTCCTCATTTTCTTCTTCTTCTTTGTCTTCTTCTTCTTCTTCTTTTTCTTCTTCTTCTTCTTCTTCTACTCATTTTCTTCTTCTTCTTGCTCTTCTTCTTTGTCTTCTTCTTCTTATTCTTCTTCTTCTTCTTCTTCTTCTTCTTCTTCTTATTCTCATTTCTTCTTCTTCTCTTCGTTTCTTCGTCTTCTTTCTTCTTCTGTTTCTTTTCTTCTTCTTCTTCTTCTTCTTTCTTTCTTCTTTTCGTCTTCTTTCTTTTTCATTTTCTTCTTCTTCTTCATCTTCTTCGTCTTCCGGTCTTCTTCTTCTTCTTCTTTTTCTCATTTTCTTCTTCTTCTTCTTTCTTCTTTCTTCGCAATTCTCTTCGCATTCTTCTTTCTCTTCTTCTTCTTCTTCTTCGCTTCTTCTTTCTTCTTCTTCTTCATCTTCTTCGTCTTCTTCTTCTTCTTCTTCCCTTCTTGCTCTTCTTTTCTTCTGTCTTGCTTCTTTGTCTTCTTCTTCTTTTGCTTTCTCTCTCATTTTCTTCTTCTTCTTCTTCTTTCTTCTTCTTCTTCTTCTTCTTCTTCTTCTTCTTCTTTCTTTCATTTTCTCTCTTCTTCTTCTTCTTCTTCTTCTGCTTCTTCTTCTTCTTCGTCTTCTTCTTGCTTCTTCATCTTCTTATCTTTGTCTTCTTCTTCTTGCTCTTCTTCTCATTTTCTTCTTCTTCTTCTTCTTCTTCGTCTTCTTCTTGCTCTTCTTCCTACTTTCTTCTTCTTCTTCTTCTTGCTCTTCTTCTTTGTCTTCTTCTTCTTCTTCTTTTATTTCTTCTTCTTTCTTCTTCTTCTTCTTCTTCCTTTCATTTTCTTCTTCTTCTTGCTCTTCTTCTTTGTCGTCTTCTTCTTTTCTCATTTCTTCTTCTTTCTTCTTCTTTTTTTGCTGCTGCTGTCTGCTTCTTCTTCTTCTTCTCATCTTTCTTCTTTTCTTCTTTCTTCTTCTTCTTCTTCTTTCTTTATTTGCTGCTGCTGCTGCCTTCTTCTTCTTCTTGTTCTTCGTCTCTTCTCTTCTTCTTCTTCTTTTCTTCATCTTCTTCTTCTTCTTTTCTTTCCTTCTTCTTTCTTCTTCTTCTTCTTAGTTCTTTCTTTTCCTCACAATTCTTCTTCTTCTTCACAATTCTTTGCAATTCTCTTCTTCTTCACAATTCTTCGCAATTATTTTCTTCTTCTTCTTCTTCTTCTTTTCTTAGTTTTCTTCTTCTTCGTCTTCCTTTTCTTCCTCTTATTTCTTCTCTTCTTCTTTCTTCTGCTTCTTCTTCTTCATCTTTGCAATTCTTCGCAATTCTTCTTCTTCTTTTCTTCTTCTTTTTCATCATCATCATCATCATAATCTTCTTTTCTTCTTCTTCTTCTTCTTCTTTTTTCTTATTCTTCTTTTCTCTCCTCCTCTTCTTCTTCTTCTTATTCCCTTTTTCATCATCTTCTCCTTCTTTTTCTTGTTGTTCTCTCGTATTATTCTTATTATTCTTCATCTTCTTTCATCTTCTTCTTCTTCTTCTTCATCTTTCTTCTTCGTCTTCTTCGTTCTTCTTCTTCTTCTTCGTTCTTGATCTACTTTTCTTCTTCTTCTTCTTCTTCTTCTCTTCTTCTTCTTATTAATGTCTTCTTCATCTTCGTCCTTCTTCTTCTTCGTCTTCTTCTTCATTTCGTCTTCTTCTTCTTCGTCTTCTTCTTCATTCGTCTTCTTCTTCTTCTTCTTCTTCGTCTTCGTCTTCTTCTTCTTCTTCTTGCTCTTCTTCTTCTTATTCTTCTTCTTCTTCTTCGTCTTCGTCTTCTCTTCTTCTTCTTCTTTGTCTTCTTCTTCTTCTTCTTTATTTGCTGCTGCTGCTTCTTCTTCTTCTTCATCTTTTCTTCCTTCTTCTTCTTCGTTCATTCGTCTTCTTCTTCTTCTTCTTATTCTTCTTCTTCTTCTTCTTCTTCTGTATTCTTCTTCTCTTCTTCTTCTTCTTCTTCTTCTTTTCTTCTCTCCTTTTTCTTCTTCTCTTCGTCTCTCTTCTTCTTCTTTTTTTGCTCTTCTTCTTCATTTTTTCTTCATTCTTTTCTTCGTCTTCTTCCTTGCTCTTCTTCTTCTCTTGCTCTCTTCTTCTTCTTCTTGCTCTTTCATTTTTGTCTTCTTCTTCTTCTTCTTCTTCTCTTCTTTCATTCTTCGTCTTCTTCTTCTTTCCATTTTTCTTTCTTCTTCTTTTCTTTTCTTCTTCTTCTTCTTCTTCGTCTTCGTCTTCTTCTTATTGCTCTTCTAGTCTTTTTGCTTTTCTTTGTCTACTTCTTCGTTTCTTCTTCTTCATTTTCTTTCATTCTTCTCATTTCTTCTTTTTCTTCTTACATCTTCTTGTTCTTCGTCTTCTTCTTCTTCTTCTTCTTTTTCATTATCTTCTTCTTCTTCTTCTTCTTCTTCTTCTTCTTCTTCTTCTTTTCTTCTTCTTTGTCTTCTTCATCTTCGTCTTCTTCTTCTTCTTTTCTTCATCTTCTTCTCATTTTCTTCATTTTCATTGCTCTTCTTCTTTGTCTTCTTCTTCTTCTACGTCTTATTCTTCTTCTTTCTTTCTTCTTATTCTTCTCTTCTTCTTCTTCTCATTTTCTGTCTTCTTCTTGCTCTTTCTTCTTGTCTTCTTCTTCTTCTTCTTCTTCTCTTCTTCTTTCTTCTTTTCTTCTTCTTTGTCTTCTTCTTCGTCTTCTACTTCTTCTTTTCTTTCTTCTTCTTTTTCTTCGTCTTCTTTCTCATTTTATTCTTCTTCTTGTCTTTCTTCTCTTCTTCTTCTTTTTCTTCTTCTCTTTTCTTCTTCTTTCTTCTCATTTTCTTCTTTCTTCTTTGCTCTTCTTTTTGTATTCATCTTCTTCTTCTTCTTCTTCTTCTTCTTCCTTCTTCTTCTCATTTTCTTCTTCTTCTTCTTCGTCTTCTTCGTCTTGATCTTGCTTCTTCTTCTTCTTCTTCTTCTTCTTCTTCTTCTTCTCATTTTCTTCTCTTCTTCTTCCTTCTTCTTCTTCTTCTTCTTCGTCACTTCTTCTTCTTATTCTTCTTCTCATTTTCTTTTCTTCTTCTTTCTTTCTTCTTCTTTAGTCGCAATTCATCTTCTTTTCTTATTTTCTTTTCGGCATTCTTCTTCTTCTTCTTCTTCTCTTCTTCGTCTTCTTCTTCTTCTTCTTCTTCTTGCTTCTTCCGCTCTTCTTCTTCTTCTTCTTTGTCTTCTTCTTCTTCTTGCTCTTCTTCTTCATTTTCTTCTTCTTCTTCTTCTTATTTTCTTCTTATTTCTTTTCTTCTATTTTCATTTTCTTCCTTCTTTTTCTTCTCTTCTTCTTCTTCTTTTCTTCTTCTTTCTCTTCGTCTTCACTTCTTGCTCTTCGTTCTTCTTCTTCTTTTTCTTCTTCTCTTGCTCTCTTCTCATTTTATTCTTCTTCTTCTTTTTTCTTCTTCTTCTTCGTCTTCTTCTTTGCTCTTCTCTTCTTCTTCTTCTCTTCTTTACTTGTCTTCTTCTTTGTCTTCAGATCTTCTTCTTCTTCTTCTTTCTTCCATTCTTCCGTCTTCTTCTTCTTCTCCATTTTCTTCTTATTCTTGCATCTTTATTCTTTGTCGTCTTCTTACTTTTCTCATTTTCTTCTTCTTCTTCTTCTTTATTTGCTGCTGATGCTGCTGTCTTCTTCTTCTTCTTCTTCTTCTTCTTCTTCTTCTTCTTCTTTATTCTTCTTCTTCTTCTTCTTCTTCTTCTCTTCTTCTTTATTTGCTGCTGCTGCTGCTTCTTCTTCTTCACTTGTTCTTCGTCTTCTTCTTCTTCTTCTTCTTCTTCTTCTTCTTCTTCTTTCTTCTTAATTCTTCTTCTTCTTCTTAGTTCTTCTTCTTTCTTCACAATTCTTCTTCTTTTCACATCTTCGCAATTCTTATTCTTCTTCCAAATTCTTTCGCAATTCTTCTTTCTTTTCTTCTTCTTCTTCTTCTTGTTCTTCTTTTCTTTTTTCTTCTTCTTCTTTCTTTTTTCAGTCTCTTCTTCTTCTTCTTCTTCTTCTTTTTCTTCTGGCTTCTTCTTCTTCATCTCTTTGATAAATTTCTTCGCAATTCTTCTTCTTTTTTTCTTCTTCTTTTTCATCATCATCATCTATCATCATCTTCTTCTTCTTCTTCCTATTTCGTCTTCTTCTTCTTTCTTCTTCTTTTCTTCTTCCTCCTCTTCTTCTTCTTCTTCTTCTTTTTCATCATCTTCTCCTTCTTTTTTGATGTTCTTCGTCTTCTTCTTCTTCTTCTTCTTCATCTTCTTCATCTTCTTCTTCTTCTTCTTCATCTTCTTCTTCGTCTTCTTCTTCTTCTTTTTCTTCTTCTTCTTGCTCTTCTTCTTCTTCTTCTTCTTCTTTTCTTCTTCTTCTTCTTCTTCTTCTTCATGCTCTTCTTCATCTTCGTCTTCGTCTTCTTCGTCTTCTTCTTTTCTTCTTTCTTCTTCTTCTTCTTCTTCTTCTTCTTCGTCTTCTTCTTCTTCTTCTTCTTGTCTTCGTCTTCTTCTTCTTCTTCTTGCTTTCTTCTTCTTCTTCTTCTTCGTCTTCGTCTTCTTCTTCTTCTTCTTCTTTGTCTTTTCTTCTTTTTCTTTATTTGCTGCTGCTGCTTCTTCTTCTTCATCTTCTTCTTCTTCTTCTTCTTCTTTCTTCTTCTTCTTTTTCTTCTTCTTCTTGTCTTCTTCTTCTTCTTCTTGCTCTTCATCTTCTTCTTCTTCTTCTTATTCTCTTCTTTTCTTCTTCTTCTTCTTCTTCTTCTTCTCTTTTTCTTCATTCTTCTTGTCTTCTTTTCTTCTTCTTCTTGCTCTTCTTCTTCATTTTCTTCTTCTTCTTCTTCGTCTTCTTCTTGCTCTTCTTCTTCTTCTTGCTCTTCTTCTTCTTCTTCTTCTTCTTCTTCTTTGTCTTTTCTTCTTCTTCTTCTTCTTCTTCTTCTTCGTCTTCTTCTTCTTCTCATTTTCTCTTCTTCTTTTCTTCTTCTTCTTCTTCTTCTTCTTCGTCTTTTCTTCTTCTCTTCTTTCTTCTTGTCTTCTTCTTCGTCTTCTTCTTTCTCTTTATTCTTCTTCTCATTTTTTCTTTTTCTTCTTCTTCTTCTTCGTCTTCGTCTTCTTCTTCTTCTTCTTCTTCTTCTTCTCATTTTCTTCTTCTTCTTCTTCTTCTTCTTCTTCTTCTTCTTCTTCTTCTTTGTCTTCTCTTCTTCTTCTTCTTCTTCTTCTTCTTCTTCTTCTTCTTCGAGGAATGGAAAGTATTTTACTAGCTTCCCACATTACCCCACCCACTTCACCATCACAGATATGCAAAAGAAAACTATCAAAAATCAATGCAAATCTGTTCACAAGAGAACCAGCGTTTTTTCACAACGCCCTCCTCCTTTTTCGACAGACAGTTTCCCCCTCTTTAAACCTCGTCCCTTGTTCACTCACTTGTAAACTAACCTTTTCTTTCTGGAGATTATTGGTATTTTTGTGAAACTGTTGTTTACTTTCTGTTAGGAAAACATAACATTCCTTCCATCGTAAAGTATCTTTTGTTGTAAAGGTTTTGAAAATATCAAATGTAATATGCCTCCTAGCTTTTAGATCTACTTAGTTATATTGTGTACTTAATTCAGGTAGAATTATCTCTTTAAATTAGTTAATGGCTATTCGTAACAACGTTCCAACACTGGCCTATGTAATGATGGATCTGCGAGTAGGTCACCTTAATATTTGTCTTTATGAAAAACATCTGACCTTCGTCAAAAATTATAAACATTGAAAACAAAACCATTCCATATTTTTGGTGTTTCAGATAACATGGACAAACAGTCGTATAAAGATAGTTCAATTTCTATTCCAGGGTACCATATCATTCGGAGAGACCTAAAAGATCCAGCAAAACTGGTTATTGTCGTGTATATCCAAAATTAATATATCCTATAAACTTCGTGAAGATTTGTGTCATTTCAACATGGAATCAGTATGGATGAAGTTTGTTCTTCTAAAAAATCGTTACTTCAGTTCTTATGGGTTTCATTTACAGACATCCTAGAGCACACCAGCTGGTTTGATGACTTTTGTGAAATGATGGACAATGTTTGGCTTTTAGGAAAAGAAATTTATTACTAGGTGATTTCAATATCGATCTATTCAATCCACCCGCAGTGGCACAGTATCTTTAGTCCTTTAACCTTTTGCAATGTATCACATGCCCACCAGGTGACGTCAAAATCTAGTACTCTTTTAGATCACGTTTATTCTTCTGACGTCACATCTCTTAAGAAATCTGTGTACCACTGTCGGATTAGTGATCATAATGCTGTTTGTGTCACCTGGAGCAAGCTGGCTTCAGGTGCCTAAAATGAAGCATCTGAAAATTACATTTGCTCATTTAAAATTTCGATTTGCATGCATTTTCCTCTGACCTGGCCTCTGCACCCTTTTCAAATATGTTTAGTTACACTTGATGCAGACGATGCCTTTCCTTTTGGACATCAGTTTCTTAAGCATTGTCAACAAGCATATTCCTTTAATTCAAAGTCGTTGTAAAGTCAAAATTTACCTGGCTGGCTCACCCTGAAATTTTGCTAGCAATCAACCACAGGACGACTTAAAGAAACGCGGGCTTCATGAGGAATACAAGAAAAAACGTAACACAGTTAAAGTATATGATTAGAAAATCTAAACGTTGTTTCTTCCAGAATTTAATTCAAGATAAAAGCAATGGAAGATTAATCTGGTCTGCTATTCGCCAGCTCTCTAAACCTGGTACTTCACGTGACGATATGTTGTATTCCAGTAGATGTTCTCAATAATCCTTTGCTAGTGTTGGAAGTAAACTCATTGATAACAACACCAGAACTTTTGATTCAAATATTTTAAAGCCTTTTGCGTAGGAAAAGGATACATACAAAATTTTCTGTTCCTTATTGTCTGTTCATGAAGTTTTGTCTATTTAAGTCTTTAAAAAATAAAAATTCATGGGGCCCTTTGATAGTTATTAGCCCTAAAATACTGAAACTATCTGCATTTTACATTGCAGACTCTCTCACTTATCTTTATAACTTTGCTTATCTAAACAATGCTATCCAAAGCATTTTAAATACGCTAAAGTAATCCCTTTGCACAAAAAAGGGAACATAGAAGATGTAAATAATTATAGACCCATTTCACTTCTATCTAGTTATCTTAAACCTTTGAACAGCATGTCCACCATCTTTATCATCTTTTATTGAATGCAAAGGCCTTTTGCATACCCATCAGTCGGGGTTTAGAAGCACCACTCCTGTGAAACAGCACTATGCAGGTTACTGATTCATGGTGCGTGAATTAATAACAGAAGGCAGTCGGTGTTATTTTTTATTGATTTAAGAAAGGCCTTTGATTTGATTAATCATAATATCTTATTACATAAGCTTCGATTATATGGTTTAGATGAAAATGCCTTACTATTTTTTAAATCCTATTGTCAAACCGAACTCAGTCTGTTTATGCTAATGGAGTTACCTCATCCAAAAAAACTGTTGCATTGTGGTGTACACAAGGTTCAGTATTAGGTCCACTCTTATTCTCTCTTTCTTATGATCTTCCTTAACATTCAAAATGTTGTTTGTGATTATTTGCAGATGATACAACTCTACAATACGTAGTCATGTATTAAGGAAATCATCATTATTTAAACTTAGTATGATTTCAGTCAAAATTTGGTGTGAGACTAATGCTTGATGGTACACCCTGACAAAACAGAAGCTATGCTAGTTTGTGCGCGTCAGAAAAGGCCAAACCTTGAGGCAAAATCATTTACAAATAAGTATAATAACAACAACATAAAGCAAGTTTAAAACGCACAAATTACTTGGGGTAGTCATTGACGAAAAGCTCCTTTGCAGGATCATGTTCACAATATTACTAAAGAAATATATCAGTGTATTCCAGCTTTCAAAAATTAAACACTTTCTTGATAAACAATCAAAAAAAAATTTTCTATTTTGCTTTTATTCAGTCTCGCCTAGATTACTGCTCTGTTGTCTGGGGGAAGTGTTGCTCCTCTAACCTGAAACCTCTGAACTCTCTTAAAAAGGAGCCATTAAAGTATAAATAATAATGAGTTAGCAATGCATCAAATAATAATTTATTTAAACACTTTGAGATATATTACCACTTTGCTTTGCGCCTCCGCTTTAATGTTTTAGCTCTCATGCATAAGGTAGTTTATGATGCTTGCCTGGTTATCTAAAGCAATGTTCTTTTCAACATCATCACGAATCAGACAGAGCTATTGTCCCCAAACCAAACTTAGATCTATTCAAAACGAGTTTTTCTTTCAATGGCAGCAGAGAATGGAATGCCCTTTCCACGATGTTTCGTAGAATACCAGAGCACTCTACATTTAAGACAGAAATAAACAGCTGTTGTTTGATACGTGTGACTAACTACTCGCAGTCAATCACACACAATGAACTCCAATGTGTATGAACATAATTGGTGCCTATATTGACTATATCAAAGACATATAGTGTGCACTTCTTTGTGTGTGTGTGTGTTGTGGGGGGGGGGGGGGGGTGCGTGCGTTGCGTGTGATTATGTATGTGGAGTCGAGAATGGTGTGTGTGTGTGAGGGGGGGGGGGGGGGGGAGGGAGGCGTCGTTCCTGCGTGTATACACTTGTGTGAGTGGTGTGTGTGTGTGTGTGTACGCGCGGGGGGGTGACGGGGAGGAGGAAGGAGATAGTATATGTACGCGCATGCGCTGTGTGTAGATCAGGGAGTAACCATTGGCTGTACTGTGAGAGAATCTTGGCATTTATGTGTGTGCTTGAATGAAAGAATGAATAACTGCGTGAATGGGAGGGGGGGCAGGGGGGGGGGGGGGGGAGGCGGTTGAAGAGTGAGATGGGGTGAGTGTCTGAGTACGTGTGTATGCACATGCCGCGCATGAGTGTGTGGCTGTGCGTGCGTGCGTGCATGTGTGTGTGTAGGTGTGTGTGTGTGTGTGTGTGTGTGTGTGTAACTTGGCGGATGTTATTAATAATGTTGCATTCAGTTTAATGGGCTTTCCCCCCAAGTCTTTCTGAATTTGTTAATTTGTTCAAAGTAGAGTTTCCACCATTTTTGTCTGTTGTTTACGTTTTCTTTTGGTTTTTGCTTTCTTTTGTTTTTAATTACTTCAAGTTTGTTTTTCTTTTTGGGCAGAATTGAAAAAAGGCCTTTATTGTGCCTAATTCTTTACCCATTAAAGATTCAATCAATCAATCAATCAATCTTCTTCTTCTTCTCATTTTCTTCTTCTTCTTGCTCTTCTTCTTTGTCTTCTTCTTCTTCTTCGTCTTCTTCTTCTTCTTCTTCTTCTTCTTCTTCTTCTCATTTTCTTCTTCTTCTTCTTCTTCTTCTTCTTCGTGTTCTTCGTCTTCTTCTTCTTCTTCTTCTTCTCATTTTCTTCTTCTTCTTCTTCATTCTTCTTCTTCTTCTTCTTCTTCGTCTTCTTCTTCTTCTTCTTCTTCTCATTTTCTTCTTCTTCTTCTTCTTCTTCTTCTTCTTCTTCTTCGCAATTTTTTTCTTCTTCTTCTTCGCATTCTTCTTCTTCTTCTTCTTCATCTTCTTCGTCTTCTTCTTCTTCTTCTTCTTCTTGCTCTTCTTCTTCTTCTTTTCTTCTTTGTCTTCTTCTTCTTCTTGCTCTTCCCTTTTTCATTTTCTTCTTCTTCTTTCTTCTTCTTCTTCTTTTCTTCTTCTTCTTCTTCTTTTTTTCTCATTTTTTCTTCTTCTTCTTCTTCTTCATCTTCTTCTTCTTTTTCTTCTTCTTCTTCGTCTTCTTCTTGTCTTCTTCTTCTTCTTCTTTGCTCTTCTTCTTCTTCTTCTTCTTGCTCTTCTTCTCATTTTCTTCTTCTTTTCTTCTTCTTCGTCTTCTTCTTGCTCTTCTTCTTTTTCTTCTTCTTCTTCTTCTTTTCTTCTTCTTGTCTTCTTCTTTGTCTTCTTCTTCTTCTTCTTCTTCTTCTTCTTCTTCTTCTTCTTTTATTTTTTTCTTCTTTTTGCTCTTCTTCTTTGTCGTCTTCTTCTTCTTCTCATTTTCTTCTTCTTCTTCTTCTTTTCTTCTTGCTCTTCTTTTCTTCTTCTTCTTCTCATTTTCTTCTTCTTTTTTCTTCGTCTTCTTCTTCTTCTTCTTCTTCTTCTTCTTCTTGCTCTTCTTCTTTGTCTTCTTCTTCTTCTTCTTCTTCTTCTTGCTCTTCTTCTTCTTCTTCTTCTTTTTTCTTCTTCTTGCTCTTCTTCTTTGTCTTCTTCTTCTTCTTCTTTTTCTTTTTTCTTCTTGCTCTTTTCTTCTTTCTTTTTTCTTCTTCTTTCTTCTTCTTTTCTTCTTCTTGCTCTTCTTCTTCTTCTTCTTCTTCTTCTTTGTCTTCTTCTTCTTCTTCTTCTTCTTCTTTTCTTCTTCTTCTTCTTCTTTTTTCTTCTTCTTGCTCTTCTTCTTCTTCTTCTTCTTTCTTCTTACTCTTCTTCTTCTTCTTCTTCTTCTTCTTGCTCTTCTTCTTTGTCTTCTTCTTCTTCTTCTTCTTCTTCTTCTTGCTTTCTTCTTCTTCTTCTTCTTCTTCTTGCTCTTCTTCTTTGTCTTTTTCTTCTTCTTCTTCTTCTTGTTTATGCTAATGGAGTTTCCTCTTCCCAAAAAAAATTTTTGCATGTGGTGTACCACAAGGTTCAGTATTAGGTCCACTCTTATTCTCTCTTTACTTTTAAAGATCTTCCCTTTTAAACCCTTCAAAATGTTGTTTGTGGGTTTATTTTGCAGATGATACAACTTACACTACGCTAGTCATGATTTTTAAGGAAATCAATCATTATTTAAACCTTAGTTGAATTCAGTCAAAATTTGGTGTGAGACTAATTTCTATGCTGGTACACCCTGACAAAACAGAAGCTAGCTAAATTTGTGCGCGTCAGAAAGGCAAACCTTGAGGCAAACTCATTTACAAAATAAAGTTAAAAACAACAACATAAAGCAAGTTAAAACGCACAAATTACTTGGGGTAGTCATTGACGAAAGCCTCCTTTGGGGAGGATTTATGTTCACAATATTACTAAAGAAATATCATCCAGTGTATTCCAGCTTTCCCCAAAATTTAAAAACTTTCTAGATAAACAATAAAAAATTTTTTTCTATTTTGCTTTTATTCAGTCTCGCCTAGATTACTGCTCTGTTGTCTGGGGGAAGTGTGCTCCATCTAACCTGAAACCTCTGAACTCTCTTCAAAAGCGAGCCATTAAAGTCATAAATAATAATGAGTTAGCAAATGCATCAAAATAATAATTTATTTAAACACTTTGAGATATTACCACTTTGCTTGCGCCTCCGCTTTAATGTTTTAGCTCTATGCATAAGGTAGTTTATGATGCTTGCCCTGGTTTTCTAAAAGCAATGTTCTCTTTTCAACATCATCACGAATCAGACAGAGCTAATGTCCCCAAAGCAAACTTTAGATTATTCAAAACGAGTTTTTCTTTCAAAGGCGCAGAGAATGGAATGCCCTTCCACCGATGTTTCGTAGAATACAGAGCACTCTACATTTAAGACAGAAATAAAAACAGCGTTGTTTGATACGTGTGACTAAATACTCGCAGTCAACACACACAATGAACTCCAATGTGTATGAACATAATTGGTGCCTATACTGACTATATCAAAGACTATGGTGTGCACTTCTTTGTGTGTGTGTGTGTGGGGGGGGATGCGTGCGTGCGTTGTGATTATGTATGTAGAGTCGAAGAATGGTGTGTATGTGTGTGTGTGTGAGGGGGGGGGGGGGGGGGGAGGAGGCGTCCGTTCCTGCGTGTGTTTCACTTGTGTGAGTGTGTGTGCGCGGGGGTGAGGGGAGGAGGAAGGAGATAGTATATGTAGCGCAAAGGCCTGTGTGTAGATCAGGGAGTAACCATTGGCTGTATGTGAGGGGAATCTTGGCATTATGTGTGTGCTTGAATGAAAGAATGAATAAATGCGTGAATGGGAGGGGGGAGGGGGGGGAGGCGGTGAAGAGTGAGATGGGGTGAGTGTCTGAGTACGTGTGTATGCACATGCCGCGCATGAGTGTGTGCGTGCGTGCGTGCATGCATGTGTGTGTGTAGGTGTGTGTGTGTGTGTGTGTGTGTAACTTGGCGGATGTTATAAAAATGTTGCATTCAGTTTAATGGGCTTTCCCCCAAGTCTTTCTGAATTTGTTAATTTGTTCAAGGTAGAGTTTCACCATTTTTTGTCTGTTGTTTACGTTTTCTTTTGGTTTTTGCTTTCTTTTGTTTAAATTACTTCAAGTTTGTTTTTGTTTTTGGGCAGAATTGTAAAAAGGCCTTTATTGCGCCTAAATTTTTTACCCATTAAAGATTCAATCAATCAATCAATCAATCTTCTTCTTCTTCTTCGTCTTCTTCTTCTTCTTCTTCTTCTTTTTCTTGCTCTTCTTCTTCTTTTTTGTCTTCTTTTTCTTTTTTCTTGCTCTTCTTCTTCTTCTTCATCTTCTTCTTCTTCTTCCTTTCCTGTCATGTTTAGGAAGGAAGGTGGCAGGATGGTTAAGACATTCGCCTGCCAACAAGTAAACCGTGAGGTTCTGGGTTCGATTCCCAGCCTCCTCGCCCTTTCTTCCCAGTTTGACAAAAAAAATCAAACTAAATGTCAAAGTCCTTCAGATGAGACTATAAACCGAGGCCCCGTGTGCGAATGCATGCAGAACATCTTGCGCACACATTAAATCCTGTTCCGCTTTTCCAAAGAGTAGGCCATTGTGTGCCAGTGGGAACAGATTACAAAATTTACAAAACCACATACACACGGGGACTGGATGTATAAAAAAAAAAGCACATGAGTGCTTATTCCATTATCCTCGTGGTTTTTTTTTTTAAAGTCATCTGAGCGCTTTGATTTGTTGCTTTACAAGATTCAGCGCTATATAAATTCCATACATTATTATTATCATCATGTTTCTCCCAGGGGAGGTTTGACATTGATGAGCCTTCTCCAAATACCAGTACTAGGTCGTCAGCATACAGCAGTTCCCAGATCTCTTCTGGCCTCTCCGCTTTCCTGGATATTTCATTCATCACGAGGATAAAGAGCAGATGGCTCAATGCCGATCTTTGGTGCACTCCTACTTTTATCTCAAAGCTTTCTGACCTCTGACGTAGTGAAGCAACTGTCTTTATTTTATTTATACCACTTTTAAGTCACGGCGGATTTCTTGGCATGAAATTCGGGCTGCTCTCTCTTCCCCAGGGAAAGAGAGCATGTTGGTTGCCACAAGAGCAGCGCCACCCACCTTTTTTTTTCTTTTCTGTCTGCAGCTGTCTTTATTTCCCTATCAGAGTGGCTTTTAGTAATGAACTTCGTAGTGGATGGAAAGAGACCAAAGGGAAGACCTAGCAAGACCTGGGCTGCCTGTGTTGCAGATGATCTTAAGAGAAAGGGGCAGCATAAATAAGGAGGAAGCTCAAAAACAGAGAGAGATGGAGAAGGCTCATCAATGTCAAACCTCCCCTGGGAGAAACATGACAAAAAGGAAGAAGAAGAGTGGCTTTTTTTCTACATAATTTTTGCCAGGGACAACTCTTGTTGCCGTGGGTTCTTTTACGTGCGCTAAATAATTTTGTTTAACACGCGGGACGTCGGTTTATCATCTCATCCAAAAGACTAGCACCCAGACCACCACTCATAGTCTAGTGGATTGGGGGGGTGGGGGAAGTTTCAGGTCCAAACAGGATTCGAACCATGCACACTTCCGATCTGGATTTTTTGCTTTCTAGGTAGGCGCGTTACCTCTAGACTACGGATCCACTATAATCACCATATATCCACCATGTATGTTAACTCTTTGGGGACGTGTCGGAGATAGAGCTGTGGCAGTCGTGATGTCGTTAAAATGATGTGCTGTGTGTCTGGCTACGGTACATTTCAGGTTAGATACAGAAAAAAAAAGGTATTTAATCAAAGGGGAACTACTCATGCCATTACATCAACTATTCTCTGTAGTAGTGATTCCTTCCCTTTGTTAACTGATCTGTAAGTGCTGTATTTTAGGTGATTGTTTGGGGGTTTTCTTCTTCTTTTTTTGTGTGTAAAGGTGATTGATCTATTTCTGACAATGTAGAAGGGGGAGGGGGTGTCAAAAAACAAAAGAAGTTACTGGGTTTTTTCTTTAATAAATAGAAAAAATGTTGTCTTTAAAACTGAATCTTAAAATTTTTGTCTTTAAAATTGAATCTTGAGGCTGAGAAAACTGAACCGTGTGTCAGTCTTTTTCTTTTCTTCTTTTTCTTCTTCTGTGTCGTTTAGCTCTGAGATACTTAAACCTTGTCAAAGATAAGCTTTTGAAGGTTACAACAATTTTTTTTTGAGCTTTCACTGACCTTCATTTAAAACAAAAAACACACAATGATATATATACAGCTGTTTAAAAAGTTCTTTGTAAGTATGCAAAGAACACAAAATAACTTTTGAATGAAAAAGGATATGTTGGTTTTATAAAATTTATCATGTTTGCTGAATTTTTAAAAAATATAAATAGCCAATAAGCATGTTATAGAATAGCTTTTAGTTATTTATTTATTTATTTTATTTTTTTAAAAATCGGGATAATGGAATAAGACTTATGTGCTTTTTTACATTAGTCCTCGTGTGTTTTCGGTTTGTAAATTCTGTCATCTGTTCCCACGGACACAATGGCTACTCTTACGAAAAAGCGGAACAGGATTTAAACTTTGTGCGCAAGATGTTCTGTGTGGTTCGAAACCGGGGCCTTGGTTTATAGTTTCACCCGAAGGACTTTTGGGGGAGAGTGGAGTCTGCATGATGTTAACCCCAGGGGAAAATATCCCCTTGAACAGGAATCAAAAACCCGGGTCATAGTTGTGAGCGCAATGTTCTAACCACTAGGTTTACCCCGTCCCCTGAGAGAGGGAGAAAGAGACAGAGAGAGGGAGAAAGGGAGGAGACATAGGGGAGAGAGGGAGATAGAGAAATAGGAGATAGAATTTGAAGAGGAGAGAAAAAGAGAGAGACAGAGAAGAGAGAGAAAGAGACTTTAGAGAGGGAGAGAGAGATAAAGGAGACGGGAGAGGAGGGGAGGGGGAGGGAGAGAGAAGAGACAGAGAGAGAAAAGTACTTTGGGGGATGGGGGGGGGGAGGGAGAGAGAGTAAGGGCTATAGAGTCCATATCATAGCAGTGTAACATGCGTCGTTCTGTTCTGTGTGTGCAGTTGGAAGATATCCAGCTGGCCCAAATCATCGGCGAGTTCATCGAAACGGGAAAGTGATTGCCCTGAAGCGGAGGAGGAGGCAGCCGTGGTGGCCACGGAGATCCTGCATCACTATGACAACAAAGTCACCAAGAGGGAGTTTAAAGAGGTAGTGTAGTCACTCAGCTGATGGGACTGGCATGGGGAATGTCCAGTAAGGCACCTTGCACCCTGACTGACCCGCTTTTCAAGCTAAAAGCCGTTTGGGTTTTTTTTAGGCAGGGTTGGGGGGGGGGTCAGGTTGTTCCATGTTGAAAGTTTGATTGGTTTTTTTATTTATTTGTTTATTTATTTATTTATATTTTCAAATGGTTATTTATTTATTTGTTTACTTATTTATGTATTTATTCTTTTATATCGAGGATAATGGAATAAGCACTCATGTTGCTTTTTTAGCCCAGTCCCCGTGTGTATGCGGATTTGTAAATTTTGTCATTGTTCCACGGGTACTCTTTCAAAAGCGGAAAGATTTAACGTTTGTGCGCAGATATTCTGCGTGCGGGTTTGCCACAGGCCTCGGTTTATAGTTATCGAGGGATTTTTGGGTGAGAGCGGAATCAGCACTGATGTTATAAAACTATAACCATTCTCTTCCTTGCACCTGAAGTATCAAGGAGTGATTTTGTTTCTTTTTGCTTTAAAAACGCGTTTAAAAATACCCAAGCCCTCATTCTGACCACCTATTACGATGCTTAACTTGTCAGTTTCTCGTTTTGTCACTTTCTGCAGTCTATCATTTCAACTTGTGATAACTTTTCATAGAATTGTGCAATTTTCAATCTGTTTTCTGTATTAAATAGCCCTTTTATTGCAGATTGATAACATGTTAACAGCTAGATATTGACCTCGGGTGCAGCGCGACTCGTTATAATCATGGTGGAGTGTCACAAATGTGTTCTCAACGGAACAGGTGTCGAAGAAAGCCAACGGGCAGCTGGCGGACTCGCTGTTGATGGGGTACATGCTGTCGGTCATCGCCCACCAGGGAAAGATCTGGACACAGGACGACTACGCTGAGCACTACCTGGATGGTGAGGGTGAAATCTTCATCTGTCTGTGTGTCTGTCTGTCTGTCTGTCTGTCTGTCTTTCTGTCTGTTTATTTGGCTGGCTGGCTGTCTATCCATCCATCCCATCCATATATCCATCCACCCATCCATCCATCCACCCATCCATCCATCCCATCTATCTATCCATCCATCCACCCACCCATCCATCCACCCACCCACCCATCCATCCATCCATCCATCCACCATCCATCCATCCATCTGTCTATCTATCTTTCTATCTATCTGTCTGCCTGTCTATCTGTCTGCCTGTCTGTCTGCCTGCCTACATACCTATGTGTCTATTTATGTTTCTGTCTTTCTGTCTGTCTATCTGTCTTGTCTACCTACCTACATATCTAACAAAATTTTGTAAAAATGTCAGGTGCCTCTGTGGGGAACATATTTCCAACACTCACATCATATTTGAGTGTCCAATTGTAAAACCTTTTTTTACCCACATTTTGTGAGCAGTCTGTGGAAACTGCATTTAAAAATCCAAAATTAGCCTTTGCCGTTGTTCAATGTCTATTGCACAGCCCATTAGAGTATTTGTTGTGTGTGTGTGTGGCAGATGTGATCCTGTCGTTGGCCATGGAGCATTACTATGGGGTACAGAAGGAGAAGGACAAGACCCTCGACAACAAACCTCTGAAGAAATTGCATGAGAAGGCGTTCACTGAAGTGGTGAGTTCTTGTTTCTCTAAGTGTGTGTGTGGGGGGGGGGGGGGGGGGGGGGGTAGGGGTAGGGGAGTAGGTGTTTGTGGGGGAGGTGTGTTGTTTTTTTGGGGGGAGGAAGGCTGTGTTATTATTATTTATTTATTCTTTTATTTATTTCTCTGTGTGTGTTCTTTGCTTTAATGTCTTTCCACTTTAACCTCTTAACTGCCCAGTGTAAGTGCACCCTATATGCCGGGGAATCAAATTTTTATGTACCGCTTGCTATGTTCGTATCCCTCTTACTCAGAAATTACTACCTGAATAATCCTGATAGTCTACCCAATGACAGTATATATATTGTAGATTGCTTCGAGGCAAGCTCAAATTGATATTTCAGTGATTTCACTGCAACAATATAGTTAAAATGTAAAAAACGGGAAAAAAAATACACTTTCTTCATCATCACTGTCATTCTGATTACCCCCATCTCAGTAATGTCAAACATAAGTCCAGGCCAAATCTCATTTAATTTTTTTTAAATGCACGATCTCTTGAATCATACACGATCGTTTTTCATCACTGTCAGGTAAATCTAAAGTTTTATTTGCCCCTTTTTCAGCTGTGTAAAGTTATTGATGCCTTCAACAAGAAGTGTCAGCCATTTTGAACAATAACTGCCTAAGCAGTCATGCATACAAACACAAAATATGAGCTAAAAAACAATCGTTTTTGCCACAGTTTTTGCAGCTGGATGTTGCCAAGCAAAAGGAGAGTGATCTCCACTAATTTTGGAGTTCTTTCCCTTTAACTGTAGTCAAGGAAGCAGGCTTGTTTACTTCGGTTTGAGACCCCAGAAATTTTCTGGGTTGTAGGCGTATAGAGTGCACATTTAGCCCCGGAAAATTTCTGGGGAGGGGCAGTCTAAAGGTTAAGTGATATTAGACGATAGGGAAAAGGATTAGTTGGGGAGGAAAGGGAGGAAAGAATATGTATGAATGAGCATGTGCAAGTTGGAGTGCCTACAGAGGGGGGAGGGTGGAGAGAGAGAGAGTGTGTTTATGTGTGTATGTATGTGTGTGCGTGTGCATATGTGTGTGTGTGTTTAGGGTTTGTGTGTGTGTTGTTGTTGTTGTATTGAATGCATACAAATGCGTATAAATGTGTGTGTATGTTGTCTTTGGGGATGGGATAGCTCAGTGGTCAGAGCACTCCCTTTCCTCATGCTAAGGTTAAGCAGCATTTAGCGTGGTTACCAAGTGGATGGATGACCATTTACACACCTTGGCTTCAGTACAGTCCCCCACATCACCCACCTGTAAATTGGTACCTGCCCTCTTTAGGGTCAAACTCGTGATCCAGAGGTCGCGGGTTCGATCCCCGCTCGGCTCGGTGTTGTGTCCTTGGGAAAGACACTTTACTCCTATTTTCCTCACTCCACCCAGGTGTACAAGTGGGTACCAGCTCTGCTGGGGAAGTATCTGGCGACAGACTAGCGTCCTGTCACAGGGGTGGTGAAAAACCCTCAGTTTGCTTAACGCTACAGAAACCGGGATAAGCTCCGGCTCTATGGGCCTTCTGGCTCGAAAGAACATACTCTTTAGGGTCAGGGAAGGTAAAGCAGCGAGGGAGAGGAGACTGGCGCCGCCCTCAATATGCTGGCCCCTGGAGAAGCTGAGGTCTCTGATGCCTCGCTCCCCTACGACCACATAGGTTATGGGACACCTTTTATGTTGCCTTTACATGCACTGAATCATGACATATCTACAAGACATATACAGATCATACAATCGTAAACCTTGCTCCTCCATGACCATAATCTCACATCTTACAATTCCATTCAACAAAAAGAAAAACAACAACTTAGAATCCTGCACCATTGTGTTGTCGTCGTCCTTTACAACAGGCTTTGGACGTCTGCCTTCAACAACTGACAGCGTCGCTAGACGAGGATCTTGCTGACGTGGATGAGTACGAACAAGGACTGATGGACGAAGCTGGCCACCCAATCAAATTGTCCGAGAGGTAAGATTGACCTGTAGCTGTCGAGGAGACGTCAGAAGGCTTTCAGTAAACTTGTTTTGTGTAGTTTTGTTGTTTTTTTGTTTAAGGGTTGTTTTTTTTAAAGGGTGTTTGTGTTATAGTATTGTTTTAAGTTTTGTGATGTGAATTTGTATTGTGTTGATGATTCACATTTTTCATGAGTTTTTGTGTTATGTCGGGGTGGTTTTTTTTTTGGGGGGGGGGGGGGTTCTTATTCTTTTATATCGAGGATAGTGGAATAAGCACTTATGGGCTTTTTTACATCCAGTCCCCATGTGTATGTGGTTTTGTAGATTCTGTCATCTGTTCCCACCGGCACACAATGGCCTACTCTTACAATTGTTGTAGGTGCGTGTGTGTTGAGGGTTCAGATTTTTCACTATCTGTATATATATATCTCCTTTTATTTCAAAGATAATGGAATAAACACTCGTGTGCTTTTTTTTACATCCAGTTCACATGTGCGTGTGGTTTTGTAAATCTTGCCATCCGTTCCCACCAGCATGAAAGGCCTACTCTTCTCAAGGGTGGAACAGGTTGTTAATGTGTGTGCAAGATGTTCTGCGTGACTTCGGTTTATAGTCTTGTTCTTCTCCTTCTCATGTTTGCTTTACACTGTCAGACGTGTTAGTTCTTCAGTTTAACGTCCTTCCACCAAAAAGTGATATCAGACAATTGTGTGTGTTAGTTCTTCAGTTTAACGTCCTTCCTCCAGAAAGTGATATTAGACGGTTAAGTGTGTGTGTGTGTGTGTGCGTGCATGAATGTGTGTTTGTGTGTGTGCGTGCATGTGTGTGTGAGTATGTGTATACGTGCATGCGTGTATGTGTGTGCATATATGAGTGTGTGTGTGAGTGTGTGTGTTAGTTCTTCAGTTTAACGTCCTTCCACTAAATAGTGATATCAGACGTGAGTGTGTGTGTGAGTGAGTATGGGGAAGAGTGTCTGTCAGACGTGCTTGGGGAAAATAATGGCGCGTCCTGTCCAGTTCTTCTTGTGGGCCGTACAGCTTGGGTTACAGTCTCATCTGAAGGACTTTCACAAGTTTTTCTCTTATGTTACAGATGTTTGTGTTGATGTTTCAGATTTTGTATGTTTTTTTTAATGTTATGTTATGCAAAAACTGAGCGCTTTGATTTGTTGCTTTACAAGATTCAGCGCTATATAAATTCCATACATTATTATTATTATTATTATCATTATATGTGTTTGTGTTGATGTTTTACATTTTTCATGAATACTTGCGTGATTACCCTTTTTTTTTTTTCAAGAGTGTTTGGAAGCTTTTTGTTTTTTATGTACGTTTGTTTATGTTGCTATTATTTTTATCATCGGTGTTTGCATTAAAAACACTTGCATGACAGGTAACTTACAATCAAGGTTCCGGGTTTTTTTTTTTAAGTGGTGTTTGTGGTTGTGTGTGTGTGTGTGTGTGTGTGTTGCGTGTGTGTGTGTGTGTGTGTGGTGTGTTGTGTGTGTGTGTCTGTGCGTGTCTGAGCAGAATGGTAATATTGATGTTTCAGTTTTCTATGGGTTTTTTTGTTGTTTGTGGGGTTTTTTGGTGTTGTTTTTTTTTGGGGGGGGTTTGGGGGGAGGTTGGGATCAGGTGTTCTGTTACTGTTGTTTTTATGTTTTTTATTGTTTCATTTTTTTGGGGTAGATGAAAAGGCTATAAACATTGGTGTTTCAGGTTTTCATTGGTGTGTGTGCTATGCAGTTGTTCCATTTTTTCTGTGTTTTTGTCGATGTTTGTGTTTTATATTGCTGTTTCATTGTTTGCATCTATGTTGTTATATTGTAGTGATGTTTCAATTTTTCATATAAGTATCGTTTGCAGCAGTTTTAGGGGGGTTTGGTTGTTTTTTAAAAATGAAGTTTTGTTCCCGAAGTTGGAATGCAGCTACCTTCTTTCTTGTTGGACAAAAACAGTCGCACACGCAAAATTTCGTTGGTGAACCTTGAGCTCTAGCTGAGAAACAAACAAACTTACCCCCCCCCCCCCCCCACCCCTCCCCCAAAGCAAAACAAACATGATATTTGTGCCATGTTTCTGTTTCTTTTCGGTTTTTTTAACGTGTTGTTTTGTTCTTCTTCGTCGAACACTCAGACAGCAACTATTGTTGTCTGTTATACGAGCGAAAATGCATCACGCTGCCGTTAAGCGCCTGACAAGTCAGGCCCAGCGCATCCGACTTCGGCACAAGAGAGAATAGTTACCTTTTAAGTTCTTTCTGGGGGGAAAAAGGCAGGAGAATGGACCAAGAAGGCAGAAAATAGACAAGAAGGAGGTGACAGGAAGAAAAAGGAACAAGGCACAAACAAAGAGAGGGATAGAAAAGAGGAAATTTCTAGCACAGAATTTCCAGAATGTGGGGATGCTGTTTATACTGATAGGCCCCCGGCATCCCCTCGGGGAGGTGTTGTTTTGTTATTGTGATGTTTCAGGGGGGTGGGGTATTTTTAATGTGTATTTATATATTCATTTAAAAAAAAAAAAACTTTCATATATTCATATGGTATTCCTGTTTCAGTGTATAGCCAAGGTGTACGTTCTGCTTGGAAGCAGACGTCAACAGGCAGACTTCTTTCTGTACCATCAGAGGCTTTCCTGCTTTGTACCATGGAAAGAGAGACAGATACAGAGAGAGAGAGAGAACCTCAAAGTGAACTGCATGATTGTAACGAACGTGTCTGCTGCATGTTGAAAGCGTTGTGAGATAGTTTGTTCTGTGTTTTGGGAAGTTTGTTTGTTTGAGGGATTTTGTTTTGGGTGTTTTTTAGCATGCATGAGCATGTTTGTATGTGTGTGCATACAGACATGGAGAGAGAATGAACGGTAGAATGAATGCATGATTGAAGTTGATGTGTTTGCAGCAGGGATTTTGTTTTTGTTTTGGGGGTGGTTTTTTTGCATATATGGGTATGTCTGCATGTGGTTGTTTTTGTGTGATCAGACTTTTGTTGTAGTGATGTCAGTGAATTGAAAGGGGGAAAAAAAAAAGAAAAGTTGTGAGTTAAATGGAAAAGAGGTAGAGAAAGAGAGAGGTTTAGGAGTAGATATGGTGAGAGACGGTATATTTCAATAGATCAAAAATAGTGAAAGAAGTTGTGGTACTCAATTTTGAATAATGTTCATACAATAAAATTAAAAACCTATGATGTTTTAACTTCAACAACTGGTATGAAACGTATTGATTTTTAGCCTTCATATGCAAAAGAATATTTGTGTCTTTATATGACTATGAGCATGTGGGAGGAAGGAGGGGGGGGGGGGGGGGGGAGGATGTCATAAAATGAGTCAGTTGACACTTTGCATTTTCATGATAGATTGCCTTGTGCATTTGAAGTGAAAGATGTGTTTTATATAATTTTATCATGGCATATTGTGTTGCACTGCTATTGGGTTGTTCAATATTTATTTTTGTTTGCGTTGTCCTGTATTGGTATATTCTGATTTGAGAAATCTTTTTGCACGTCTTTTTTTTACTTCAGGTTTGATGCAGAGTGTTGCACAGTATTTATTTTGCACAGAATCTACGCAAATCTTTTTTTTTCTTTAATCCGACTTGACATCATAACTGCATGGTTTTTAAGTTTTGCGTTGCCAACATTTCTTTGTGTTGCATTTCATCTTGTGATGAAATATTACACTGCTTACATGCTGGTTTGAGACGTGATCAGTTACTTCCCTTTAGAAACATTTGTGAGTGCATGTTTAAGGGTAGTACTATTTTTTTAAAATAATACATATGATATGCATGGCAGTATTTGTCGCAGTTGTGTATTTTTTATGTGATATATATGTTATATTTGCTACTACAGAAAGATTTTTGTTTTCATACAAAGGCTATGTTGTCGACTGCTTTGGATTACGTGTCAAATTGTCCAGGATCATTCCTCTCAATGAACAGTTGTGCAATTATACTGTGATGTGATGTGGACGAATGTAGTGTTGAATCGTGTTGTATTGTATTGTTTTGTATGTGAATTGTACTGTACTGTACTGCATTGCATCACTTTACGTTGTATTATTGGTTTGCGTTGTTTTTATATTCAGTTCAGACTTCTCATTATGAAGTTTAGTCCTTTTTTTTTCCCCAGGAAGACTCGAGTCAAATGATTTCTTTTTAACCTGTAATAGTCCATTAAATGTCCCTGAAGTCAGAATGTGGCTACCTTAAAAACAGTGGGCAGAAACAGTCTTGCAAACACAAAAATGTCACTATCATTAAACCTCAGAGCTCTAGCTGATGAATTAAACAAATTTTTTAATTCCATCAGAAAATCACAGCACAAAGTACAGTTATGTATTGTTTTCTTTTCTTTTCTTGCATGCATCATTTCCGAAATCAGAAATCTCTTCTGGGAAGTCAATATAATCACCACCACCACAGCGACAACAACAACAACAACAAACAACAACAACTGCATGCATGTATATTTGCTTTCCTATCAGGACAGTTTTCACCACGGAAACCTGCCAGAGACAACTCTTTCGTTGCTGTAGGTTCTTTCACGTGTGCTGTGTGCATAAACTTCTCACCAAGTCCGTCTGTATATCTGATGACTGACGTCCAGCTCTGATTGAGTTAACAGGGGGGGGGGGAGGGGGGGGGGGAGTTGATCTTGAGTATAAGAAACCTGACTTTGGATGGAAGTTGAACCCAGGGTCATCTTCGTTTTTGTTAAAGTGGATATCTTTTGGGGCCTCTGTGCCCTGTTTGTGTTTGTGTGTGTGTGTGTGTATGTGTGTGTGTCTCTGTGTATGTGTGTGTGTCTCTGTGTATGTGTGTGTTATTTTATTTTTTTATTTTTTATTAATTCTTTTATATCGAGGATAATGGAATAAGCACTTATGTGCTTTTTTACAGCCGGTCCCTGTGTGTATGCGGTTTTGTCAGTTCTGTCATCTGTTCCCACCACCGGCACACAATGGCCTACTCTTACGAAAAGCGGAACAGGATTTAACGTGTGCGCAAGATGTTCTGCGTGCGTTCACACACGGGGCCTCGGTTTATAGTCTCATCCAAAGGACTTCTCAGACGTGTGTTGTGTTTGTAGCATCTGTGAATTTGTGCCCAAAATGATGACCGGTTACTGTTTAATCTAATGTCATCTATAATGTCATTTATTTATTTCAAACCTAAGATTCTCCCCTCTTGTTTCATCTCATTTCTGTCCCTGCCCTCAACAACCAACTCCCCCCCCCCCCTCCCCTTCACCCTGCCCAAGTGTACAACCTTTGTGTGGGGGGGAGGGGGGGCCGCGTGTGTGTGTTTACATTTGAATTTGTAAAAACTATTAATTGTGTGCGTGTTTACATTCAAATTTGTAAAAATCTATTAATTGTAACTGGCTGCATGTGAAAGACTAGGATGAATGAAAGCGCTTTGATTTGTTTTTTTGCAAGATATAGCGCTGTATAAATCCCATGTAATATTATTATTATCTGACTCACCTGATGTTATACTGGCCAAAAGTGACAACCATACACTGTGTTATACTCATCAAAACTTCCCGAAGACCTCATGCTGTATAAATTATCATACTGGCTTGAAACTGCTCAAAGACTGTAGACAGTATGGTGTACTAGCCAAAACTTCTTGAGGACCTTAGACTGCATGTTATGCTGGCCAAAATTTTCTTGGATCGTATGTTTTGCTGGCCATAATTTTCTTAAATTGTATGTTATGCTGGCCAAAATTTTCTTAGATCGTATGTTATGTTGGCCAAAACTTTCTCAGACTAGGTTCAGCTGGCCACATTTTTTCTTAGACTGCATGTTATGCTGGCCAAAATTTTCTTAGATTGTATGTTATAGGGGCCAAAATTAACTCAAGGACCATACATAGTTGAGTATTCTGACCAAAACTACTTAAGGACCATGCATTGTATGGTATACTGGTCAAAACTACTTGAGGATCTCAGACTGAATACTATACTAGCCAAAACTGTTTGAGGACCTTAAGAATATGTGTTACAGGCTAACACTTCTGGAAGACCTTAACCTTTAGCTTGCCATGTTTGCCGTTCTGGGCCGGCAGATAAACCATGCCACAAGTGTCGTTCTGGAACATCAGTCACATATCCCAACTCTGCGAAAATGCTTTCTTTGTATAGGTCATAATTTTCTTAATTCGTGATAAAAAAAAATTTTCTACATTGTTCATGCATTTTCCTGTAGGAAAATATAAAATTGTACCTATGTTAGTTCAGAGTTTAATTCACAAGATTGTTTTTTTTCAACAGTCACCCATTTTAGGGGCAAATCCCCTGGCAAATAGGGTTTTCCTTTCAGCCAGAATCCAGGGCAGGCTAAAGGTTTTAAACTATCGCACTGGCCAAAAACTCCCTACAGACCATAGACCATTATCCTGACCAAAATTGAGGAGCATACATTGCCTGCTCTATAGGCCAAAACTAGTTGAGAATCTTGAGGAACCTACTTGAGGAAGTATAAAGTATACTTGTCAAAACCATTGAGGGACCATTGTCTACAATATACTGGTGAAAACTGCTGAGGGACCAACGGCTGTGGGTATACTGGTCAAAACTTTGGAGGGACCATTGTCTGGTAAAACTAGCTAAATCTAGGTTGAGGGTGACACAGTCTGTGTGTTGCAGTGTTCATTTGAGAGAAATGAATGTCTGGTTTAACATGGAGGAGTGCTGTTATGTTGTGTTGTGTGAGGTGGTGTACTTTTTGCTTGGTCTGTACGATCTGTACCACGTGTTTGTTGTTGTTTGTTGGGGGGGGGGGGGGGGGGGGGGGGGGGGTTATGAGAGGAGCATATCATGACTTATAGAGTGCCATTTGTGTCTGGTTTGGGTCTTCTGCCTTCTTGCACAGAGAGAGAGAGAGAAGAGAGGAGAGAGAGGGAGGGGATGGAGAGAGAGAGAGAGAGAGAGAGAGAGAGAGTGCATGTTTTAACAAACTTAGTCCGTTTTCCTTCAGATGTATTTGGGTGAAGCTCCTGTATGTCTACAATGTTTGGTTGGGGTTGCTTTTGTTTTGTTTTGGGGGGTAGTGGGGGGGGGGGGGGGATTGATGTGTTTGGTAACCTAACCAGTTGTTACAGTTGTTATTGTTTATTAATATTGTCCTCTTATTCTTACATGTTTTAATCTCTTATATTATCATATTGTATTATACGGTGTTGTTGTTTTGCGTTTGTAGTATGATAGTCCTAGCAGATTTATGTGTGTGTGTGTGAAATGTTGTCCTGTCCTTCCCAGAGAAAATGTAGTGCCTTAGCATAATGCTACCTGCTTCTCTCTCTCTCTCCCTCTCTCTCTCTCTCCCTCTCTCTCTCTCTCTCTTCTCTCTCTCTCTCTTTCTCTCTATCCCTCTCTCTCTCTCTGGGGACCTGGGGGAGAAACTGTGGATACTTTGGGGAGAAACTGGGGGGACCTAGGGGAGAAAGTGGGGGAGAAACTATGGAGAGCACCTGTGGGGACCACAGGGAGAAACTATGGGGACCTGAGGGAGAAGAGAAACTATGGGTCCTGTGGGGGGAGAAAACTGTGGGGGGCCTTGGGGAGAAACTATGGGGACCTGAGGGGAGAAACTGTGGGGACCTGAGGGAGAAACTGTGGGGGAGAAACTTGTGGGGACCTGGGGGAGAAACTGGGGGGACTTGGGAAAGAAAACTGTGGGGACCTGGGGGAGAAGCTATGGAGACCTTAGGGAGAAACTGTGTGGACCTGGGGGAGAAGCTATGGAGACCTTAGGGAGAAACTGTGGGGACCTAGGGGAGAAACTGAGAGGACCTTGGGGAGAAACTGTGGGGACCTAGGGGAGAAACTGAGAGGACCTAGTGGAGAAACTGTGGGGACCTAGGGGAGAAACTGAGAGGACCTAGTGGAGAAGCTATGAGAACCTAGGGGGAGTAGCTGTGGGGACTTGGGAAAGAAACTGTGGGGACCTGGGGTAGAAGCTATGGAGACCTTAGGGAGAAACTGTGGGGACCTGGGGGAGAAGCTATGGAGACCTTAGGGAGAAACTGTGTGGACCTGGGGGAGAAGCTATGGAGACCTTAGGGAGAAACTGTGGGGACCTGGGGGAGAAGCTATGGAGACCTTAGGGAGAAACTGTGGGGACCTAGGGGAGAAACTGAGAGGACCTTGGGGAGAAACTGTGGGGACCTAGGGGAGAAACTGAGAGGACCTGGGGTAGAAGCTATGGAGACCTTAGGGAGAAACTGTGTGGACCTGGGGGAGAAGCTATGGAGACCTTAGGGAGAAACTGTGGGGACCTGGGGGAGAAGCTATGGAGACCTTAGGGAGAAACTGTGGGGACCTAGGGGAGAAACTGAGAGGACCTTGGGGAGAAACTGGGGACAAAGTGTAGAAACTGGGGGGACCTAGTGGAGAAGCTATGAGAACCTAGGGGAGAAACTGAGAGGACCTTGGGGAGAAACTGGGGACAAAGTGTAGAAACTGGGGGGACCTAGTGGAGAAGCTATGAGAACCTAGGGGGAGTAGCTGTGGGGACCTGTGGGGAGAAGCTGTGGAGACTTGGGGGAGAAACTGTGGGGACCTAGGAGAGAAACTATGGGGAAGTTGTGGGGACCACAGGGAGAAACTGTGGGGCCTTGGGGGAGAAACTGTGGGACCTGGTGGGAGAAATGGGGGAGAAAACTGCGGGGACCTGGGGGAGAAAACTGTGGGGACCTGGGGGAGAAACTGGGGGGGAGAAAGCTGTGGGGACCTGGGGGAGAAGCTGTGGGGACCTGGGGGAGAAACTGGGGGGAGAAGCTGTGGGGACTGGGGGAGAAGCTGTGGGGACCTGGGGGAGAGAAACTGTGGGGAGAAACTGTGGGGACCTGGGGGGAGAAGCTGTGGGGACCTGGGGAGAAGCTGTGGGGGACCTGGGGGAGAAGCTGTGGGGACCTGGGGGAGAAACTGTGGGGACTGGGGGAGAGAAACTGTGGGGACCTGGGGGAGAAACTGGGGGGAGAAACTGGGGGAGAAGCTGTGGGGACCTGGGGGAGAAGCTGCAGGGGACTGGGGGAGAAACTGCGGGGACCTGGGGGAGAAACTGGGGGGACCTGGGGGAGAAGCTGTGGGGGGGGGGGGGGGAGAAACTGTGGGGCTTGGTGACATCTCCAAGTCAAATTGCTGGATTTGCCCACAGTGCTGACAAACGAGGCTTAGTCAATGAACAATGTTGGGCTTCTCCACCCCACCCCCACCCCCCCTTTCTTTGGGTTTCATCTTGTTTGTTATTTTGGTAAAGTTTGTTTTGTTGTTATTGTTCGTTCTCAGTTTACATCGTCTTTTATTTTGTTTTTATTTTGATGCTGTGTTTTTTATGGAGTCACTTTTGCTGCATTTCGACTGTGATATTGGCTCATGCCCGCATAAAACCATTGTTAATCCTGTTTGGGAATGGTCACATGGGTGTGAATGATTTGAATGCAAGCACTTTGATATGTTTGCTTTACAAGATTCGGCACTTTATAAATTTCATTATCTTTATCATTGTTACTATTTTTGTTATCATTATCACCATCCTCATTCTTATTATCATTATTAGTATGTTTTAATTGTTTGTTTTTTTAATTATTATATTGTTCTTGTTGTTGTCATCATCATTATTATTATATTATCATATGACTGGCTTTATTTGTATTTTTGTTTGTTTATTTATAGATCCATGTGATTGCTTTTTGTGTGTGGAAGTGTGTGTGTGAGTGAGTGTGTGGGAAATACTGTGTTGTACATTCTGCTGCTAAATCTTTGCCACTTTGTATTTTGAACAAAGGTGATATCCTTCTACACGAAACATGCCTATGTGATTGTGATTGTATCGGGATACTGTACAGGAAGGAATCGAATAAATTTTGTATATCTGTTTCTTCTTCTTCGTTGAACAACTATTGTCTGTCATGTTACTTAGCAAAAATGTTTTGCGCTGCTGTTAAGCACCTGACAAGCCAGGCCCAGCGCATCTGACTTTGGCATGGTATATTTGTGGATCGGTGGTCTAGAGGTAACGCGCCTGTCTAGAAAGCGAAAAGTCCGGGTCTGAAGTGTGCGGCGGTTCGTACCCCGTTTGGACCGGAAATTTTTCCCCCATCCATTAGACCATGAGTGGTGGTCTGGGCGCTAGTCTTTCGGATGAGACGATAAACCGAGGTCCCGTGTGTTACACGTAATTATTTAGCGCACGTAAAAAAACCCACGGCAACAAGAGAGTTGTCCCTGGCAAAATTCTTAGAAAAAAGCCACTCTGATAGGGAAACAAATACAGCTGCAGAAAAAAAAGGGTGAAAGGGTGGCGCAGCGCTAAGTGGCGACGCGTTCTCCCGCTCTCCCCGGGGAGAGCAGCCCGAATTTCACGGAGAGAAATCTGCCGTGACTTAAAGTGGTATGAAATAAAATCTGAGCGCTTTGATTTGTTGCTTTACAAGATTCAGCGCTATATAAATTCCATACATTATCATTATTATTATATACAGGAATAAGGATGCTTTGTGTGTGTGTGCCTGTGCGCACGCACGCTAACCAGAATGCGAATATGTAAAAATCAGCACCTCATTGAATTAATATGGATGCTGAGATTCTTGAAATGTTGTTTTGATACTGAAAGCCTAGTGTGATGACATGAGACTGTACTGGGGACATGTGATTGTTTTTGGCACTACGTATTCATTTATCGATCTATCTTCAATTGAAGATTGCTGTTAGTACAATTTTTGTGACATATTCCAGCATGGATATAGCAGTTTGATTTCTGAGAAGAAGAAAAAAATTAAACGAACAAGAGACAGAAAAGTCAATCTTTATGTAAAAAAATAATGAAAGAAAGAAAGAAAATCAGGGTAACAGAAAAGTCAATCTTTTTTTTTTTTTAAGAAAGAAATATCTAAAAGATCAGAGCAACAGAAAAGTCAATCTTTATATAAAAAAGAGAAAGAAAGAAAAAATATCTAAAAGATAAGAAAAAGAAGTCTAAGAGAGAATCCTGAAGAAAGTCAAATCATAGGATAGTGTCCTGGGATTTTAGTGACATTTAACATTCATTTATATAGTTTGGGGGGGGAGGGGGATAGCCTAGTGGTTAGAGTTGACCTCGCGATCTGATAGCGTAGGGTTTAAGCCACCACCAAGCCGCATGTTTGAAGAGATTTTTCCCCAGGGGTCAACATCAGTATTTGATTCCACTCCCTTGAAAGTCCTTCAGACAAGACTATAAACCGAGGTCCCATGTATGAGCATATGCAGAGCATCTTGCAGACACGTTAAAACACTGTTTTGCCTTTTGGAAGAGCAGGCCATTGTATGCAGGTAGGAATGGATGACAACATTTTTAAAAGTGCGTGCACACTAGTGTCATATTTAGACATCAACTCCGAAGTCGGAATGCAGCTACCTTAATGGATGGAAAAACAGCCCCATACACAAAATCTCACCGTTGGTAAACCTTGGAGCTTTAGCTGGGGATTGCTAAACAAACAAAAACAACATCTTTTGTTGTTGTTTTTTTAATTATTATTCCTTGGCTAGAGCTTCAAAGGTTCACCAGTGGTGAGGTTTTTGCTGAGTTGGATGGGTGACCGTTTGCGCGCCTTGGCTTCAGTACAGTTCCCCCAGCTGTAAATGGGTACCTGCCCTCTTTAGGGTCAGGGAAGGTAAAGCAGCGAGGGAGAGGAGATGGGCGCCGCCACCCTCAATATGCTGGCCCTAGAGAAGTGAGGTCTCTGACGCCTCGCTCCCCTACGACCTTATAGGTTATGGGACTCCTTGAATATGGTTTCAATCTGGTCAGGAAATCAGTTAAGGTGGTGACAATTTTTGTGTTTTTAACCGCTTCTGATTTGCAGAGAATTGTCAGTCTGGTTGGCTTTAATACCTCTCTGTATGTCCGTCTGTCTGTCTGTCTCTGTCTCTGACTCACTCTTTCTCTCTCTGTCTCTGACTCTCTCTCTCTCTTTTGGTCACACTGCAGTAGTGCCATTACTGTAAGATTTAATCATCTTACATGAAATCTACGTGTAATTTTTGCATTCTTCCAAATTTTTGAAAACTTTTTTTTTCTTCCAGTTATTAACAAAAATGTAAAGTCTGATTCCAACTCACCATTTTGTGTGTGTGTACAATTTTAAACACACCATATTTTTGTTCTTCCAAATTTATTTCAGTGTAGGTTTATACCATGGGAACAGGTTTTTTATTCGTAATCTGCATCCATGCATTTTTTTTTTTTTAAATGTACAGAGTCGTGTTTGCAGATATAATAAAAATATGCACGGATGGTTTGATGATTATATATAGCAAATTGTTTCGTTATGAAGGCAGTTGTACAACTACTAAGAATGAAAAGATCAAAACAACAAGACAACAACAACAACAACAAACCCCAAGTGTCTTGGAGTATTTTGTGGAGTGTTTATTCTTGATTTTTACTCTGGAGTGCATTGTTGTACTGTGGTGATGTTAGGGAATTACCTCCCCTCCCCCTGGAAAAACCCTCCTGGTAATGTTTAGGAAAAAATCTATCCCCTCCCCCCCCCCCCCCCCCCCCTCCCCCCCCCCAGAGGGCCTCAGTTTATAGTCTCATCCGAAGGACTTTTAGGGAGAGTGGAATCTGCACTGATTCTAACTCCAGAGGAAAAATCCTCTTGAACGAGATTTGAACTGTTTAAAGCCAAGGAGATATTAAAGGAATTCCTTTCAAGTCTATCACCATATGTATATAAGTGTATGTATATGTACGGCGGTTTTTGGCGAAGTCATAAGTTGCCTTTCTTCGGGAGAAAATTATATGCCCATTCTACCCTACCATCAGCCTGATCAGCCATCCAAGCAAAGTCACGCTAAGAATCCTCCTGAACAGACTAAAGCCTCAAGCTGAGGAGATCATCAAAGAAGAACAGGCAGGTTTCAGAGCAGGACGGAGTAGAACAGAACAGATTTTCAACCTTAAGAGTACTCTGTAAGAAGTACTTGCAACACCAACGAGATCTTTACCACGTCTTTGTAAGAAGGCATTCGACAGAGTCTGCCATGCAGCTCTGTGGGCAACCATGAGGCTGTATAACATCAATGCCAACCTGATCAGAATCGTAGAATGCCTCTATAACAAGGCAACCAGCGCAGTCTACTGTGACAACAACATAGGAGATTGGCTCTGAACCAAGAGATAATAATGGCTGACGCACTTGAAAACCATTGGAGGCGGGACAATTACAAACTTCAGTTTTGCTGATGACATCAACAGCCTAGCTGGAGAAGAGCAAGAGCTAGTTAACCTGGTAAATCACCTTGATGAAGCTTCTTTGGCATATGCCATGCAGATCAGTGCAGAGAAAACTGGTTTACCCAGCTGATGACAAAAAGTGCCGATGGCATCAGCACTGATATTGTTATGGACAGCAAGAAAAATGAGACCATCCATAGCTTTAAATATCTGGGGGCTGTAGAATTGGATGAACGATCAAAACCTGAAATTCTCTCCAGGATAGCCCAGACCACAGCTGCAATGACCAAACTGAAAGTCCTCTGGGACGACAAGAACATCGCCATTAGCTTCAAGATCAGACTGGTGCATTCCCTGGTCACATCATTATTTTTGTGTGCATGTGAAACGTGGACCATAACAGCAGATATTGAAAGAAGGATACAGGCAATTGGGATGAGATGCTTTCACAAACGCCTTAGTATCTCATACAGAGATCACATCACTAATGAGGAAGTGAAGGCAAGGTAAGGTGAAGGAGTCCCATAACCTATAAGGTCGTAGGGGAGCGAGGCGTCAGAGACCTCACTTCTCTAGGGCCAGCATATTGAGGGCGGCGCCCATCTCCTCTCCCTTGCTGCTTTACCTTCCCTGACCCTAAAGAGGGCAGGTACCCATTTACAGCTGGGGGAACTGTACTGAAGTCAAGGCGCGCAAACGGTCACCCATCCAACTGGTAACCACGCTCGATGCTGCTTAACTTGGCTGGGGGAAAGCGAGTGCTCTGACCACTGAGCTATCCTGTGAAGGCCAGAGTTAAAAGCGCCTTTGGACCATATGAAGAGCTCCTGACTTCAGTGAAAAAACGCAAACTAAAGTGGTACAGGTATGTCACACGAATATCTGGACTGGCCAAGACTGTCCTACAGGGAACAGTACAAGGAGGGAGATGAAGAGGCAGACTGAAAAAACGATGGGAAGACAACATTAGAGAGTGGAGGACTGGCCTTGAGTGGAACGATTTGCTACGGAAAGCAGAGGACTGCGGGGAGTGGAGGAAGCTGGTTGCAAAATATTCAGTAGTGCCCCCACGGTTCACAAGATTACAGGATAGGTGAAGGGATGGGTGTGTGTGTGTGAATGTGAACTAGTAAAACATTTAACCTATTTCCATTAGACTGCCCCACCCCGGAAATTTTCCGGGGCTAAATGTGCACTCTACACGCCTATAACCCGGAAAATTTCCGGGGTGTCAAACCGAAGTAAACAAGCCAGCTTCCTTGACTTCAGTTAAAGGGAAGAACTCCAAAATTAGTGGAGATCACTCTCCTGTTGCTTGGCAACATCCAGCTGCAAAAACTGTGGCAAAAACGATCGTATTTTTAGCTCGTATTTTGTGTTTTTATGCATGACTGCTTGGACAGTTCTTGTTCAAAATGGCTGACACTTCTCGTTAAAGGTATCAATAACACAGCGGAAAAAGTGGCAAATAAAACTTTAGATTTACCTGACAGTGATGAACATGATCATGTATGATTCAGGAGATAGTGCATTTTAAAAAAAAAAGATTTGGCCCGTACTTATATTTGACGTTATAGAGGTGGGGGGGGGGGGGGGGGGGGGGTACTCAGAATGACAGTGGTGATGAAGAAAGTGTATTCATATGCACACACACACAAAAAGTGATAAGCACGAGTCTTTCTCCTCATATCCAGTTTTCCCAGAGGGAAATGCATCTACTCAGTGAACAGACGCCCTGCTTTTGCGATGATGTGTGTAGGAAGAGACCATGCAGAAATGAATCAATGTGGACTGGTGTGGCTCCAAAAAAAGCAGAGGCAGCAGGAACTGTCAGGGGCTACAAACATAACAACAATTTACCAGAAGCAGTTATGGAGGAGATCAAGCCAATTTTCAAAGACTTGGCACGAACTGAACTTCCGTGTAAATGCCTGAAAGGATAAACCCAGGATGCCAATGAGAGCATCAACAACCTTATGTGGAAATTTTTTTTTCTAAAACAAAACTATATAGTAATGATGGTGTTGAAACTGCAGTGGCTGTAGCATGTGTTACCTTCAATGATGACTCTTCCAGACCGGGTAATATTACGCGCAATATGAACATTAGTGTTGGGCATTCCTCGGCTTCATTCTTTGCAGAGAGAGATGCTTTTCGCATAATGACAGCACAAAGACAGGCCCTGCTAAATTCCAAGGAGTACAGGAAGAAGAGAAGACTCAGGAGGCTTGGCAGAGATGAGGAGCAGGCTGAACAAGGAGGATTTTCCTACCACGCTGGTGGCCATTAGACTGTAAGTAGGCTGACTTCATATTTTCAGCATGAAGATTTTCTCCAAAACTGCCATGTTGTGGTCTGTTTTTACACCACATTTTCTTTATAATTTTTAAGCTAGAGCCTTCGAATTTTGTATGGAGATAGCTTTTACCAATCCCCGAGTCCTGAAATAAAATGTTAGGCAAATAAGGAGTAAATGGCCAACTTTTAGGGTTGTTAAATTTTTAAGAAAATTTTTTTTACAAATTTAAATTGATGTTTAATC
>CM054154.1:28392584-28414653 GCA_028751875.1 Rapana venosa
GGGGCGGGTAAGAAAAAAATAGAGGGAAGGGACAGAAGTTGGGGGTAGAGGGGTAGAGAGAGAGAGAGAGAGAGAGAGAGAGAGAGAGAGAGAGGAGCAACCTGTTTTGTCTCTTGAGATAGTAAGTAGGCCCTACGCAAAATTGAGAACACTACTGACTGAAGAAGAAGAAGAAAGAACTTAGAAAGAGAGAGAGAGAGAGAGAGAGGAGAGGAGAGGAGAGAGAGAGAGAGAGAGAGAGGAGAGAGAGGAGAGAGAGAGAGAGAGAGGAGAGAGAGAGAGAGAAAAAGAGAGAGAAGAGAGAGAGAGAGAGAGAGAGAGAGAGAGAGAGAAAGAGAGAGAATGTGAGGGAGACCAGTTGGATTTCAATTTTTGTTAATTTTCTTTTAGGTGGGGAAAAAAATGGGTGAGAGGGGTTTGTATAGTCTCCAAAAGAAACCGTAACATTTTCTTCATTTTTTTCTTTTTTACACATTTAGGACTGTTATTTTCAAATTCTTTTCAATCAGTAGTAAAATAATTTTTAGCATTTCTATGCATGGGTGTCTGATTACATACGCCTCAGATTTTATTCCTTACGAAGTTTCTATTAATAGGCCAGATATTCTCCCTTACGAAGTTTTTAAAATTTTGACCATTGTGAAGGGTACATGTAACAGTACTTGATATGTCACAACAAACTAATAATTAACATACAAATACAATACATTGTCTACTGAGTGTTGTGTGATTTCAGATTTTCAACATTGTCATTTGTATAAAAGTAGGGACATCAATGATAATTATCATCATTTATCATGATCATCATCTTCAGGATAATTGGGGTTTGGTATTCAAAAAAAAAAAACAACAAAAGAGGCAGCAAATGGGAGAGGACCAGGTGTACAGCTTGGGACAGGGTGCTCACCACAAACTTACAACTTATCCCTCCACCACAAACGTTTTTGTTAATACACACTCACACACACAGACACACACACACACGCACGCACTAATTCCGCCTTTTCGTTTAAAAATTATGTATCACACTTTAGCCAAGAGTCTACATCATAATCAGCAACAAAGACACTGGACAGACAAGATGCTTGACAAACAGATAATATATTCTTGTCTCCCATAGACTAGACTATATAGATCACACCTGGTCTGTGTTGTGTGTGTGTGTGTGTGTACATTACCTGTTTATCTGAGGCAAACAGTCTGAGTCTGAAATACTTGCACCCTGCTGTTATCAATAACCATCCCCCTCCCTTCTCTACTCTACTCTAGTCCCATACACACACACACACACACACACACACACACCACACCACTCACTCACTCACTTCCCCCTCCACACTCTATCTCCTCTCTCCTACCTCTTCATCTCTCTCTCTCTCTCTCTCTCTCTCTCTCTCTCTCCCTCTCTTCCATCAGGCCTGAACACTGACAGTGGTGATTATCATATTTTGTACCATACACACCTTGGGCTTACGAGGATGTAAGTTACTGTGGTTTGATACTCAATTAAGGCGACTTTGAGTAATCGATTTTGGTGAAATGAGCAAAAGTTCAACGAAAAGTTTGAAATCTTGTAAATTTATGTGGCCTCTTTAGGGTTAGGGAAGGTAAAGCAGCAAGGAAGAGGAGATGGGCGCCGCCCTCAATATGCTGGCCCCTGGAGAAGCTGAGGTCTCTGATGCCTCGCTCCATTATGACCACATAGGTTATGGTACACCTTTACGTGTGGCCTGATGTATTGATGCCAAAAGTAGCACTAGTACAGTTTGCTGGGGGTGTGTGTGATGTGTGTGTGTGTGTGTGTGTGTGTGTGTGTGTGTGTGTGTGTGTGTGTGTGTGGTGTGTGTTTAGTGTGACTGTGTGTATGTGTGTCAAGTGACTCTGTGTGTGTCATTCTCTGTGTATGTGTGTGTGCGCACATGCACACGAGTATATGGTGCACTGTGTGTGTTCACTGTGTGTGTGCATGCGGGTGTGTATGTGTATGTGTGTGTATGTGTATGCACACATAAAATGAGGGGGGGTGTTCTTTGGTTGTAAAGCTCTTCTTGTTTGTTGTTTTGGCTTTAGGGGAGAGAGTGGGGGGTAGTTGTTTTGTTTGGTTTGGGGGGTGGTGGGGGGGGGGGGGGGGTCTCTTTTTTTCCCCTCATTTTCTTTCTCAGAGGGGAATGGAGTTCTCTGCTTTTTCTTTTACACACTTTAGTTTCTCTGAAGTGTAACCTAAGGGTGTGTGGGTGTTTTTACATTATGCCTCCTCCATAGATCTATCTGCAACCACATTAATTTATCAATAGTCAGCAAAAACACAATTCATGTACGCACAGGTATGCCTCCCTGTACACTAGTCTAAGTCTAGTATTAAATAGGGAGTGTCACCCAGATTGAAACAAAACTTTGTTGGCCATCGCTCTTTCTCTTGTTTCTGGTCCATCCACTTGGAATGACCTCCCTCTTTCACTTCGCCAAAAGCCTTCATTTGATACCTTCAAATTCAGCCTCAAAACACACTTATTTCCTACCTGACACTTTCCCCTCATATCTGTTTCTACTTTCAATAGCATCTTTCATCTCCTTCATCACCACCTAAGGTGTGTGTGTGTGTGTGCATAAATTTGAAATATCTTAATTATGTTATTTGAGGAAAGTTGCATGCGTGTAAATGATTTGAGTGCAAGCGCTTCGATTTGTTTGTTTTCCAAGATTCAGCGCATATATAAATTCTATATACTATTATTATTATTATCTAAGCCTTGGTTACTAAACTCACTCACTCACTCACTCCCTGCCCCATCCCCTTCCTATTTTAACCTACTTTTTCTCTCCATATCATTTTCATTTTATTTATTTAGCTACCCCTACCCACACTTTTTGTTGGGTTTTTTGGTTTTGTTTTTATTTGGGGGGAAGGGTATAAGCGAGAGAGGGGGCAACTAATCACTTTAAATCTCAAATAAATTATGTCAATCAAACTATTTTAGTGAAGACGTACTTTGTTATAAATGAACACATGTATCATTGTATGCGTATGCATGCATGTTTGCACATATTAATAATAAAGATCTGAATAAATGAAAGTTATGAAAAGTATTTTGGAAACTTTTTCTCTCACAGTCACACACACACACAACACAACACACACCACACACACTTGATAGAACTAATGATAGTCACACCTACATGTATTTAATAAAAAGAAATAAGAGTAACTATAATGAACAAGAACAGATGTTTCCCCCGCAACCTACGCAGTACACACATCAACAATTAAGACAAAACGATATATTACATCAATAGCATGGGGGTGTATTCATCATGCCTTTTTTTTTTTGGCTTGTCATTACATAAATATGAGTCTGCAGAACTGTCACTGACATATGCAGAGCTCTGTGTAGAGATTGATTTCATCAAAAGTTATGTAACAAAAAACAGACCCCCCCCCCCCCCTGTCTACCACCACCACCCCTTTCATGAACCCAGTGACTGACAAAGCATATGTACATGCATGCATGCATGAGCACACTTACACATATACATGTATACATGTACACACTGTACACACATACACACACACTTCATGAAGACACCAGTGCAATGAAAGTATGTTCTTTCGAGCCAGAAGGCCCATAGAGCCGGAGCTTATCCCGGTTTCTGTAGCGTTAAGCGAACTGATGGTTTTTCACCACCCCTGTGACAGGACGCTAGTCTGTCGCCAGATACTTCCCCAGCAGAGCTGGTACCCACTTGTACACCTGGGTGGAGTGAGGAAAATAGGAGTAAAGTGTCTTTCCCAAGGACACAACACCGAGCCGAGCGGGGATCGAACCCGCGTCCTCTGGATCACGAGTTGAGTGCAATGAAGCTCATTTTCAAAACATACACAGTAAATTAATGTAATAAACATACATGCACACACATACACACAAACACACACGTATGCAAACACATGTCACACATGTGCACACAACACACACATACACACTCTCTCTCTCTCTCTCTCACACACACAACACAGTGACACACACACACACACACACACACACACACACTGTACACATGCACACACACTTCACATAAAATGTACACTCACGAGAAGCAAAATGTTGCTGTAATGTAAGGGTCCCAAACTCTTCTTAGGAGCGGGAAGACCATGGTTTAAACCCCAGCTCATATTTTTTCCCCCCCAATTTCGTAAAACCTTCAAGTGGTGGGCTGGGTGCTACTACTGCTAGTCTCCAGGATGACAACATAAACTGAGGTCCTGCATCACATGCAATTTTCATTTCTTCACATGCAATTACTGTACTGTAACAATGGCAGAACTTTACATAAAATGTGTCTTTTTTGTTGTTGCTGTTCTTAAAACCCACTCTCAACGAAAAATACAAGCAGCAAAGGGAGAAAAAAGTGTGTGTGTGTGTGTGTGTGTGTGTGTGCGCGCGCGCACACGCACACATGACATGCATGCATGTGTGTGTATGTGTGCGTGCACTGGGAGAGCAGTACTCTTCGACTAGTTCTATGCAAGACACTCTTTCCAATGCCAGAGAAGAACAACCCACATCTTTTCCAGAAACTAAGACACTGAGACAGTTCACAAAGGAAAGTATCATTAAAACTACACACAAGACTTTTAAGCCTACACAGGCAAACTCAAGTTCCCTCACATTTTCAACATTTACACAGCGCTCATCAAGACTCAAGTACAGCCACCTCTCCTTTCCCTTTCCTGTGTAATTCTACTCCATTCACAGCACCCCATGAACTATCGAACACTTTCCGCATATAACATACAGCACCCGGTGAAAACGAGCACACATCCAGTTACATTTTTTAAAAAGAAAGGAAAAAATGCCACTCTACACTAGTAGAATTATTGTAAAATGTCAAAGTTCAAAAGTACACTGCCACCTCTCTCTTTTTTCTGTGTGACATACCACTTGAGATGGTGGTATATTATGGGGGAGGAGTGGGGTGGAAGAGGAGGGGGGGGGGGCAGTGGCAGGTGAGAGAGTAGGGAGCAGATTAACATCAGGGGGAGAAGACAAGAGTGATATTATAATGCGTTCTCACGCACAAACCATCGACAGAAGTTTCAAACGGGTATGACTAGTAATAGTAGTATGAGTATGATACAAACTATGACTCAAAACTTGCATCAAAGTTAGCCTTCCAGTACCATACTCAAAGCACATCTTCACATATATATACGAGGGGAACAGAACAGATTGTGTCTGTATGGACCGACAAAAGATGAACTGGACAGACAAATTCCAGCTGACAAAAGTGACAAGATCTGAGTGATCAAACTCTTGCTGACAAAGACCATGGGACTGAGAGACTTATTTATACACTCTGGAGATCTACTCAAACTTGGAAACTGAAATTCCAGAATCAATACATAAAAATGAATAAAATAAAATGAATGACTACAAAAAATAAATTCACTCCACACAAAAATTATTAAAACAACCCTGTGTCTGAACTGGTTTCACATACCAAGCCAACAAGACAGTTCTATACAAGTGACTCCACACAGATCATACTGAAAAACACTCAACAGAGAGTGAGTATGACAGATGAACACAAGGTAAACTGCGACCAGGAACGAAAAAACAAGAGGAAATTTTCACCTTCTACAGGATCCGACCATGTAGTTTAACTGACGAAAGAAAAACTGAACAAAAGTAATGTATGTTTAACTGACGAAAGTAAAACTGAACAAAAGTAATGTATGATAAATATAATATATAGAGATATTTTCTGTTCTTGTTTTGTTTTATATTCAACAAAAGTGAGGATTTTTGTTGTTGTTGTTGGTTTTTTGTGTGGTTCATCGAACTGTCTTGAGTGTTAAGGAACATGTTTAGCAATGACCATGGTGAAATGTGAACACGATGGCTTGGGGTGACAGGTCACATTCACACTCCTAGCTCTCAGACTGATACCATTTCAGTCCCTGGTGGTCTATTCAGGGACTTGTTATTCTGATCTTACAGAACACACTCCTACGCTCTCTGTTATTACTCTACCCACACACCATCCATAGTATAACCTGGCAATGTGAGATTGTGAGGGTGAGGACTGAGACAATTCCCTTCAAGAAAATGTCTGAGGCAATGATACACCTAGCACAGGGCTCTCCAGCAGTCATATAACTGTTTTACAAGGAAAACATGTACTAAAAACGAAATGCGCAGAGACATATTTTTTGCAGGAAGAACATATATTATATGGGAGACTGGTGTGCTTGCGCACATGCGCACACACACACACACACAGAGAGTACACACACACACAGAGTACACACACACATGAAAACAAGCAGAGCTACAATCAAACCTACAGGGGCCTAAAGCAAGGAAAACAGCAAAGCAACCCAAACTCAGTAAAGTGAAAGTATACACAAAAACCAAAAAAATGGAAGCGAATACGAACGTTTCAGACGCAGAGTCTGCAGGTACGCCTCTTGTTCGTGGCGCAGCCAGGTGGCCCCGCTGACCAGGGATTGCTCAGGGCTAGCCATCAACTCTTTACACCCTGGCAAATCCAGCTTCGAACCCAGGACCATCCGGCCACACAGGAGGTGCTCAACCTCCCTCAGTCACACAACACTGGAAGTTAGGGAGGGAAGAAGAGACGTCACCACACCACACCACACGGACCCCCCACCCAAGTCTATAACATGCTTCTCCGGTTTTCAAACGACAGCCTCCCCCACCACACGCACACACAACCTTGACTGCTGGTCAGCTGGGACGATGATCTACACCATCAAAACTTCTCTGCTTTAGGGCACACACAAAAAAAACACCCTGACAGTTGTCGTGCTAAAACTAGCACACCACTACATAGCTAATCAGTCAAGGGTCTGACACTAAACACGTGATGCCACATGATTTGATTCGTGATCTGCGATTGATTGATCGTACACTGACCCCTCCTCCAAAATAAAAAAACAAAGAGGGAGAAAAAAAAGTTACAGGCACTTTGCCCTGGGTCAAAGTCAGTGTCATTGGATGGTTGAAGGCAAAATCAGTAATCTACACACTGAATGATCAGCAGGCTGATCAAAGGAATCCATAACTGGAGGACTTGACAAGCCACTTGTCTTGTCTGCTGCAATTAACAGGAAAAGTCCAACAGTTTTACATCCTCTTTCATTCAACGTCAGGGACTAACTCATGTCTCTTGGCGTTTATTTCTTTCCTCCCCTCTCTCTCTCTCCCTCATCATCGCCTTGGCCAGACTTGTGACGTCACTTTCAAACTTTTTTAGTCATTGGGGTCATGGTCGCACATGACTAATATGTATTAGCAGTTTTTGTCTGTTTCTCATCAACATCCCGGGGAATCACACTGGGTCAGAGCCAGAGTCACTTGTCGGTTCACCCACCAAGGATAACAAAACAGTATAAACAGCTCAAACAGGCCAGTGGCACACTCCTTTTCCCCCCATGACCTCTTGTTGACAATCCAACAGGCTGTTTTTAGCCCTGGTGTTTCTTCATCTTCCTTTTTGTTTTGAGGTCATACATACTCCGAACTTTCAAACACACTGAGAGAAGAAGAAGAAAAAAAGTGTTCAAACAGTGTACAAAGTAAGTCAGAAAAGCAGGAGTGAACGAACGAACGACAAGAGTAGGAGCAGCCGCGTCAGCGAAGCAAAAGTAGGTGTCCTGTGTGGAAGCAGGGAGAGTGAGAGTGAGAGAGAGAGAAAAGCGGCAGTCCCAGCAACAAGTCCGTGTCGTGGGCGATTCAGTCGATGTCATGACCCACTTTTTCGCCAAACATCCTCCGCGCACCCAAAACACCTCGCGACCACCGCGACAGCTCCCCAGCTACTCACTCACTCCCCTCTATCCCGTTCAGCAAGCCTCCTTCTCTTCCCCTACTACTACTACTACTTCAGCCTCCTCCTCCGACAGGGAGGAAAGAGAGAGAGAGGGGGGGGGGGGGGGGGGAGGGAGAGAGAGAGAAAGAAAGAGAACTGAAAAAAAATCGCAGCGTTTCAACAGCGGCTCATCCGTTTCAACAGCGGCTCATCCGCGAGGTAGGTCTGTGAACCCTCCTCTCCTCCCCGATTCTGACCAGATAGCGAAAACAGCGAGTTTGACCTTTCCTGTCTATGACCCCTTTCTCTGGCATTCCTACACTATCAGCGAAGGAAGGAGTGAGGGATGGGGGAAGGGGGGAAAGGGGGGGAGACTGGGAGGAGACAAGAAAACATCACTCTCCTCTCTTCTCCTCTCCATCTCTACTACCCTCTACTTCTCTTCTCCCCCCTAGCACAGCTGAGCTGCATAACTGCTTAGGCAAGGGGATTTGGTGGGCTGGGGGTGTAGTGTGTGTGTGTGTGTGTGTTGCTAGTGGAGGAGAGGGCTAGGCTGGCTACAGTCAGAAATAGCATAGAGAGCTAGATGTTTCTTGCATTAAAAAAAAAAAGTCGACACTCGGCAAGCCAGCCTCGTCTCCAGCCGACCTCTCTCTCTTCTCTCTCTCTCTCTCTCTCTCCTCTCTCTCTCTCTCTCTCTCTCTCCTCACACATTCACTACATACAACTCGTACAAGGAGAAAAGAGGGCAAACTGAAGCTCGCATGCAAAAACCTAAGTCAAAGTACTGACCATGAACTTTTCTCCTAACTTTGAAATGCATGTGTGTGTGTGTGTGGGGGGGGGGGGGGGGGGGGGGGAGGGAGGACATACTATATATTCAAATTCTGCTGCCCGAGAGAAGAAAAAAAACCTTCACCCCCCACCCCCCTCCCAACTCTTCACAACACAACCGCGTGTTGCTGACGTTGTACACAAGATCAACAACAAAAACTTTGCACGAGCGTGATAGAAAACAAAACAGGAACTTCAAAATATGCAAAAACTAAAGAGACGGGTCATATAATAAAAAGGTAAACCGTTAAAATAAAACAAAATGTATAATATATAATTTGAATATATGTATAATACGCGCGCGACGCAGCACACACACACACGTTAGTTAGCAAGCGGGCAGCGCACGGAAAACGCTGATCTGGAGAAAGGCGATTTTGCATGGCATGCTATTTTGGATGCCTCGTCTGGACAACAAACCCAGTGGAAACCCCACTGTTCCAATTCGTCGTGGCTAGGAATGGGCGGTACGGTAGGCATCAGGCGAACAGAGGGGAGGCAGGGAGGGAGGAAGGAAGGCGCGTGCGACCGACCGACCGACCAGCCGCTTGCTTGCTGGCCTGGCCTTCTTCTTGGCTCTTGCCATGCTGTGCGTGTCACTCGCCTTGTTGCAGCATGGGTCAAACAGTTTTTGTTTGGTTTGGGGGTTTGTTTTGTCACACACACACACACACATCATATAACCACAGTGCATGCATGTGTGTGTGTGGTGCAAGAAAATCTGACTGAACTGTCAAGCTAGATCATATTCATAATTTCAGTAAATAGGTGACATTCCCCTCTTCCTCCCCTCATCCCCCCCCCCCCCCCCCCCCCCCCTTTACATTATCCGAGTTCCAGTGTGATCTTGAGATGTCTTAAAGTTATACTATGCCCATGGTAACTGGTGGAACTGGGGTTCAATAAAAGACTTTGCAACACTGGGGGAGAGGGAGAGGGGTGAGGAGAAGGCAGAGAGACAGAGACAGAGAGACAGAGTCTTCATTTTAACATCTGTAGATTTACTAAGAAGTGGTTTTATAGAGTGTGTGTGTGTGTGTGAATGTGTGTGTGTGTGAATGTGTGTGTGTGTGTGTGTGTGTGTGTGTGTGTGGTGTGTGTGTGTGTGTGTGTGTGTGTGTGTGTGTGTGTGTGTGTGTGTGTATGAGTGCATTACACATGTGTGTACATGTGCATGCCAATATGCACACATGTGTACATTGCATGCATGTCTATGTGCATCTGTATGTACATGATGTAAGTGCATGTGTGTGTGTGCATGCGTGCATATGCCAGCAACCATAATATGCATGCATACATGTATGTGTCTGCACATGTCTACATATATACACATACAGTGTGTGTGTGTGCGTGTTCGTGCATGCATGTGTGTGCATCGGTTCGTGTGTGCGCATGCATTCATGTGTATGCGCATGTGTATGGGTGTGGTGTGTGTGTGTGTATGTGTGTGTGTGTGTGTGTGAGTATGTGTGTGTGTGTGTGAGTGAGAGTGTGTGAGTGTGTGTGAGTGTGTGTGTGTGTGTATGTGAGTGTGTGTGCATGTGTACCCATGTGCACATTCAAGAGACAGCTTTTTTTTTTCCATCAGTCATCCCTGGCAAAAGGATTCAGGTGAACTGATGAATTCAACATGACTCATGTGGACTTTCATCTCTTGTTTCATGGTCTGAAATCGCTGATGATGCTATAATTATTCATACTTCTTTCCTGAGAACTGTTCCTATAACTTTGTTGTTGTTGTTTTTTTAAAAGACTGTACTAGTAGATCTGTAGTGACTCAGAGATCAAACTTCAAGTTCAAGCTGTGAACTTCCCAAATCAAGAGTACAACTGGCTGACCCCTTAGCCTGTTCACCCAAACACATGTTCACACCTACCTTAGTGTTACCCTGCTGCAAGTTTGATGTTGGGTGGGGTTTTGTTTTGGGGGTTGTTGTTTTTTGTTTGGTTGGGTTTTTTTGTTGTTGTTGGGGTTTTTTTGTTCCTCAGCTAGAACTCAGAGGTTTACCAAACATTTTGCATGAACATTCATTTTTGGTCTTGGACACCCCTCACCCCCCTACCCCAAACAGTAAACACACACACACACACACACACACACACACACACACACACACACACACACACACACACACTGCACAAGATATGCACAAACAAATTCCATCTTGCTATGCCTTAGCACACAATTGAAGAGGTGGGGACTATTACATGGACACAAACAATTGTGTTTCAAGAGCAGACTTGAAGCTTTTCTTTGGAAATAGGCATCTTGTTGTTGTTGTTGTTGTTGTTATTGTTGTTGCTCCTTGGCTAGAGATCCCAGGTTCACTAATTGCGATACTGCCTAGATGAGACCATGTTTACCCACCATTAACATAAGGTAGCCACATTCCTACTTCAGGGATGGTGTTTAAACGCGACACTTAATGAGCATGTGTTTTGAACATTACGGTTATCCATTCCTGAGTGAGTATGGAAATAGCTTACTCTACTGAAAGGTGGAACTGGTTTTTCTTCTTATTCTTGTTCACCCAACACTCAGACCGCAACTACTGTTGTCTGTCACATGAGCGAAAATGTGTTGCGCTGCCGTTAAGCGCCTGACAAATCAGGCCCAACGCGTCCGACTTCGGCATGTGAGAGAATTGTTATTTTATAAGTCTTTCTGGAAAAAAGGCAGGAGAATGGACCATGACGGCAAAAAATAAGACAAAGGTGACAAGAAAAAAAAGGAACAAGGCAGAAACAAAGAGAGGGACAGAAAAGAGGGAATTCATAGCACAGAATTTCCAGAAGGTGGGGATGCTATTTTATACTGACAGGTCCCCGGCATCCCCACGGGGGTGAGCTGGTTTTTAACCAGTGTGCAAAATGTTCTGTGTGCATTCGCACACAGGGCAGGCCTCAGTTTATTATAGTCTCCTCCAAAGGATTAGAAATAGTGTGTGATATTAATACAATACAGAAAAAATTTCTAGAGTGGGACAGGCCTTGATTGAAAAAAAATGTCACCACATATCCTAATTTTTCATGTGGAGGTCATACGAACACATCCACCCCCCACCCCCCTCACTAAATGCCTGATTCCATCAAACGTTCTGACTAGCTCAGCAGAGCCTGTGTCTACTCTAGGGACTTGCTCAGTTACTGCATGTGTACTGTATGGATCTGATCTGCATATATATCAATCAGGAGGGGTAGGTGTGTAGGTACAGGGAGCTTGGGAGCCTGTACATGAATGAGAAAGTTACAAACCCGCCATCCGTGAAGAAAACTGGAAAGTGAAACTTGGTCATGGGTGGAGAAACGATCTTACAAAAAGTAATTTTTAAAAAAACCTTGTGAGAAGTCACCTGAAAGAGCAGTCAGCCGGAAAAAAAACCTGGATAGAGCTTTCAATACCCGAACCACGAGCGAGTAAAGCTACAAATCTTTTGAAGCAAAGATAGAGAAAAACGCACAGGTTTGTAAAAGCCAACGAAGCAGACATCAAGCAGGCAGGCAGGCAGGCAGGCAGGCAGACCGACCGTAAGCAATGCTGCCGACTTGGGTGGATCGCTCTTTCTTTCTTTCTTTCTTTCTACTGCCCTGTGTGTGTGTATGTGCACTGACTGGTTGGTGTTGGAGGGTATGGGTTTTGCCCCAGCACGCATTCCTACGTCATGTGTCATGACTGACTGGAGCGAAAAGGCAAAGCGTTTTTTTTTCTTCTTCATATTTTTTTTTTCTCTCTCTCTCTTCTTTTTCTTTTTTTCCCCCCTCACTCTTTCTTCCTCCCCAGTGTGCTTGAACTGCACCTCACAAGAGCTTTTCGCTGACTTCTTGACATTTTCTTAGTCATTCAACTTGCCTTGGTGGTGGCAGCAGCAAGCGCGTTTCTCTCTGTGTTCTTTCTTCTCTCATCTGCTCTCTCTCTCTCTCTCTCTCTCTCTCTCTCTCTCTCTCTCTCTCTCTCTCTCTCTCTCTCTCTCTCCCACCCCACCCCACCCCTGTGTCAATGTCGATCATTTTTACACTGTCATCCACATCCATTCTTCTGCCCCCGAGATCAATTGGGACCGTGAACTTGCTCGTTCTATGGGCATAAAGCGGGGGAGGCTTTAGCTTCACCTTTCATGATGTTTCAGTGTGTAGCACTTGTGCATGTGGAGGGGCACACAGAAGGGAAAAAAAAGGGGGGAGGAAAAAAAACCAGCAGTGGAGATTGACAGGAAAGGTGAAAAGGGGGGAGAGTCAGTAACCCTATAAATAAACACGACTAGAATAGAAAGTTGAGAATGAGAGACACAGCAAGTATAGGCTATATATCGTGACAGAACTTGGCAAGTTGCAGGTTTTCGCGCAAGAATTTTATCGACTCCGAAACAAAGGGAATAAGGAAAGAGAGAAAAAAAAATGATAAAAGAAAAACAGAGGGGAAAAAAATCACAAACAAAATTCACACAGGTGATAAGCGAAAAATACTACATGACAAAACTTGACACCTGCAGTTTGCACAAAAACTGACAGAAGATACTTGCTTGCTTGCTCTCTCTCACTCTCTCTCTCTCTCTCTCTCTCTCTCTCTCTCTCTCTCTCTCTCTCTCTCTCTCTCTCTCTCTCTCTCTTTACACACACATGCACACACACACAGAATAAAAAAACCAGTAACACTAACAGGTGCATTTTTCTTATCAAATTTAAATTGCAGGCAAATTAATCTGGTCCTATATTACATATGTTTACACTTGATTTTTGTCAAAAGACTTGACTTTGTATACTGCATCAACAACATACAATCAGTACAGTGAAACTTTTTTAAAATTTACTGTGGTAGTGGGGAGGGGTGTTAGTGTGTGTGTGTGTGTGTGTGTGTGTGTGTTGTGGTGTGTGTGTGTGTGTGTGTATGTGTGGTGTGTGTGTGTGTGTGTGTGTGTGTGTGTGTGTGTGTGTGTGTGTGTGTGTGCATGTGTGCATGTGTACACATATAATGTGTGTATGTACACGTGTGTGTGAGTGTAATGTGTGTGGTGTGTGTGTGTGTGTGTGTGTGTGTGTGGTGTGTGTGTGTGTGTGTGTGTGTGTGTGTGCCACTGTGTGTGCCACTGTGTGTGCCACTGTGTGTGTGAATTCTCAGCATGTCCTGGTCATCAACAATAACAACAACAACAACACGCAATTAACACAACTGACAAAAGAAATTTGATCATGTCATCAAAATGTTTTCTTTGGTTTTTCCTTCATGCAAAGAGAGCCCTCAGTTCTTTGATAAATTACTCGGGTTAGTATGAAGAGGTCAACACTGACCACGAAAACATTGGCTAGGGCTCTATGGTTCATCAATAGCCGAGATGAGATTTTTACGTATGCCACCATCAATGTACTGCATTCTGACTTGTGTGTGTATGTGTGTGTGTATGTGTGTGTGTGTGCATGTGTGTGTGCATGTGTATGTGTATGGTGTGTACATGAGTATACAATGTGTGCATACATGTGTGCTCGTGAGTGCATGCCAAAGAGTGAGAAACACTTTGAAAGAATTTAGACAAAGAGGAAGGCACTGAAGCAGCTTACAAACTGTGGTGTGTGCCCACATGCATGCACCCACACACACACACACACACACACACATACACACACACAACACACACACACAAACACACACACTCTCTCTACTCCTTCCCTTTCTACCTCTAAATCCACCCCTACACACATCCCTCACACTTACACCTCCACCAATACACCACACATTCATACTGACCCTTCTTCATTCTTACTGCCAGTAATGGTCAACCTTCAACCCTGACCTCTGATTCCTTACCTCAAGGTTACTTAGGGTCCAAAGGCAATGACCTACTTTCTCCCTCCACCTCACCAACCGCCCTCCCTCCCTCTCTCTCCCTCCTTCCTTCCCTCCCCAGGCAATGTTCAGTCAGGCTTGTCCCGTTATCGGTGGTTGTTGCTACCTGAGAGTGGGGAGAGTACTATACTACAAGCAAGTGGGGGGAGGGGGGCTGGGACAAGAATAGAACTGGTGGTAGGGCAGGTAGAGAGTAGTGATAGAAGTAGTTGTTCGCCCCTTCCAACCTACCCCCACCCCCACCCTGCCTCCTGCAGCCCCCAGGACCAAAGGAAAGGCATGTCAGTTATGTGGGGGGTTGTGCAGTCACTGTGACTGACTTGACTCCACACTTGGCTTTGGCTTTTTATAGGAGTGGACTGGGAGAGGAAAGGGGGGGGGGGGGGGGGGTGTAGGGGAGGGGGGGGGGGGGGGTATTGTGAGCAGTCTGATGGTCGCCCACTTGATATTACATCAATGGTGCTTTTGTTGGGGTCAAATTCTCTGCTGGGGGGGTTGGGGGGGGGGGGGGGGGGGGGGGTTGGGAAGTGGGAGTGGGTTTTTTTTTGTTTTTCACCTGGAGTAATGATATTATTAATTTTATGCTGAGAACTATAGGAATGCACAGAATTTTGCAACAATAACCACATGCTGGCTGTTGGGGTTTTTTCCCTGTGCAAGCGCTGTTTGTTCTTTATGGGTCTGTTGTGTTATTTTTTCCTTTTGTTTGTTGTTCTTGTTTATGTTATTTTAAAGTGTTTCTTGTTGGGTTTTTGCTTGGAGGGAATGTTTTTGTTTACTAACCCATATAACAGATTCTCTTCTTTGTAAAGTAAAAACCTAATTATCTTACATATATATAAGCCCTGATTGGATTTTATTTCCCACCACACTCTTCACTGTTGTAAACATGTTGTTTATTCAGAAAAAGTGGAAATTCCTTACTTAAATCACACAGCATCTTTCTTCTTCTTCTTTTTTTCCCCTACTATCTCTTTTCTCCTAAGGCAAACTCCCACTTGCAGTTCAAATTATGAACGACACTGACAAGTGGGCTAGGATGTATTCTTACATAATACCATATTATATTTATAATGTTTCCATGATATTCACAGTTCTGTGTTAAGTTTTAAATTTACTCTTCTTTTTAAAAAAAAAAATCCTTGTTCTTTAACAATTTAACATCAAATAGCCTTCAGATCTCAGTGTTTTAAACATATATATATCAGTTTGCACACATGTCTGAGAAACAGAATTAAGCAAGAGAAAAAAGAACATCAACATGTGTTGTAAACATTGTAATCCCTGATTATACCTTTTTATATGATTATATCACCTACAGGTGCCCAAAAAGACACTAAATTATATAGAATCACACGCAAACACACGCAATGCATGAATTCATAACAACAGTCAACATGCATGTTTGGACACTAACGCAAGCACATAACAAAACAAAGTTCTGGGAAAGTGGCACACATCACACAGTGATCCACACACACACACACACTCACCCACTCTCTCACTCACCCACTCTCTCTCTCTCTCACACACACACACACTCTCTCTCTCTCTCTCATGTACACACACACAATAATTAAACCCTAAAAATTACAGGACCCTTGCCAAACTTGGCATGGAAAATGTTCTTCCTAATTGTAATGTCTAGTAGCAGTCAAGCTACTAGGGAATCATCTGTCGATGATATGGTTACTCAAAAGAGGTGACGCTATGAGTAAATAAAGAAAAATGTGCAGAAAAATGAGTGTATACATGTATTGAGCATGGACACACACACACTGTGACACACACATGTGAACAAACACACACACATATACACACACAGTATTTCACTCATAGTATTTCATTCATACACACAGGGACTTGGATGTAAAAAAAAAGCACAAGAGTGCTTATTCCAATATCCTCTCTATATTTAAAAGAATAAATAAATAAATAAATAAAACACACACACTGACACATGTCCTTTGAACACATACATTTATATATATACATGTATACAGCACCCCAAACACACAGCACACACAAACCACACATATACACATGTGCACAGAACACACACACACACGACACACACACACACACACACACACACACACACAAGGACTCAATCCAAAGGAAAATTCTAGATGGATTAGAAAAGACAGGCAAATAAGGAAAAGTTTAATTTCAACAAGTTTGCCACGATGCTATAGTTATCATGTCAGGCCACATTGGCTCAGACTCAAACACTACTGCGTGCCTTAGTTGTCTCACGCTATGTAGGCCTTACTTTGAAAATGTCTTATTTTTCAGCACAGGAAAAAACAAACCTCACTTTCAGACCCAAGTAATAAAAGTTTCAATCCAAAAAATTCTTCCTCTTTCTTCTTCTTTTTATCACCCATGATGACAGCTTGGTCTTTTTTATCAACAAGACAAATCTAAAGGAAAACTAGACACATGAAGTTTTGCAGTAGACACACTGATCAAAGCTGTAGTAACTGAATCAAATAAATTCTATTCAAAACACTGGCACTCTTGTTAAGCACATTGTTATGCATAACAGATACAATTAATTACAAGTTCATTCATGTGCCATAATATATGATAATTATATCAGTACACATATCCCCACATGCATCATTGTCCACTCACTCTCAGTCTCAGTTACACACACACACACACACACACGATACAGCGCTACACTCTACACTACACTACAACTCACACACACACACACACACAACAACAACAACTCCACACACACAGACACAGACGCACATACACACACACTCTATTAGTCTATACAGTCACATATATAGGTAAGAAACAAGAGTAAGTTCAGTAACCTTACACTAAAACCTCTGCCACTGTCATGTGTGAAATTCATAACATTTCTTTTTGTCCATTTAATATGCAGAATTTATCCCCTGATTTAATGAAATATAAGGCTTGAACTCATTCTAGCGAAGTCCAGACAACCAAATAATAAACCTTAAGTCTGGTTCTATACACAGAAGGAGAATGAAAGGGAAAAAAATATTTGGTGATAAACTGGAGGAAGGGTTTGGGGACACCCTTGAAAGCCGAAGATAGATCAGGACTGTGAGATCAGATGGACTGAAGGTCTGTCCAGTCATTTTAGTTTCTACCAAACGTGTATCATGTACAGTTCCTGAGTATGGGACATTGACTGAAAGTGACACCAGTTTAGCCCAATACTAATAATTCCACATCCCAGTCTCCCATTCCATGACACTGCTGAGCACTCTGAATCAACCCTCCACACTACCACAGTGTCAAGGAATGAAACCAGTGAAATCTTGATAAAATGATTTGTTTAAAACAAAGTTTTAGAAAAGGCTGAAACTTCAAACATTTTGCTGATACTTCGTACATTTTGTTGGAATTGCTGAAAACCTCTCACTAGTTTCAGCTCAAATCTACATAAGATGTTTACAACATAGCACGTCAGCTGCTCTTCATCAAGATTTACTATTAAGTTTAGTATTAGTACTATCACACAAGTAGTTTCTGCAAAGATTTCTCCAGTTTACAAAGAGTTATCTGTAATTGATTTGACATGGCCTACACCTTAGAAATACACACTGCTGAATGTTAAAAGTAATTCAAAGATTCTCTACCCATATATATTTCTCTGATCTTGTTGCCCCACCCCCCCTCCCTTTCCGTCTCTGGGTGTGTTTGTATAGTGTGTGCTGGCCAACACACTTAATTTACATCCCTACACTGACACATGCATGCACACACACACACACACACGCACACACACACAGGTCTTCTGTACTACTAAAAGAAGTGCTCCATTCGTTAAACAAACCTCTTTACTTACTTCCTACAACTGCCTATGTTGTTTTACAATCTAGACCTCAGCCCCAAACACAAATTTGACAATTATTTGACTTCATTAGATTATCTTTGTTAATCCCCAATATGTGAAGCTGGTCCCTTGTGCCCTACCCATGACAGGTGAACGTGGGGTATAGGAGAAATGAACTGCAATTTTTGTGTCTAAAAGGGAAAGGCATGCCTCCAACTCCTTTCCACTCATGTTGCTAGTGTAAATCTTACGATTTGACGGGAAACCCATCTAGACAGGATCAAGAAGCTGCAAACACGTGACTGGAGTAAACACGGAAGCGGCGAGGAAGGGTGGTCTGCGCATGCATGTAACGTCAAAGTGGAAACGCTTCGCAACAGCACCCGACGATTTAATTATTCCCCACCCCCGACTACCCATGATCATCGGCCGTACAGCAACACACTGCTTGCCCAGCACATTCCCATACACAAGCAAATGACTAAAAATAGGCTGGGCTAAGCTGAATGGAGTCTGATTTGCCTCCAACCGAATCGATAGTGCTTTTGTCTAACAAGTCCAGACTGAGTTGAACTGGTAGTCTTTTCAGAATGTCACAACCCGACTGTCTTGTTAGGCGTCTTTCGAGTTCATAGATGTAAAGAAGTGCATGACGATAGTATTCAAACAATCGTGCGCTTAATTCTTTCTTTAGAATAAATCTATGTAATTTTTTTCATGAGTGCAGGCTGTCGGTGCACTAAGAATTAAATAAACCTACACAGCAACACATATTGATAAGACCATGTACCAACCACAGTACCAACCCACGTTGTCAACAGAGAAAGAAGAAGCGATTGTTAAGACTAAAATTAGCCAAAAGCGACCAAAAGTTAATGATACATAAAACTTACCTCAGTATCATTTTAAGCAGATCGTCAGGAACAAAAAAGTACTCCAACAAGGAATGGCACAATCCAAAGTTTACATGGATAACGTGGAAGTCAACTTGACCCAAGCAGTTCTGGGACACGCGAATGGCGCGCAAACGAATGGTTTGAATTCCGTCTTTCACTCTGATAATCCTTTTGACCACTGGAAAAAACAAAGAAGCACTGACATGAACACCATACAATCCAACTGTACACCATCGGAGGTAACAACCCACTTCTCAGTCAGACCTCACTCAGTTGAAACGAAGAGGCCATGAAATTCGGCAAAGTTCGGATTCCAACATGGCGCTCTCGTTTTTCCAAACGAGGCTCCAGCATCTATTCATGGAATTTGCACCCGCGCGTAGGCATGTTGCCCTAGCAACAGTGTTTCCCTTGTCTTTCGCTCTCACATTTTACAAATATTTCACACCTACAGGCATGTATAAGTTCCCATTAAATCTGCTTTAAAAGATATACTAATTGGGTGGAATATCAACGCTACGGCATTGCATGCTGCTTGAATGGAAATGGGGAGTGAGCGCTGACAAAGTTTTTTGGGGTCACACGTGACAAAAAATTAGGCCCATTGACCCCTGATGATGCACCAACGTCTTTAACGCTGAGCGCGCTTGGAATGTCTGAAATTACGTCACAGTCTTCTATTGTTAAGATGACAGACACTTGATCAATTTTGAACGAACACATGAGGGCTGTGTGCACAGGAAAGCGGCCTGCGTTAGTCCTGAATTTTTATTTCATCAGCAATTTACAACGCTAGGCTAGTAGCGGAAAAACTCAAAAGTCTTACGCGGCGAAGCAGTTTTAGAATCAATGGGAAAAGCAGATGATTTGAGGATGCAACATCGGGAGCGATATTGACAGACTGTAATTATATTGAGGTTGATCTAAACCAGTGAAAGACTGCGGGGGTTACTCCCATCGTAATATTATGGTCTGAGAATTCTTAGAATTGCATTCCAACTCTGACAGTCTTGTTCAGTTTTTTCTTTTCCTTTTCGTCAGATTTCTTTGGAAAACAAAATTGTGGGCACAAGTAAATGACGGTAACTATGACAAAACTTAAAACATGACTGTGTAAGCTTGGCTGTTTGAATTGCTTCGTCTTTTTCTTCTAAAATTGAAATGCAAAATTGTCTGTCCAAAGGAAAAACGGTAATTGTGTCAAAACTAAAATCATGACTTAGTTCGGCTGCTTCACTTGCACGGTATGCGTTGGGTCAGAGAGGATGGGTACGTCCGTAAAGCTGAAAATCTAAAAATAACTAATTATATGTATTTTTAACTTTTAAAAAGTTTATCATGAAATCAATCATTATTTCAGCTCGCACCAAATCGCGCACACGCAAAATAGGTAGATGAACATAACCCTTAAAGAATGACCAGTGTAAATTGTCAGATTCATTGTGACAAGAGTCAATACAAGCAGTGATCGTTGTCCTTGGTGTTTCAAATTCAATAATATACTCATAACAATAACTCTCTCTCTCTCTCTCTCTCTCTCTCTCTCTCTCTCTCTCTCCTCTCTCATCTCTCTCTCTCTCTTCTCTCGTGTTCTGACTGGTCTCTGGGGGGGGGGGGGGGGGGGGGATGCCAACCGGTAGTGGAGGGTACGCACAAACATAACATGGTAACATACATGTGTGCCGACTATATGACATAGTATGATATACCGCGCGCGCGCACATACACACACACACACACTCGCGCGAGCCCGCGTGGCACAACTTGCACAGGCGTGCACGTGCGCACACATACACCTTTGCGTGTGCATGCACATACGCTGACACGCGTGCGTATACACACACAGGATAGCTGGTGGTTAGAGCGATGTATTCGTCATCTGCTGATCCCGGTTCGAATCTCGTTCAAGGGGATATTTTCCCCTGGAGTTAACATCAGTGCAGACTCCACTCTCCCCAAAGTACTTCGGATGAGACTATAAACCGAGGTCCCGTGTGCGAACGCATGCAGAACATCTTGCGCACATGTCACCGGTTCCCCTTTTCGGAAAAGTAGGCCATTGTGTGCAGGTGGGAACGGATGACAAAATGTACAAAACTGCATACACATGGGGACTGGATGGGGAAAAAAGCGCATGAGTGTTTATTCCAATATCCTCGAAATAAAAGAATTTTAAAAAGAAAGGAAAGAAAAAGTATGGGCAATATTACAAAGGGAAGCTACTGCAACAAATCTTCCAATAACCAGGGCGGAAAATTTGCTAATCGTCTTCCTTACCAAAAACCGTTTTCATTTGTTTTCTATTCTTTCGGTCTTTCTTCCTTTTTTTGTTTTGTTCTTTTATTCGTTCATTCCTTCTTTATTTTGTTTTTGCTTTTAAAAAAATGTGCTCAAACCAGAGAGAGGGGGGAGGGTAAGAGGGTGGAGCAAGACAATTTTCTTTATTTTCTTGGTAACAAAGAAGCCCTGATGTCCTCTGTTTTAGATCTAGTCATGGCCCTTATTTGGGGTTATATTATGATATAAAACATAAAAGATGCAGAGTCCATACAATTATGACCCCCCAAAAAAGGAAAACAAATAACCTATCAACATTTTCTTATTTGTCGTTACTAACACATTTACCATCATCCTTTTGGTTTTAAGTACCGCTACTAAAATAGTCAATGGCATGTGTACAATAAGACCATTTGCATTCCGCAAAACTTGTTTCAGTTCATTTCAAGATGTTTCATAGCTCCACGACCACGGATGCCATATCAGTGCTGTCATCTTGTTCAGTTCCAGTCATTCACGTGACTATACATTTTTTAAAAAACCCTTTCCTTTTTATTTTAAAAAACCCTT
>CM054154.1:28415153-28475153 GCA_028751875.1 Rapana venosa
CTAATCAACCCGAAATTGGGAAATCATGTATAAGCTGAAGAAGGTTGGTGGGTGGGTGGTGGGGTGGTGGGAGGGGGGTGGGGGTGTGCTCAGGGACAAGGGGGGGGGGGGGGTGGTGCTTAGGCAGAGGGGGTGTGGGGTGGGATGGGGTAGGGTGGGGTGGTGGTAATGAATGATGGGGTCCATGGTTTTTTGTGATGTGTACTTGAAGTTAGATCTTTATATCACAGGGCTTGGGTACAAGGTGCTGTGTATAGAAATAGATGAAAGACCATGGGCTGATAAGACGAGGTGATAAGACAGACAGGGGTGATAGGACAGTATGATAAGCGCAAAATCCTGACCTGAACCAGGCCTGTTATCATCCCTGGGTGGCTGGGTGTCTGATTGTAGATCATTCTGTCTATATCTATCTACACAGGGAAGGGTATGTGGTGGCTGTAACTTTGAATATGCATGTGTGTGAGAGGTTTGATGATGAGTGCTGGCTGTAACTGTCTGATATTGCATGTTGGGTGTGTGGGGGGTGTTGTGTGTGCTGTGGTTGTGTTTGTCTGTCTGTTGTCGTGTGTTGTTGCTGTCCTGTCTTCTGTCTTTCTGTCTGTCTTCTCTCTCTCTCTCTCTCTCTCTCTCTCTCTCTCTTCGTCTCTCCTCTCCTCTACTCTCTCTCTTTCTTCTCCTACTCCTCCTCTTCTCTGTCTCTTTTTCTTTTCTTCTGCTCCTCTGTTCTCTCTTTTTCATTCTTCTTGTCTATACTATCACACACACAATCACACACACACACACACACACACAACACAACCACCACCACCATAACACACACACATACACACACACACTCTCTCCTCTCTCTCTCTCTCCTCTCTCTCACTCTCACGCACACACAGGACCACCACCACCACCACCACCCCTGTTAACACACACACACACTCACACACACACAATTATGGAAACACAAAAACATAAATCCATGCATTCCCTCTCAAATGTGAGCATTCATTCATGTGTTAGCAAGCACTGCTCTCTTTTCCAGTCAATTTTGTTTTCGTTTGAATTATTTTGAGAGGTTGAAATAGAAAAAAACAAAAACAAAACAAAAATGAAACAGTCTGGTACTGTGTTTGTAAATACTTTGTACTCCTGCCCTGTCTCTGTCCCTGTCTGTCTTGTCTGTCTTCTGCCTGTCTTGTCTGTGTGTCTGTCTGCCTCTCTCTCTCTCTTCTCTCTCTTCTCTTCTTCTCTCTCTCTCTCTCTCTCCTCTCTCTCTCTCTCTCTCTCTCTCTCTCTTTCTCTCTCTTCTCTCTCTTTCTCTTTCTCTCTCTCTGAGTTTCTTCTCCTATGAATTTAAATGATACAAACACTGTTTAGCTGTTTCACTTGAAGCGAATGTTAAAAAGTATTCCTGTACTTTGTGAACAAATTTTAAAATATATCATGTCTGATTACTGTGATGGTGTGGCCTAAGCAAATTATTTGTGTTGTTACTTTTGTGTTGTTGGAACAGAAATGCTCAGATTTTTTTCCTCCAAGGTTACTTACTATCAATGCTCCTTACTTTTATGTTATTGGTTCATATGCTTGTTGATTTTGTTTGTTTGTTGTTGGTTTTGTTTGTTGTTTTGCATGCTTACATTTCTGAAAAAAACATTTGAACAGAAAGAACACAAATTTCTTTTCAGATCTGTCCCGAGAATCATTGTAGGTCACATGATAACATCAGAAAGAAATAATTGTTACACCAAAGTGAAACATTATTTCTTGGATGTGGATTTTATCAGCAAGTTGTATAGAATCTATGACATAGTGTGATTATCCTTTTCAGTGTTTCTCAGGTTTAGATGATGTATTTGCGCATGGCAATAATGAATATTATTATGCCTGTTGAACCAGTCAGGCTTGCTAGTATTCCACTGCATTTTGAAAAAGCAAGTGACTACATGTATGTGTACAAAACCGGTAATTAGCAATTCCTAAACAGCAAGTATGGTTCAAAATCTTCCACATGATAAAAAAAAAAGCTTAAAAAGTATGTCTATTCATATGATAAGGGTGAAAGTTGTGTATTGTTTAAAAAATGTATTGTCAAAAGAAGAAAGTCTAACTTAAAAGAGAACAAAAAATCATAACAAATCAGAAGCGTTTTTCATGTTGAAAGGAAAAAAGTATATGCCCACCAAAACAACAACAAAAAAACAACCCCCCCCCCTCCCCCTTGATATAAAAAATCAGCCACCCAGACTGTACATAAGCTATCAAAATTTTAATGTATACTTATAGTATGAGCCAGGGTCAAAATTGATGCAATGTATCATTTATATCATATGCAATAATATCAAGCAGTGCTCATAATCATGAAGTTTCAGGTGATAATGATGATGACCATAATAACAATAATGATGATAATGATAATAATAACAATAATAATGAGTTTAATATGTGTTAAGGTTGTTTTTTCCTCCCTCACATTAGGCTATAGGCAAATCTTGTGTTTCCCCCACACCTTTGTTTCACTAGCATCTTTTACTGCCCCCCCCCCCCCTTCCCCCCCTCTCTCCCTTTCCTAAGGTGAGCTGCTAACCAACCAAGGATGGCCGACATGCATAGAACCCAACTTTAAAAAAACCCACAACTTGGACATTTCAATAGGATGGGATATAGGAAACGATCGTGTTTACGTACAGAGGACACGAAGCCCATTGTTTAACGGTTAGAGTCAGTGTACAACAGTACAGAAGTGAAAGTGTTAAAAAAAAAAAAAAACACCTCATTCCCCCCCCCCCCCTCCCCCCCCCCCATCTGTCGCTGGGCACCTCGGCCTTTGCACCCTTTGACCCACGCCTTCCCGGCATGCTTCGCTTTGTTTTGGTCTCGGCAGAAGGGGAAATCACTTGGTGAAACCTTACTACGAACTGGGGGAGAGAAAAAAATTCTCCGTCTTCTTGTTTTGTGGATTTTCTCCGTCGGAAACTATTTCATCGTCGAAAATGGGATGATGTTGAGGTGTGGTGCGACGTTTTGTATGATGTTATCGTGTTTGTTGCTTGTGTTTTATTGAAGGGGAGGAACGGTGCCGAGATTGAATTGGTTGCGTTTCTTCGTGCATAGCGTTTTGCGTGCTCGCACATGCTTACTTGAGAAATACCGCCTTACGAAAGTTTTCCTTTTGTTTAGGAGGCGCTACTTGTTAGACGGTTTATGTTGTTTGAAATTGTGTTATCCTGTGGTAATCGTTGCGTATGTGTGTGCGTGTGAGTGTGTGAGTGGATCGTCTTGTGAAAATGAATGTGTGGGCGGTTTCGTTTCAGGGTTGTTTTTTTAAATTCTTTGTCTGATTTTGCTGACTGGGACTTAGGGAGTGGCCGTTTGTCAGCTGTGCACCGGTGCTAGTATGTGTGTGTGTGTGTGTGTGTGTGCATTAGTAGTTGAAGTCAGCAACAAGGGATTAGAAATGAATCATTGTGGGAAACAGAAACCAATGTTGCTGTGAATTTCTGTTTGTTGGTTGGGTTTTCCCCCCCAAAGGAGCTGTAAAAAGAAAGAGAACAGTAATAACCCCCCCCCCCCTCCCCCTCCCAAACTCAGAGAAACAATGGGGAAAAAGTCCTTATGGCAGTGCAGTTAGAATAGATTAGAAATAAACAATTAAAAAAAGGTTTTGATCTTAGATATAATGTAACCCTAAAAACCCCCAAACAAACCCAAAACTACCCCCCCCCCCCAAAAAAAAAAAACAACAACAACAAAAATTACAAGGAACCCCCCCCCCCCCCCCCCCCCCCCCCCCCCCCCCCCCCCCCCCCCCCCCCCCCCCCCCCCCCCCCCCCCCCCCCCCCCCCCCCCCCCCCCCCAATCAAATCAAACCAGTTACAAACAAGCACAAACCCCAACAACATAATTTTGAAAATGGAAGTACACAAGTAAAGTGAGATTTTTACCTTTAAAAAAAAAGTATCCATGGACGGTGCAAATCTGGGACTGGCATGGAAGGTAGACTGAACAATAAGACTAAGAGGCTTAGAAAGTAATATTGTTTTTATTGTTTTGTCATTGTGGTCATTGGTGGGTCATTGATTAACCAGTTTTTCTAGTATCAGGTTGGTTTTTGTGATGATTTTTAGATAAAAATGGATCCTTTGATCTCTGGCTCTTCAATCATCGAAGCCAAGTTGGTTAATTAGTATCGTATCGTTGACCACACACAAAGCTGTCTTGACTGGTTTTGTTTGAACTAGTTTTAGCAGAGACTTTAAACAAAAAGAAAGTTGTGCGTGTGCGTGTGTGTGTGTGCGTTGTGCGTGTGTGTGTGTGTCCAAAACTAAACATCTGTTTCTCTCACTGCTTAAGCCTTAACATTACATGGTTAGATAGATTGACATTTGTTTGATAATTTCATGATACTGTGAAAATTAACAGCAAAAACAAACCCCAAAAAGGCAAAAAGTAAAACAAAGAAGAAGACTGTACAAAGTGCGACACTATAGTATCACTCAGCACCAAAGCTGTTTGAAGCAATGGAATGTTCAGGAAGTGAGGAACTGAATAAAAAGCAAACACCAGTGGAAACAGATGTTAATACTAGTTAATACTCTGTTACCTTAGTGGTAGACTGTGTAAAACTATATAGTCAGCTCAGTTGAGTGTGCTCTTGTTTGACTCTATTAATAAATTTTAAAGCAAATGTTTTACACCGGACTAGGAGCACCAGCGTAAGTCAGTTTTACTGTCTCTGTACAAGATTTCTGTCTGTCTGCCTGCCTGTCTCTGTCTGTCTCTGTCTGTCTGTCTGTCTGCCTGCCTGTCTGTCTGTCTGTCTGTCTGTCTCTCTTGATGAGCTTCAGAGCGAACTGTAACAATCTAATTTTGTATTAAGATTTCTCTATAGATAATCTATATCTATATATGATCACCTCTCTCCCGAATAAATGGCAATAATTTATGTGTTTTTCCTGATGAGTGATAATATATAATATAATCCCCTTTAGTTTTTGTGTAGATTAAAACATTGTTGAAAAATGCATCATGTGTCACTGCTTTATGGGGAATGGTTGTGTTGATCAAATCAGTTTTATTTTAACGCTTTTTATCATATTATGTTCTATAGAATAATGTTTCGTCTGATGAATGTACAATGAAGATTGAAGTTTTAAAACAAGTTTACTTGCAAGTTGCATTACGTGTGTAAGTGTTCATTTGTGTGCACAAACATCCACATTGTATCATAGGACTCCACATCACACTCCATGTAGCGAATTACACATACATGTATACTATCATGAATACATCTTTTCAATGGATGCTCTAGCCGAGAGGTTATGACCATTTGACTTCAATCCCATGAGTCTATGAAGTTGTGGGGTTTGAATCCGCTGCATCTGGTGAATTAAGGGTTGGGATCTCCCAGGTCAACTCCAAGTGCAGACCTGCCAGTGCCTTAATTCCTTTTGAGCATTATACACATGCAGAAGATCAAATGCACATTAAATTCCCGTAATTCATGTAAGTGTTCATTGGGTTACGGAAATGTAAACATACCTAACATACATCCCCGAAGTCAGAATGCAGCCACCTTCATGGTGAGCTAACTCGGTCACACACACAAAGTCTCGCCATTGCTGGCATTGGTTAACTTCAGAGCTCTAGCTGAGAAATGGCGGAAAAAAGAATTTTTCATTACATGTTTGATATCATTTGTATGTGAATATATGAATGATTACATGAATTGACTATCAGAACATCTTCACATGGCATGTCCATGGTGTGATTGATGGTTTCATTGTGGCCAAAGAGAATAACTGAGTTGTGCATTTGAAGGGAAAACGTTTGGTGCCTGTCATCACATTTGTCCATCTATAGCCTATCTATAGGTGAACATTCATGTGGTCAAATTGATGCAAAACCAATGATTTTACCACTGCCCATGGATTGTACACTGATTGTTTGCCCCTCTTCCTTCATTTAGCACAGGTTTCATAGCCACTGAAAACTTTACAAAGCGCTAGAAAACTCCAGGCCAGATTTTACTAGGACAACGTGTCACACTTTACTGTCAAGATAGGCTGAAAAGTTAGATACTTTTCATGTTTGTTTGGTTTTGTCACACTTGGTTCTGTCACACTTGGTTTCTGTCACACTTGGGTCCTGTCACATTTGGTTCTGTCACTTTTGGTTCTGTCACACTGGGTTTTTTTTTTGTCACACTTGGGGTTTTTGTCACACTTTGGTTTTGTCACACTTTGGTTCTGTCACACCTGGTTTTGTCACACTTTTGTTTTTGTCACACTTGGTTCTGTCAGTGTCACACTTGGTTTTTGCCACACTTGGGTTTTTGTCACACTTGGGTTTTGTCACACTTGATTCTGCCACACTTTGGTTTCGTCACACTCGGTTCTGTCACACTTGGTTTTGTCACACTTTGGACCTCAGACATAGAGATCACCGACGACTTCCTACTCCAGTAGTACCTTGTGCGAGACAGCCGTTTCACCCACCCCCTATTTTTTATTATTTTTAAAAATTCTTTTATATCAAGGATAATGGAATAAGCACTCATGTGCTTTTTTTATTTTTTACATCCAGTCCCCTACGTGTATTTATTTATTAATTTATTTATTCTTTTATATCGAGGATAATGGAATAAGCACTTATGTGCTTTTTTTATTTTTTACATCCAGTCCCTTACATGTATTTATTTATTAATTTATTTATTCTTTTATATCGAGGATAATGGAATAAGCACGCATGTGCTTTTTTTTCCCACATTTACATAGTCAAGTTTGACTTTGACTTTACATCCAGTCCCCTACATGTATGTGCTCTGCTGTGCTGTGCAGGTCAGCTGTGGCTCTACCACCATGACTGTGAGGTGGCGGAGAGCGGCGGGTGCGCGAGGGTAGCGGTGGCAGGTTGCGGGCCTGCGGGGGCAGGGGTGACGCTGGCCGGGGGCACCGTGGGGCTCAGGAGGATGGCCGAGGCCCTGCAGCAGCAGCAGCAAGACGCCGCCGCCATGCAGAACCGCATCCCCAACAACTTCCGCGACCCCACCGAAGCCCCCCTGCGGAAACTGTCGGTGGATCTCATCAAGACCTACAAGCATATCAACGAGGTGAGGGCGTTAGTAGGTAGCTAGCTGCTGGAGGTGTGTGTGATATATATAATATATATATATGTATATATATATAGAGAGAGAGAGAGAGAGAGAACTCGAACTCGAACTCGAACTTGAATGATTTATTCACAAAAAGGCCATTGGCCCATACATGAAGGGGGTTGCCGAACTGCTTAGTATTTTGGTGGGGGTAAAAGCAATAGTTAAACAAATAACAAAACAAAAAACAACAAAAAACTGACAACATATTACTGTATAACAAAAAGTCAGCTGCAAAAATATGACTTAGGATAACCATATCGAGAGAGAGGGAGACAGAGTGAGAGAGAGAGAGGGAGACAGAGCGAGAGAGAGAGAGGGGGAGAGAGAGAGAGAGAGCGCGATGGTGGGTTGTATAGTGTGTGCTTGTGGTTAGGTCTGTACTGGTCAAGACTGGGGGAAGAAAAGGTTTTGGTGCTTGTTTTTTTTTTTGGAGGGGGGTTGTTTGTGTTTAAGTGTGTGAGTGCACACGCATAGGGATGATGCTTGCCTTTTTTTGCTTTTAAAAATGTATTCAAGCTTGTCTGCATGCGTGTTGAAAATGTAAATAATAATGAATAACAATACGTGTATAGACTGTCTGTAGTCAGATTTGGAGTTACCGAAGTGCATGTGATCTACTATACAAGTGGTCTTGTGGTAATTTTTTACTTTGGTGTACTCCAAACACCAGACATTGTGAGAGACTTTGAGAAAGAACACGTTTTTCTATCATTTTGTATAATTTTCTCTCCAGTCCTAGGGAGGATTGTGGTAAGTTGTCCACAACTCTGTTATGTACCACATTGTAGATCAAAGTGTGGAGGCACCGTGGTCGAGTGGTTTAGGCGGTCAACTCGTGATCCAGAGGTCGCGGGTTCGATCCCCGCTCGGCTCGGTGTTGTGTCCTTGGGAAAAGACACTTTACTCCTATTTTCCTCACTCCACCCAGGTGTACAAGTGGGTACCAGCTCTGCTGGGGAAGTATCTGGCGACAGACTAGCGTCCTGTCACAGGGGTGGTGAAAAACCATCAGTTCGCTTAATGCTACAGAAACCGGGATAAGCTCCGGCTCTATGGGCCTTCTGGCTCAAAAGAACATACATGTATCTAAATCTTGACACTCAACCAATTCATTCTTCATAATATCTTGAAATGGATTTGTACGAGTTATTCTGCAGAACCTTTCCGTTACCGTTTATCCCTGTAATATATACAGTTTGTGTCACTCGGACTATGAAACGCTGTCTGTGTCACTGGCAGTATGTCATTACACTATGAAGGATTGGTGTCAAAAAGTCCTTCGGATGAGACTATAAACCGAGGCCCCGTGCGCGAACGCATGCAGAATATCTTGCGCACACGTTAAATCCTGTTCCGCTGTTAGAGTAGGCCATTGTGTGCCAGTGGGAACAGATGACAAAATTTTAAAAAACCGCATCACACGCATATAAAAAAATCTATAAAATAAATTTTTAAAATCTGAGCGCTTTGATTTGTTGCTTTACAAGATTTACAAGTGCTATATAAATTCCATACATTATTATTATTATTATTATTATTATTATTAAAATCTTACCTTTGTCATGAAAGTAAAATGCCCTTTCAGCAGGAAAAGGTGACACTTGTACTTCACTTTTAACCCTGGGCAACATAACGCTGGTTTTGTCATGTAACTAATTTCCCTGCTCGTTTCTACGCAGGTGTACTACGCCAAAAAGAAGCGGCGGGCACAAGGGACAACGCAGGGAGACGAAAGCGGAAACAAAAAGAACAAAGTCAACGTGCACGTCTTCAACGACGGCTACGACGACTCGAACCACGACTACATCATCAACCCGGGTGAAAAGTGGCTCGACCGCTACGAAATCGATTCGCTCATCGGGAAGGGGTCCTTTGGCCAGGTAAGGGGGGCGGACGTTAATCCCTCTGTGCAGAGGTGACTGTGTTCTAGTTAGCGAGCCTGTTTTTAAAAAATATTTTTATATCACTGTGGTATTGTAAGATGATGTCAGTAGGTTGGGGGGGGGGGGGGGGGGGGGGGGGGGGGTATGCACCTGCCTATTCAGATTCATGAAATTCCCTGTCTGTTGTCCCGTTAACATGTAACAAATAGTGTTACGATGCTTTCCATTTGAGTAAAATTGTTATTCAGCTAGATTGCAGATGTAGAAACGGGCACATTCAGTCAAAAAGGCACTTTCTGTCTGATATTTGTGAGTGAAGTTGTCATAGATGGTTACAAAGAACAAAGCTGGTTTTAAGGAATCTGGTTTTGGTTTTAATCTCATTTCATGTGTTGTTTTTCCCACAATGTGGTGACTGTCCTAGGTTGACCCTTATAGCGTGTGTGTGTGTGTGTGTGTGTGTGTGTGTGTGTGTGTGTGTGTGTGTGTATGTGTGCACATACACACACACACACACACACACACACTGAGCAAGAATTCTCATGTTTCCTGTCACGCAAAAAAACCCCAACCAACCAACCAACCAACAAACCAACCAACAAACAAAAACAAAAAGACCACACGCCTGTGTGAAGCCCACAAGCAGCAAAATCATTCAAGAGATTGCAGCGTTCCGCCAGCCAACTTGAAGAAAAGTTCTGCGCTAAAGATCGTTAGGGCACATGGCTGTGAACTGTGTGTGTGGGGAACCTTTTAGCGGCAAACATACGTTCGCCGTCCGTCAATTTCACAGAGTCTGTTTCAACTTAATATGAAGGATGAGAGATTACTTTTAGAATGTACGGCGGCAAAGGTGAAAGGTGATGAGGACAGCAAGTGCACGGTTCTGAAGAACGAGAGACGAAGATGCCGATGGCCTTTTTTTTTTTCCTTTTTTTTCTTTCTTTTTTTTCTTTCTTCCTCCTCCTCCTTCTGTCTCAAGCAGAGTGGTTAGGAACACACAGTGTGGGGTATTAAAGTTAATCAATATGGAAAGTTATTAGGGGATTTATTATATATATATATGTCAACCTTGGCTTCTTCAGTACATGAGGTTCTGGGTTGTTGTTTTTTTTTTATAGCGTCTTTTTATGCACATTGTTTCTGGCCTGGAGTTTGACCTTTTGACCCCATTTGCTTATAGGTCTGAAGACGTAGTGGGTTGGTTGGTTGGTTGGTTTTGTTTTCATGATGACAGTGGAAAACGTTATCATAGGCTCTCTGAGTAATGTTACTACAGATCTACTATCTGTTATTATGAATATCATTATTGCTGCTTCTAGCTCTGCTTATGCTGCTGCTGTTTATTCTGGTTTTACGCACACATGTACACACACACACACTATTTATTTATGTACACACACTCGCACACGCACACACACACACACACACTACATACATCCCTACCCACCCACTAACTTACACACACACACACACACACACACCACACACACACACACACACACACACACACACACACACATTCACACGTTCCTTTTGGGCGTATGTTTTGGTCAGGTGGTGAAAGCCTATCTTGAGACCTTACTTGAAAAGTTCTGTACAGTGTATGGTAAAGACTAAAGAGAAGGGAACAGGCAAGGACAACACAGTGTGTGTACTTGATGTATTTTTGTATGTTTTGTTTTGTTTTTTATTTCAGTTGGTGGTGAAAGCTTGTCTTGATACCTTACTTTGAAACTGTACATGGTAAAGACTGAAAAAAAAGAAGGAGACAGAGACAAGTATACAGTGTGTGTACTAGATGTCTGTCCGTTTGTTTGTTTTTCAGGTGGTGAAGGGCCTTTCTTGATACCTTAGTTTGAAACTGTACAGTGTGTGGTGTAAAGACTGAAGAGAAAGAGAGGGAGAGAGCACGGTACAGTGTGTGTGTGTACCGTATAATGTTTTTTTCAGGTGGTGAAGGTCTGTCTTGATACCTTAGTTTGAAACTGTACAGTGTGTGGACTAAAGAGAAAGAGAAGGAGAGAGCGCAGTACAGTGTGTGTGTGTGTACTGTATAACGTTTTTTTTCAGGTGGTGAAGGTCCGTCTTGAGACCTTACTTTGAAACTGTACAGTGTGTGGACTAAAGAGAAAGAGAGGGAGAGAGCGCGGTACAGTGTGTGTACTGTATACCGTTTTTTTCCAGGTGGTGAAGGTCAATCTTGAGACCCTACTTTGAAACTGTACAGTGTGGTGGTGTAAAGACTGAAGAGAAAGAGAGGGGGAGAGAGCATTGTACAGTGTGTGTGTACTGTATAATGTTTTTTGTTTAGGTGGTGAAGGTCCATTCTTGATACCTTAGTTTGAAACTGTACAATGTGGTGGTGTAAGACTGAAGAGAAAGAGAGGGGGAGAGAGCATGGTACAGTGTGTGTGTACTGTATAATGTTTTTTTCAGGTCTGATCTTGATACCTTAGTTTGAAACTGTACAGTGTGTGGACTAAAGAGAAAGAGAGAGGGGGATCATGGTACAGTGTGTGTGTGTGTGTGTGTACTGTATAATGTTGTTTTGTTTTCCAGGTGGTGAAGGCTTACGACCACGGGGACCAGGAGCAAGTGGCCATCAAGATCATCAAGAACAAGAAGCCTTTCCTCAACCAGGCGCAGATCGAAGTCAAGCTCCTGGAGCTGATGAATCGCCACGATGCAGAAAACAAGTATTATATAGGTCAGTTCCCTCCCCTCCCCCTTCCTGAAGTCAGAATGTGGCTACCTTTGATGGTGGGTTAAAAAAAACAACACCACCCAGTTGCGTGTATATGTAGAACCTCACCATCGGTGAACCTGGGAGCGCAAGTTGAAGAACAAAGAAACGGGAAAAAAAATGATATGTAGATCAGTTGCTGTGCCTTGTTTGAGTAGAGTGTAAGTGTGTGTGTGTGTGTATGCGTGTTTGGGGGAGAGGAGGGGGGGTGGATGTGTCTTGTGTCTGTGCGCGCATGCATGGATATTATGCGTGTCAGGCAGAATTTTCAGTGTAGGCGGCAGGAATTTTCAGTACAGGCAAAATATTCAGTGCAAGGCAGAATATATTTAGACTGTAGGCGGAAAATTCAAGACAGACGGAATGTTCAATTTCAGCTGCTTCACAACTGGTCAATTAAAAGTTTCTTCAAACTGATTTTGACCATGGCAGCTCCATGACCATCATTTTGGGTTAACGGCATGGAAAGTATCGGAGCTAGCAATGATTTAGTCTTGAATATTCATGAGCGACTGGATACAGTCATCAAGCTCGGTGATCGTTTACAGTATGTTGAAAATCTTTGTAGCAAGTCGTGATAAGTCTTGAATATTCATGAGTGATTGGATACAGTCAGCAAACTTAATTGTTTACAGCATGTTGAAACTCCTTGTTGCAAATCATTATCAGTCTTGAATATTCATAAGTGCTTGGATACAGAATTGATCAAACTCAGCGATTGTTTCAAACATGTTGAAAATCTTTTTGGGTCATTTGGCCAGTGTGTTCTGATTTCTTAAAGTGAAAGCTGTTATAGACATGTTCTTAAGAATTTGTGTTGTAGACCTTGCTTTATAAATTCCATTTATTATTATTATTTTCCCCTGTGGGGATGCGGGGGGTCTGTCAGTATAAATAGCATCCCTGCCTTCTAGAAATTCTGTGCAAGGATTTCTTTTCTATCCTTCTTTTTGTTTTTGCCTTGTTCCTTTTTCTTTCTGTCACCTTCTTCTTGTCTTTTTTCTGCCTTCTTGGTCCATTCTCCTGCCTTTTTTCCAGAAAGACTTAAAAGATAACAATTCTTCTCCACGCTGAAGTGGGATGTGCTGGGAAGTGCAGCGCATTTTCATTTACATGACAAGCGACAATAGCTGTTGAAAAGAATTCGTTTAACAAATTTTAAAAGAAAAAAAAAATGATGTGTAAAATGTTGATGATGTTAGGACAGTGACTTCTTTTTGCTGTGTGGGTGTGAGATGTGGAGGTAGGTGTGATGGTGCTTTTATTTAATGTCTTTTCACACATCTTTTTTTTTTTTATATAAGTCAGAATGAGAGAAAGACAGAGGAAGGAAAAGAGAAGAGAAGGGACTGTGTGTGTGTGTGTGTGTTTCTCCTGAGTTTTAATGTCTATTCGCTACTAGGTGGTTTAGACATGCAAGCTCAATCAAAATAGGTGTGTTATGTGTGTGTGTGTTTGTGTGTGTGTGTGAGAGAGAGAGAGAGAGAGAGAGAGAGAGAGAGAGAGAGAGAGAGGGAGAGAGAGAGAGAGAGAGAGAAGAAAGAGTGCATGAGTGAGCGAGAGACAGAGAGAGAATGTTTACAGTACATTATGAGTGTGGATACTGAACATGCTTGTATAATATTTCATTATCTCATGTGGAAATTGTTACAAGTTTGAGTTTTTATATAGGTCTCTATGTATACATGTGTGTGTGTGTGTGTATGTGACTCTTTGTGCGTGCCTGTGTGTGTGTGTGTGTGTGTGTGTGACTCTATGTGCGCGCCTGCATGTGTGTGTGTGTGACTCTGTGCGTGTGTTCGACTGTGTGTGTGTGTATAAACTATTTATGCTGCCATCGTGTATGGCAGCTTGTTGACACGCCGACCTTAACTGTGTGATGCATTGTATTTGCAGTGAGGTTAAAACGGCACTTCATGTTCCGGAACCATCTATGCCTGGTGTTTGAACTGCTCTCCTACAACCTGTACGACTTGTTACGGAACACAAACTTTCGAGGGGTGTCCCTCAATTTGACTCGAAAATTTGCTCAGCAGCTGTGCACGGCGTTGTTGTTTTTGGCGACCCCGGAGATGAACATTATTCACTGTGACCTCAAACCTGAAAATATTCTGCTGTGTAACCCTAAGCGCAGTGCAATCAAAATTGTGGATTTTGGTAGTTCCTGTCAGCTAGGTCAAAGGGTAAGTGGGGAAGGAGGGAGAGAGAGAATCTGTGTGTGTGTGTGAGAGAGAGTGTGTTGTGTGTGTGTGTGTGTGTGTGTGTGTGTGTGTGTGTGTGTGTGTGTCTATTTATGTGTGTAATCATATGTGTATACATGTTAGAGTTTGTATATGTCTACGCAACTAAATTCAAGGGAGGTAGTGTGGGTGGGAGTGTGTGTGTGTGCATGCGTATGTGTGCTCGCGCGTGTGTGTGTGTGTGTGTGTGTGAATGAGTGAGTGAGCTTCATTTTTGTTTGTGTGTGTTAGTGATGAGAATGTTAGCTTGTGTGTTTTTGATGAGAGAGTGTGTGAGTGTGTGAGCAGGCACTCGCATCCTTGTGTGTGTGTGCGCACACATACTTGCATCTATAGATAGTGAGGCTAGATATGTTAAAGAAAGATATGTTAAATGTGGGAAGAGGAGAAGAAAGTGATATTGTGAAAGAGAGTGAGTGTCTTGTGCCACTGTAGCGATGTCTGGGTGTGCACATGTGTATGAATGAAGGAAAGTGAACAAGAAGAGGTTCATAATCTTCATAGACGGGCAGCATAGCCAAGGGGTTTGAGCGCTAACCCTTACAAGGAGGAGTTACCCCGTACTTTCATATTGTAGTAGTGTACATAAGTCAAGGGAAGTAATTTTTAAATTTTCAAGCGTTACTAAAACAAACGAACAAAATAGCAGCTAAGTGTATTTATACAATCTTTTTACAGCAAGTAATGGAAGTAATTAAATTTTTTTCAAGAGTTACTTAAAATAAACAAACAAAATAACAGTCAAGTGTATTTATACAGTCTTTTTACAGCAAGTAATGGAAGTAATTTAAAAAATTTCAATAGTTACTAAAAATAAACAAAATAACAGTCAAGTGTATTTATACAATCTTTTACAGCAAGTAATGATATTTCCTGCATTCTGCATTAAGTAAATAAATTACATTCTGGGCCTCATGAAGTAGCATCCATGCTGTTGTTAACCAGAAGAAAAAAAAAATTAGAAAAGAGAGATAATGACACCTTATAATTTTTTCCTATTGGTATCACTTTTAAATCATCTCCATCAAACGTGCCAGCAACAGCTTATAAGTCGCTGTGTCCCAACGACTCGATCAGTCTGAACAATATTCTAATGAAGGGAAAAAAGCCTTCGATTCTACTCTATCACTGCCCAAATCCTCTCTCAGCAGACATCCTAGCTGTTGGTGATAACAAAATTTGTATAGAGTAAGCTTTGAAACTTCGTAACTTGCTTAGAGCCATACCAATTTGGTCACAGTGAAGTGCAAAAAACAAGGCAGCATCTTGTTAACGCAAGACAGCGACTTTTGTTGAGAGTCGCATTTAAATGTTAACACGCAATGGTAGACTAACCACATTCTGCAATGATTGAGATTATTAATGCGCTTTATACTTTATTCACTCATTCATTAACTTATATATATTTTGCACTGTATTTAAAAAAAAAAATTCTCAAAGAATTTAAAATTTAAATTAAAAAAAAGTTTTAGAATCACTACTGTGAGAAAAAAAGGGTGTGTGTTTCTGTGTGTGTGTGTGAGAGAGGAGAGTATGTGTGCGTGTGTGTGTTTCTGTGTGTGTGTTTCTGTGTGTGTGTGTGTGTGTGTGTTTTCTATGTGTGTGTGAGAGTCTATATTATGTGTGAGTGTGTGTAGGGGTGGGGTGTGTGTAAATGAAAATTGACTTTTCAAGTACACACACACACACACACATTCACTCACTCACACACACACAAGACACACACACACACTCTCATTCACTCACACACAGAAATGGCATCCGCAGAACACACACACACACACACACAACACACCACACACACACACACACACCTCAACAACTTGATGACTTCGACAGAACCACACACCAAAACACAAAAACAAACCCCCACACACACCAAAAATCTCAACAACTTGATGACCTTGACAACAAAGCACTGACACAGAAACCAAAGCGCTGTTTGAGCCCAAACTCTGTTTCGTTTTTCATTTGATTCTTTTATATCGAGGATAATGGAATAAGCCCTTAGTGCTTTTTTACATCCAGTCCCCGTGTGTGGTGTGTGGTGTGGTGTGGTTGTGTGTGTGTATGTGTGGTGTGTAATGTGGTGTGTGTGTGGTGTGGTGTGTGTGAGTGTGTCTGTGGTGTGTCTGGGTGTGTGTGTGTGGTGTGTCTGTGTGTGTGTGGTGTGGTGTATATCTGTGTATATGTGTGTGTGGTGTGTATGTATGGTGTGGTGTGTATGTGTGTGGTGTATATCTATGTATGTGTGGTGTGTGCAGATCTACCAGTACATCCAGAGTCGGTTTTACCGCTCGCCGGAGGTGTTGTTAGGCATTCCTTACGACCTGGCCATCGACATGTGGAGCCTGGGCTGTATCCTGGTGGAGATGCACACTGGGGAGCCACTGTTTGCCGGATCCAATGAGGTGGGGGAGGAGGTTGTGTGAGGGGGAGGGGTGTGGGGGGTGGGGGTGAGGAGTGTGTGTGGGTGGGGGGGGTGGGGGTGAGAACTCGAACTCGAATATTTCAATGATGACCTGAACAACAAAGCACTGACACAGAAACCAAAGCGCTGTATGATCCCAAACGCTGTCTGTGTGTGTGTTGTCTGGTGTGTGTGTTGTCTGGTGTGTGTTGTGTGGTGTGTGTGTGTGTATGTGTAGTGTGTGTTTGTGATGTGTGTGGTGTGGTGTTGTGTGTGGTGTGTGTGTTCATGCATATAAGGTGTGTGTGTGAGATGCACACAATGGCCTACTCTTACGAAAAGGATTATCAACATGTAGTAGATGGGAAGTGGTAAGCGTGTGGATGTTGTGGGTGGGATAGGATGGATTTTTTTAATTTTTCAGGTTGAGCAGTTGATAATTTTTAGTTTTATGGCTTTGAAGAAATTGTCATGAGAGATCACAAGTCAAGGGAGACAACCTACTCTTGGCCAACACAGTTCCAGTGAAGTTAAAAAGCAGAGAGAGAGAGTGTGTGTGTGTGTGAGAGAGAGAATGAGAATGTGTGTGTATGTAGTGTGTGTGAGAGAGAGAGAGTGTGTGCACGCGTGTGTGTGTGTGAGAGAGAGAGAGAATGAGAATGTGTGTGTATGTAGTGTGTGTGAGAGAGAGAGTGTGTGCACGTGTGTGTGTGTGAGAGAGAGAGAATGAGAATGTGTGTGTATGTAGTGTGTGTGAGAGAGAGAGAGAGAGAGTGTGTGCACGCGCATGTGTGTGTGTGTGTGGAGAGAGAGAGAGAATGAGAATGTGTGTGTATATGTAGTGTTTTTTGTGTGTGTGGTATGTGCATGCATGCGCAATTTTTTTAAAACTTTTTCTTTTAAAAAAAAAGATTATTTCAGTTTCTCAGAGAGGTATCATTGTGTGTTTATACATGTAAGTGGATGCAAACTCGAATACGTGCAGGTGTGTGTGTGTGTGTGTGTATAAGGATTTCATGCATATAAGGTTTTATAAGAGTGTTGGGCTAAAAGAGGCAAGGTACATACATACATTTAAAAATTATATGTGGAAAAAGGTTAAATCACAATGTGTGCCGTTCATGTTTTCACACAGTTGAGAAGCATTTTTCCTTGTATCAGTGCACAAAGGAATGTCATGTCCTTTGTGGGAGAGAGACTTGAGTGTGCATACAACATAACGTCAGTCCAGTTTTAACTGAATCTGACAAACAGTTGATCATGAATGTGATTATCGACATGTAGTAGATGGGAAGCGGGTAGTGTGTGAATGTTGTGGGTGGGATAGGATTTTTTATTTTATTTTTCAGGTTGAGCAGTTGATTGTTTTTATATGGCTTTGAAGAAATTGTAATGAAAGATAGCACAAGTCAAGGGAGACAACCTACTCTAGGCCAACACATTGCCAGTGAAGAAGAAAAAAAGTGCAGTGGGAAAAGCTGTGAAAGAACTCTGTTAATGTAGCGAGTAGAGCGACAATGAAAATGTTATTGTCTTTGCTGAAATAAGTTGAGAACTTAAGGAAATACTGTAAGGAATGAATATCTCAGCATCATGTGACTTGAGATGGATGTGCTGGGAATGACAACTTAGACGTTTTGGTGGACAAGTGTTCTCCAGGCTGGTCCGTCTTCAGCCTCTTGCAAGCGACACAGCCATGTCAAGGCCGGTCCAACCAGTCTTTGGTTTGTCTTCATCCGGTTATGTATCTGTCTGCCCCTGAATAAAGAAAGAAACTTTTAAGATTGCGAGTGACAGAGTGATAGAAGAAGAGATTAGAGATCAAGGAGTGGCTATGTGTTACGTTTGTTGAAGAGCTGTGAAAACCGAATGCTACGCTACATGACAAAGATCAAATGGGAAGAAGACAGGAGGATCACGAATGAAGAACTGTGGAGAATGTGCAAAGTTGATGATTTGAAGTCTGTAGCTAGTACCGATAGACTGCGCTGGTTTGGGCACGTTCAACGGAAAGCAGACCACCCACATCATAAAAAGAGCAATGAACTTCGTAGTGGATGGAAAGAGACCAAAGGGAAGACCTAGCAAGACCTGGGCTGCCTGTATTGCAGATGATCTTAGAGAAAGGGGCATAAATAAGGAGGAAGCTCAAAACAGAGGGAGATGGAGAAGGCTCATCAATGTCAAACCTCTCCTGGGAGAAACTTGACAAAAAAAGAAGAAGAGAAGAGATAGTGATAGAAGAAGCAGCCCCACCCCCCCAAAAAAAAAAAAAAAAAGAAATTGTTTAATCTTAAATATAAATCAGTTTGAAGTAAACCAGGCACTTTACACAGGGAAAAAAATGTTGGTTTTGTGTGATTTTGTTTTTTAAGGAATTTGAGTATAACTGTTGTTGTTGTTGTTGTTTTTCAGTTTGATCAGATGATGAAGATCGTGGAGGTGCTAGGCCTGCCTCCCCGACATATACTTGAACAGGCGCCCAAGACACGCAAGTTCTTTGACCTCATGGCTGATGGCTCCTTCTCTCCCAAGAAGCCTCGGGACAACAAGAAAGTGAGTGAGGTGTGTGTTTGTGCATGTGTGTGGTGTGTGTGTGTGTGCGTGCGTGAAAGATGAATGTGTGTGAGAGAGGGAATGGGAGATAGATAGAATTTTTTATTTCAAGGGTAGTGGACATAAGAGAGTGTGTGTGTGTGTGAAAGATAGTATGTGTGTGAGAGAGTGAATGGGAGATAGATAGAATTTTTTATTTCAAGGGTAGTGGACATAAGAGAGTGTGTGTGTGTGTGAAAGATAGTATGTGTGTGAGAGAGTGAATGGGAGATAGATAGAGTTTTTAAAGAAAAATTCTTTTATTTCAAGGGTAGTGGACATAAGAGAGTGTGTGTGTGTGCGTGAAAGATAGTATGTGTGTGAGAGAATGAATGTGAGAGATTTTTTTTTTTATAGATAAATTGTTTTATTTCAAGGGTAGTGGACATAAGAGAGTGTGTGTGTATGTGTGTGTTTCTTTATTTGTAAATCTAACATCTCTTTACTCAAAACAGCAATTGATGAAAAAAGCCGGAAATTATATTGAAGTTTGCACAAGTGTGTGAGTGAGAACGTATGTGTGCATCCGTGTGTGTAATATTTGTGAGTGTGTGTGTTTAGGCGCATTCATAACAAAAGAGTTTTATATACATCCACGTTACTATACGAACCCTTACAATTATATTATCATTTCAACAACAAAAAAACTCTGACAAGAATCCACACAACCATCATTTTTATCTTTCCCTCACACCCTCTCCTTTACACTCAAGCTCTTCACACTAACCCTCGGTATAAAAGAATAAAATAAATAAATAAAAAATTATTTAACCAAAAAAAAAAAAAAAAGTCCAACAAGAACCATCACAACCCTGCTCTCTCTCTGTGCATGTTCAGTACAAGTCTCCGGGCTCTCGAAAACTCCACGAAGTCATCGGAGCGGAGACGGGAGGGCCGGGGGTCGTCGGAGCGGGGAGCCGGGTCACACGGTGGCGGACTATCTCAAGTTCAAGGACCTGATCCTGCGGATGCTGGACTTTGACCCCAAGACGCGCATCTCGCCCTACTACGCCTTGCAGCACAACTTCTTCAAGAAGACGACGGACGAGAGCACCAACACCTCCAACAGCACGTCCACCTCGCCCGCCATGGAGCAACACACCGCCTCCAGTCCCTCAGGTGGGGTGCCTGTGGTGGTGTGTGGTGTCTTTCTTTTCTTTGTGTGGTGTGTGTGTAGAGCACTTATGGGTGTGTGTGGTGTGTGTGTGGTGGTGTCTTTTTCTTTGTGTGTGTGTAGAGCACTTTGGTGTGTGTGTGTGTTTGTTTTGGCTTTACTTTTGCTAAAGCAGTGTGAGTTTTGGGTGTGTGTGAGTGTGTGTGTGTGAGTGTGTGTGTGTGTGTGTGTGTTTTGGCTTTACTTTTGCTAAAGCACTGTGAGTTTTGTGTGTGTGTGTGTGTGTGTGTGTGTGTGTGTGTGTGTGTGTGTGTGTGTAGAGCACTTTGGTGTGTGTTTTGGCTTTACTTTTGCTAAAGCACTGTGAATTTTGGGTTTGTGTGTGTGTGTGTGTACACTTTATGATACTACCAGTGTTTTAGTTTGGTTTGATCCCACCAGTTTGTTCTCTTTTCTTTTTCTTTTTTTTAAACAATGAAGAAGAAAATCGTGTAAAACGTTTTTCTTAAGTTTTTGAGTTGTTGGGTGTGTTTTTTTTATGAAAGAAGTTTGGTTTTTTTGGTTTAAAACAAATTTTTTTTTCTTTTTTAGGTGTTTGATGTTCTTAGTGAGTTTAGATCTGTGTATGGTATCGGTACAGTCAAAGAAATTTGTTAGAAATGTGCTTGAAATAATCAGTTTGAAAAAAAAAAGGCTGAAGTTGAAGAAAAACAAGTGTGGAGTGCTAAAGTTAATGGAAAATCTGTGTGGAATAGGGCTGATTTTAAAGAGAGAAAAAAAAAGTGATGTTGCTGTTTATCCCATGATGTTATAAGAATGATATTTTGTTATTACTGTTGTTTCTCTCCCTCATCCCACCCCTACTCCAAATTCCCCCACACCCTCTTGAGAAAGCATTCACAATATTTGTTAGCATACGCAAATCTCAAACACTGCACACAAAGGGCTTGACACGCATCATTTCTTAAGACAAAGAAAAATGGATGTAAACTGATTCGTGCCACATCATCGTAGTGTGTTTGAATGTGTTTTGTGAGGAGGGCTGCTGTGAAGTGAGTGTGATATGCTGTGTGTGCCTTTTACGTGTCTTGGATAAGATCGCTATAGGCTCAGTGGCTTTTGAAACATTTGTGTGTATGAGGTTATATCTTCTCTGTGTGTGTGAGTGTGTAACTGATGTGTGTCTAGCACTTTGTGTGCAGTGTTTGAGATGTGCCTGCGCTAACAAATTGTGAATGCTTTCTGAAGCGTATTATTATAAATGTGTGTGTGTGTGTACATATGTGTGCTATTCTGTCTGTTGGTGTTGTGTGTGTTTGTGCTAATTTGTCTTCTTAACGTGTGTGATTATGTAATCGTCATATTTTCCTGTTCGAAATAGTGCATTTTGGCTTCCTTACCATCATCTAGAGAGGGTTATCTGTGGATATTATGTCCCCAAAATTTTTTAAATCATTTATGCCCCAGCTTTTGAAAGAGAGTGGAAAAGGGTTAGAATAAACACAAATGTGTCTGTAATTGCAGCCGCTCCATTTTATTTTGTTGACTGTTATCTGTTGAATTCTAATACAGTTTGTTTATTAATTCCTTTATTTTATTTATTTATTTTTTTAAAACAAGTTTATTAATCAGTGAATCTATCTTTTTGTGTGTTATATACCTTTGGTGGTCGTGTAGGCCCTGTCAGACATAGGAAAATCTTCGCAGCGGCTCGGGACAAAAGTATAGTGCCGTTTGTATCACCAGTGTTGAAGAAGCAGTCGTTTTCTCTTTGAATTTTGTCTGCCATTTGTGCTCAGACATTTTCCCTTTTGGTTTTGTTTTGTTTTTTTATAGCAAGCAGTGTAGTGTGTCGGTGCGTGTGTGTGTTGTGTGTGTGTGCGTGCGTGTTTATGTGTGTGTGCGTGTTGTGTGCTCTCACGCCGTTGTGTGTGTTATGTGTGTGTGTGAGTGCATGCATTGTGTGTGCGTGTTGTGTGTGTGTGTGCTCTCACGCGTGTGTTATGTGAGTTATGTGTGTGTGAGAGAGAGAGAGAGATTTGTTGGCTGTGTTATTTCTTGATTTGTCTACTGATATCACAGTCCATTACACTGCATTTCAGTCTGCTCAACAAAGCTAAACTTTCATTTCCCTTACATATGACGTTCTCTGTTTTTTGTCATCTGTTTTCGTGTTTAAAAAAAAAAAAAAAATTCTATCCATTACCAAATTCAGTAACCCTTTAGCCCTCCACATTTTGTTGTTGTTGTTGTTTATATTCAGCCTGTTATGATGATTAACGTCTCTGTTGATGGCATTATGTGTTCTGAGGTTGCCGAGTTAACGCTGTTCTTCTGTTGATCTTCACTAACTGGAATCCTGTTTTCTAACATGTAGTCGTTGCCGTGATCATTTTCTGTTGTGCTGTGCTGTGTGAGTCGGCTGCTTGTTCATGTATTCTGCTATCACTGGTTTCACTGCACTGTGGCTGGGCTTCACTCAAAATCACAGACGAGAGTTACGTAATCATCCCTTCAGCTTTCGTGTTATGATCCTCTTTTAAAAAAAAAAAAAGCAAGCTGCTAATTGTGTTCTGTAATCGATGATGTTTGATTGTCAAAAAGTTGGGTCGCAAACACCGGGATTTGCTTTATCTGTCTTCGGAAAAGTTCAGCCACAATCTTTTTATTTTCCATACTAGTACTATCACCTACAGGTCACAATCAGGGCTTTTTCAGTAATCATCATGATGGTATTTTGTGATCCTCCACTTGTTAAAAAAGAAAAATCAACTGTATTTGGCAGCCGTTGGTTAACCATTTTGTTTGGCATAGAGTGTATTCCATGATCCTGTGCGGGTTCTGAACTACCAAATTGCATTGAGCACCAGTGTGAAGTGTGCTCCATGATCATTCATCAGCGTTGAGGCTAGGCTGCAGGGTTACAAAATTGCTGCATATTTTGTCACCTGGCCTCGTCAAATTTAGATTATTGCTTTCAATCTCAAGCGTAAAATAAAAACAAAATTGGCAACAATACTGAGCGATGACTTCGCCATCTAAGTTGTTGTGTTTATATAACTTGTGGCGAGTAACCATTATAAGTATATCTGCTAATGTTTCCAGTAAGCTGAGTGTTACCTCTTTGCTTCACCATCTTCGCATTTCACTGTAAAATCAAGACAGCAAAAAAAAAAGCAGAAAATTTGGATGTGTGGTTTTGGAAACTAGAAGCAAAAGAGAACAACGGCGATATAAACATACGGCCAGCAAAGATTTTCATTTCATCATCTCAACAACAAAAAAGGGGAAAAAAAGAAAAAAGGCTTCAACTCTGTGCTCTTATTATTCAGCGTCAAATGTTAGAAGGATGTTCACTGGCTTTGGTAGGTTTATAATAAGTTTCGTGAAGATGAGAAGACGGATTAGAATCAAGGTCAAGAATTAGCAGTAGAGACCAGAAATCATCAGATGCCTTTTTGTTACGGGAGTCAACTTGTCCCTGGTAGCAACCAACAAGTTAAGCTCAGCTATCAAAGCGATACTTTTAGATAAAATGATAAGACTTGGTCATGTACATTAGCCGGTTTCTGTGTTGGGGGGGGTGAAAGCCCCCTCCCCTCTTTTTTTTGGACCATTTACGATGTCCATTAACCCCCCCCCCCCCTCCCTTTCTTAAAATCTCAAAATCAACACTAAATAATAATCACTGAGACATTGATTATCCGCAGATCTCTAACACAATATTCCTGTAATCCTCAGATAACCTGAAAAACTGTCTTGTAATGCTGCAGAAGTACCTAACCAAGTGTATTCCAGAATCGTCAAAGTGTTTGCGTATAAATAATTTTCTAACCGTCACCAACCAGCTGTGTTCCATCATCATTGATTAACCAGTTGTCAGTCATCTTATCTGCCGTTACCAATTGTTTTTGTAGTTACCACCCGTCTTCGGCATTGTCTGTTATCCTAAAAAAAAAAGAAAAAACGAAACAACCCCTAAAAACAGCACACACAAAAAAAGAGCTTGAATTGTATCCTGTAATTATGCCTAACCGTCATGTCAGTCATCCACTGTGATCATCATAATCTCTGGTTGTTTCTCTTTTTTGGATCATTTTTAACGGCTGTCTCTGGTAACCAGCAAGAATCACCCACTGACTGCACTCTGTAATCCCACTAACCATTGTCTCTATCTTAACCGTCTTGGCATCTCGTGGCCATCACTGACTTAATTAAACAAACCTGACATCTTGGAAATAAAGCATCTTCAATTCTGTAGTCTTTCAGCTTTTGACATGGTGTGTGTCCTCTGTAAACTTCCGTATCATTCCACATGTGATGCAGATCATGTATCGCTTGTTTGTCATTGTTTCAGAAAGAATCATTCATTGTGTGATCTGTCAGGTGTCACTAATCAATCATTGTGTGATCTGTCAGAAGTCACTGATCAATCATTGTGTGATCTATCAGAAATCACTGATCAATCATTGTGTGATCTGTCAGAAATCACTGATCAATCATTGTGTGATCTGTCAGATATCATCAATCAATCATTGTGTGATCTGTCAGAAGTCACTAGTCATTCATCGTGTGACCTGTCAATCACTGATCAATCATTGTGTGATGTGTCAGAAGTCACTAATTCATTGTGTGACCTGTCAGAAGTCACTAATAATTGTCTGATTTGTCAGAAGTAATAATCATTCATTGTGTGATCTGTCAGAAGTTACTGATCATTGTCTGATTTGTCAGAAGTAATAATCATTCATTGTGTGATCTGTCAGAAGTTACTGATCATTGTCTGATTTGTCAGAAGTAATAATCATTCATTGTGTGATCTGTCAGAAGTTACTGATCATTGTCTGATCTGTCAGAAGTTACTGATCATTGTCTGATCTGTCAGAAATCACTGATCATTCATTGTGTGATCTGTCAATCACTAATCATTCATTGTGTGATCTGTCAGAAGCCACTAGTCATTCATCGTGTGACCTGTCAATCACTTATCACTCATTGCGTGATGTTTCCACAAAAAAACCCTCCACCTCCTCACACACTTATGAAGTGTGATTCAAGATTTTTATTTCAAGAAAAACCCCAAGGGGTACATGAAATTTAACAAAGCCTCTGGAAAGAGAGACTCACTCTCAAACAAACAAAACAGTAAAAAAAAAATCAAACGTTCTCAAACTCAAAATGACCAAATATGCAATGCGTGCCTTTCCTCCTCATTTTGTTCTGTGATAGTTCTTTGTCCAGTTGAAAACCACCACCCCCCTCCCATCCTGAATACCAACCTCCCTTCCCCCCCTCCCCCTCCCCAAACCCCCCCAAACCTCCCTCCTCCCCAAAACCAACCTTCCTCCTCCTCTTCCCTCCTTCCCCTCCCTCCATCCTCAAACTCTCATTTCTCTTTCCAAAATGGACACCCAACCCCCCCCCCCCCCCCCCCCTTGCCCGTCCCCCCCTCCCCCTCCACCCCAGTCCTGTGTCTCTGGTTTCTCTTCCCCCTTGGAAGAGTTGTTCTCTGACAGTGGTGTTTGGTTATGTGTGTGTGTGGTGTAGTGTGTGTGGTGTGCGTGTGTGTGGTTGTGTGTGTGTGTTGTGTTGTGTGGTTGTGTTGTGTGTTGTGTGGTGTGTGTGTTGTTCTGTGTGTTGTGTGTGTGTGTATGTGTGTGTGTGTGATGTGTGTGGTGTGTGGTCTGTGTGTGTGATGTGTGGTGTGGTGTGGTGTGGTGTGGTGTGTGTGTGTCTCTGTGTGTGTGGTGTGTGTGTGTCTGTGTGTGTGGTGTATGTCTGTGTGTGTGTGTGGTGTGTGTGTGTATATGTGTGTGTGTGTGGTGTATATGTGGTGGTGTGTGTGGTGGGTGTGTGTGTGTGGTGTGTATATGTGTGTGTTGTGGTGTGTGTGTGGTTGGTGTGTGTGGTGTATGTCTGTGTATGTGTGTGTGGTGTGTATGTGGTGTGTGTGTATGGTTGTGTGGTATGTGGTGTGTGTGTATGTTGTGTGTGGTATGTGTGTGTGGTGTATGTGTGTGTGTATGGGGTGTGTGTGGTGTATGTGTGTGTGGTGTGTGTCTGTGTCTGTGTGTGGTATGTGTGTGTATATATGTGTGTGTATATATGTGTGTGGTATGTATGTGTGGTATGTGGTATATATGTGTGTCCCTTGCTTCCTTGTTGTAGACATTGTGTCGGGTCCAGCCTGCTACCTGAACGGTATGGTCAGCCGGGGACACCTCCGGCCTCAGTAGCTAGCGCTGCCCCCCCCGATGGTCTTTCTCCTTCTACTTCTTCTACTACTTCTCCTTCTTCTTCTGCCGTCCACCGATAGTATGTAGCATTCCTGCCTTCCTTCTGGGGGGTGGGTTTTTTGTTTATTATTATCTTCTTCTCTCTGTATATACATGTACCTACCTACCTACCTACCTACCTGCCTGTTTACCTACCTACCTTACGTACCTACCTGCCTGTTTACCTGGTTACTTGTCGACCTACCTATGTACTTACTTATTACCTACCTTGGGGTTATTTTTTCGTTTTTTGTTTGGGTTTTGTTTGGGGTTTTTTGTTGTTGGATTTTTAAAACTCGAAGTTGTGTTTGGGTTTTTTGTTGTTGGTTTTTTTTAAAACCCGAAGGTGTGTTTGGTTGTTTTTTGGTTGTTTTTTTTTTGTTTCTCTTACCCCAAAGTTTGGGTTTGGTTTTTTTAAAAAAATCCAAAGTTTTATTATTTTCTATCCAATTTTTGGTTGTTGTTTTTTTAACCTTTAAGTTGGGTTTTTTTCCTTACCCGATGTTTGTTTCTTTACGTTGAATGCTAATCCCTTACATTTCCTCTTTTCTTTTTTTGCATTGGTATGTATTCTTTTTTCTCTTTTTTTTCCCCGTAATCTCCCCCCTCCTCCCCTCTTTTATTTTTTTGGTGAGGATTTTTGTTTTTCAACGTTGACCATTTTCCTACCCTGTTTACCTGTTGGTTTTCTGGTGTCTTATTTTTAAAGGAAAAAATGTATTAAAGTCTGTAGTTCCAGTTTTGGGACTGTTAGTTATACTTGTTCAGTGTTATGAAATACCGGTCCTTTTGAAATAAAATGGGTTTCCTCACTACATACAGAAATAAAGCGTGATGCTATCATGTTAAAATATTAAATAATTTAACAAAAAATGAAGGAAAAGGCAAACAAATTTTAGCTACTTAACAAAAAAAGTATTACAAGATTTTGTTCCCCCCGCCCCCACTCACACACACACACAATAATTCATTTGTTGAAACCACGTAAAAGTGATCAAAATGGTCGATCAAAATAGATTGTAAAAAAATCTAGTGCAACTTAAAAATAGCACCGGCAACAACTGTATGGATTTCAAAAACGAATTCTTCCTCCCCGGTTCTCTCCCCCCCCCGGTAAGATGTCTAGCTTTTACAGCGTTGCTTCTCACATATATATGCTGAAATGTTGTGGTGTCTAGTGGTTACTGATAACAAGTTGATTACAGATTATTTTTGCTACCGTTTAAGATCCGTAAAACAAAGTATTTGGAATCAAGTAAATTGTGCTTTGACGCTTCTCTCGCTGGTATCATAATAGACTGATGAGATGCGTGTAGTTCTCTTTTGGGTCAGTGTGTCATTCTTGTTCTTCTCGGTGAAATTTAGCATGTAGTTGAAGCTAGATGGCATGGAACACTTATCTTTCTTCTTCTGTCTGTTTCATCTCTTAGCGCTGAGGTTTTGGATGGTTGGGAAGGGCTTCGGTAGATCACGAATTAATGTCGGTGGTCAATTGCGCATGTTAAAGCGTTTTGGAAGTTAGCTGGGTAGATATTTGCTCCCGGAACCCACCGAAATCTTGTATGAATTCAGGGATCTGTAACGCACGTGTTCAGTCGTCTTCATTTATGGCACACAGCAAGTCTGCATGTTCACAAGTTTGTAATTGGGGATGGTGAAATTTCTCACCCCCTGTGGTAAAAAATTTTTTGGATTTGTTTCCACCAGGTTAATATGCTAGCACCTTATTGTTGTTGTTGTTGTTGTTTGTTTGAAAGGTCAAAACCAGTAAGCAACATCCCGCCAATGTAGTGACTAAAGCCAACAAGCTAAAACAACCAAGTGAGAATACTGCTGAAAAGGAAAGAGAAAGTAACTGCTGCTGTAAAAAAAAAAAAAAAAATCTGTACCCCGTCCACAGGAGATAACTGTGTGTATGTGTTGGTACAGATAGATCAGTACCTGGGGTATAAAAATGTCAAGCAAGAAGATCAGCTGAACTATAAAGATAACTGCATTTCAGTAAGCAGTTATCCCTGAAGTCGGAATGCGGCTACCTTCATGGTAGGCCAAAACGGTCGCATATGCCACATATGACCACAAAAATGAACCATGGATCTATAGCCAAGGAAATAAGAACAAGAAGAAGAAGGGGGAAAAAAAGCATTTCAGAGAGTATGCTATCTTAAGTCATTACCTTAAGGGGGGCTGGTACACACAGGAAGTTTTCTTGTTGCCAAAATTGTGTCTGGATTGAAAACCATTTGCTTGATGACCTCTGAGAAAGTGGACATAGAAGGAAAGGTGGAGATGGTCAGATATTTCTCTGGACACATTTTCGCCAACCTAGACGCTTGTTTCTTGCAGTAGTTGCTTTTTAATGAAGAATATTTGCCAAGTGTTGTGTTGTTGGTCACTGTCGACATGAGGGTTGTGTCATGTGCACTTTTGTTGCCAATGTACGGATGTCGTGTTAGTATGTATGTATGTATGTATGTCTGCCTGCTTTTCTGTCTGCCCGCTTCTCTTTCCTTGCCTGTGCTTGTGGTCATCTCAGGGCTGCATGTTTTCCGTTCTGGAATTTTTTTTCCACTTTTTTTGGTTTACAATTTTTTTTTTATAGGTTTTTGGTTGTAGTTGGTTTTTGGTGGTGTTTTTTTTTTTCTTCTTCAGTTTTTTGTGTACAGTATTTTTCTGTTCCAGAATTCTGTATTTTGATTCTGAAGACAAATTTAAAAATAAAATAAAAGATGTTTAACTGTTTATCCAGTGCATAGCTGTGATACACCAATTATTTGGGTTTTGTTTTCCAAGGTACTAATTTTCCCTCTAACACAACAAAAAAACACGAAAAAATAAAATAATGATAATACTGTAAAACCTTGTGAAAACAAGTCTTAATTGTTCTTACAGCTGGCAGAAATATGTTACTGAAGTCATAACATAATAAACTGTATAAACCATCTTGTAAAAAAAGCCCCATTTTTTCACTCTTGTAGGTGGCAAGAATGCGTGTTACCCAATTCTTAACAGTGGGAAAACAATCTTGTGGTATAAACAGTCTTTATCACCTTTACAGTGTAAAGACAGTCTTGTGATATAAACAGTCTTTATCACCCTGATAGTTGGCAAAAATCCTGGATCTAAAAAATAAAAAAAAATCTGGATTGTCAGCCAAAAAGGCTGAAAATAGTTTGGTGCAACCCTACCACCTGCCATCCAGCTCCATTGAGGGTTTTGGTTTTTTTTTTTTTTTTTTTTTTTTTTTTTTTTTTTTTAAAGATTATCACTTCCTTACCATCTCTTTTTCAGTCTTTTCTACCCTCCTATATTATATATATATAACTTTTAACCTCTTTTGTCTTTTTTCTTTGCAAATGAATATTAGCAATGTTTTCAATATATTTGAGTTTGTGATGGATGATGTTGCTGTAAGAACAAAAGTGTAAATTGAAATTGATATGTAACAACTTCAAGAAAGTATGGTTAACTCTTAGAAATAAATGAAGAACTTTCAGCAAAAATGAATATGTGACTGGTTGAAGAGAATTGTCCATTTATTTTTTTTAGTTTTGGACTTGAAAAGTTGTTACAACAGTATTAGTTTTTAATGACTGTCAAAATGATTGTGTGTGTGTGTGTGTGTGTGTGTGTGTGTGTGTGTGTGTGTGTGTGTGTGTGTGTGTGTGTGTGTGTGTGTGTGTTAGGAGAGAGAGAGACTTATGCTATAAAAAAATTATTGAAGTGATTTATACTGGTTGTTACCAATTTTGTTATATTGCAGTTTGTGTAAACGTACTATCAATCTGTGTTTTGTTCATAGGATGCACAGTGATACATGTATGTTAGTTGTATGTTAGTTTTGATCTAAGAGCTTGTAGTCCAGACCTGAAAGTCTTTGAAACTGGCAGACAGTGTATAGATGAGTGAAACTTGAAAGATGCGTAGTAAGTCAATCTGGAATTTAATAATAAAATAAAAAATAGATAAGGAAATGTGGTCAGACATTGGAGTCTATTTGTTGTTTTTGGTGTGGTTTAGTTTCAATCTTCAATTTTGTTTAAAGCTTAATTCTGCCAGTTAATTATTGTTTTATTATGTTGTGTTTTGCTTTTGAACTTAGAATAACTTATTTCTATATCATACTTTTTTCATGTGCAATATAATGTATGTTCGCTTTTGAATTTAAAAAAATAAATAGATAAGGAAATGTGGTCAGACATTGAATTCTATTTTTCTTTTTGGTGTGGTTTAGTTTCTTTCTTTTTTTTAAAGCTTAATTCTGCCAGTTAATTATTCTTTTATCATGTGTTTGCTTTTGAATTTAAAATAACTTATTTCTATACCATACTTTTTTCATGTGCAATATTATGTTATGTTTGCTTTTGAATTTATGTTTTCTTTTTTTTAAATTGGTTTTGACTTTAGTAGTATTCCTATTGGTGCTTGCAACTCTTTAGCTACGTTGCACCGTTTTACGTTTATCTTCTCGTTCTCATTCTGATTGTAAGAATAATAATGTATGGAATTTTTATGGCTGAATCTTGTATGCACTAAAATCAAAGCTATTAACAATGTTACATATTGCACACTTCACCAGTGGTCGACATATTCACGATTTACTCTTGACATCCATCAACAAAAAACGTATCAAATATAAACCCTGTCATCTTACGCCTCACATGTGTGTTCTTTTTGCAGTGGAAGCACCTCTAGCGGGCGGCCAAGTCGCCTACACCACCACAACCACACCACCACACAACCCGCACACACGTCACCCCACCCCATGCGGTGTGGTGCCATGGATTGCGAGAGCCCCTCGGGCCACCACGCCCACCACCACCACCACCGCATCATCCCCGCCCCGCCCCCTCCACCGACAGCCGCCCATCAAGGCAGCCGCTCCCAGGGGGCGTGGGAGACAGTGGTAGCGGGGGGAGTGGGGGGAGCTCTGCGGGCGCCTTGCATTCTGGGCAGCAGTTCACCACGCACCGCGGCCACCACCACCACCACCACCACCCCCTGCACCAAGGGGGCCACCTCTCTGGGCCCCTGGCTCCCTTGGTGCAGTCCTCCACCACCTCCCTCTCCTCCTCCTCCACCACCACCTCCTCCTCCTCCTCCTCCTCCTCCTCGGCCCTCCCCGGGCCCCAGAACCTGGCCACGCCCGGCCACGCCTACCCCCGCCGGCCGACGCCACCCACCCCCACCCCCAACGCCCGGCCCCCAAAACGACCGGTGGGGGTAGCGGGGGTACAACCTCCAGCGTGCCTGTGGATCTGAGCAGCCTTCACCACCACTACCACAGTGTGGGGGGTGTGGGTGTGCCAGGAGGGAGCTTGCAGAGGATCGAACCCCACCTGAACTCGTTGAGCATGCAGCTGGGTGGGTTCGGTCAGCAGCAGCCGTCGTCATCGTCGTCATCTTCGGGGCAGTTTGGGCAGTTCCCTCAGCAGGGGTGGCCCCTGACGGCCTCTTCCTACCCGTTCAGCCTTGGGCAGGCCAGCCACACCACGGTACCCCCGCAGACTCTGGTGGTAGGAGGGAGCCAGGAAGGAGGAGGAGGGGTAGGGCCATCTGCCTCGGCCGCTCACGGCCACGGCCGGACTGCGGCCGACAATCGCGGGGAGGAGTCGCCCATGGTGGGGGTGTGCGTGCAACAGAGCCCTGTGGCCAGTCACTGAATGGTGGGGGGAGGGGAGTAGGGGTAGGGGTGTGGGATGGTCTTGCCACGTTTTTTTGAGGGGTTTTTTTTGGTTTTTTCAAGGGGGGCGACAATTGGTGGTTGGATTTTTTGGGTTTTTTTTTTTTTCAAGGGTGAGACAATTGGTGGTTCGGGGATTTTTTTTTTTTTTTTTTCGTGCGTGGAGTGTTCCAGCTGCGGCAGTGATAAAGGTTTCCACACCCCCCCCCCCAAAAAAAAGGGGAAAACAATGCGTGCTCCAGCCTCTGCCTTCACCGAGGGTTGGGTGGTTTCTCTGTCTGTGTGTGTGTGTGTGTGTGTATACACATCCTGACTGACTGTCTTGTCTGCGCTGCCGTGTCGGGGGGCAGCGTGAGAACCGGGTAGGGCAGCCCCCACCCCACCCCACCCTTCCCTCATCCAGTCTGGACTTTTTGAGTGCTTGCTGCAAAAAACGACACCCTCCCCTTCCTCCTTCCTCCTCCTCTCGACCTTCCCTTTCTCTGTGTTTCCTCTGTGCATATGAATAAACAAAAAACGCGCCAAAAAGAAAAAAAAGATGAAAAACAACCCCCCCCCCATGGGAGATTTATTTTGTCTCCAGATTTGATGACACGAATCAGAAACTGGTTTCGATCACTTTTTTTTTTTTTTTTTTTGGGGGTGTGGGTTTCTGAACCCATATTTCTGCTCTCTTGGCTACCGAACATTTCAGGTAAAATTTTGGAGCTTGGTTATTTTCGCGGTGTGTGGGTGTCGGTGGGGGGGGAGGTCACTTCGTGTTGATCGAGACAGTTCATTGTTAACAAAGAAAATGCTGGAGAATTACTGGGGGGTTTTTGTTTGGGGGGTTTTGTTTTGTTTTTCTCTCTCTTCTGTAATGTTCAGATCATATATTAAGATGTTGTCCTGGCAAGAGTTTTATCTGAATGTTTGTTTTTACCTGACTAAACTGAAAACAAAAAATATGAAAATTTGCACTCGTACTTCAGATTTATAGAGAGAGAGTGAGTGAGAGAGAGACAGCTATGGTTGTGTGCAACTTAGATTGAAATTGGAGGGAGGATGTTTTGGTTTAAAAAAATTTTTTTATTCAGACATTTTTAATACACTGTTTAACGATTTCCCGTTAGGTACCGTACGTAAGCTGTATTCACTGGTATCAAGACGGTGAACAGATTTCAGTAGATTACTTAGTGTAAACTCGTTTGTCTTCCAGTTTTAAGAAGTGAAAAAAGCGATGTTTCCTGTGTAATCATTTTGTAAATAGGGGGGGGGGGGGATTTTTAAAAAGTTAAACAGATTCTTAGCAAGTTTACGAGTCTGAAGTTGTGTTATACTTGGGATAGATATTCTTTCATGTGGGGAATTTTTTTTAAAAAGTAAAACGGATTTTTAGCAAATTTTGAGTCGTCTGAAGTTGTGTTATAACTGGGATACATATTCTGTTGGGTGGGGTTTTTGTTGTTGGTTTTTGTTTTTTGTTGTTGTTTTTTTTAAAGAAAATCAGATTCTTAGCAAGTTTTGAATCGTCTGAAATACCTGGGATAGATATTTTGTCATGTGGGATTTTAAAAAAAAAAGAAAACGGATTTCTAACAAGTTTACAAGTCGTCTGAAGTTGGCGTAGATATTCTTTCTTTTGATCAAGCTTGATGCCATGTTACGTAGAGGATATGTTTTGTCTTTGGGAGCATTTAAGCCTAACTGACAGTGATATTTTAGTCCACACAACCCCTCCTTTCCAGTGTAGTCAGCCATATTCTCAGTCCAGTGTCGGATCTGTGGGATCAGTATGCAGTTCTGCTGAAAACATCGTCTATGCCTTTCTCGTGACATTGAGGAAAGCTTTGGGAATAGGAAAAGAGACTTTTTCTTCTTTCAGTTTTGAATTCTTTTAAAAACAGGTTTCTTTTGAGAACTGTAATGATGAAAAGGATGTTGTTTTTTAAGCTATCAAGTTTACTTCTTTTCTTCTTTTGATATCTGTTTTAAAGTTTGGACTTAACAACAACCAAAAAACATAAAAAAAACATGTGATACATTTAACAAGATTTTTATGCTGTAAGTTTTTTTTCTCTTTGTTTTTATTTTTCTTTCTAATGAACGCATGTATTATTCATTAAAAATTGCAGTTTGTAAATCTTATAAAACAGGCTTATATATATATATTTTTAAAGAAGATCCTGTACAATTCAAGAGGAAGGAAGGAGGAGGGGAGGGGGTAATAGTTGGGCTGATACCTATTTATTTCAAGTTGGATAGTTGTACTAGGATTTTGCAAGATCATGTGGAAAAAATTTTTTTTTTAACATTGGCATGGATTGTCATACTTGAGATTACGGCATATCCTGAATCGTCAGACTGGCGATTTTTCATTCTCGCCTCTTCTTTTTAAGAAAACAACACACACACACTCATACAAAAAAGTGTTTGAGGTGACCATGGGGCAAAGGAAGGAGTGATATAGGGCAACCATCCTAGTATTATATTTTTGAGGAGTAAAAAAAATAATTTGGTTTTCAGTGCCTGCAGAAATCATGGTCTGCGTATGTCGGGTAGAATAATGCAGGGTTTCCATAGCATGGGAAAGTGTTCAGCAGTGAATGTGTCCACGTGTAAAAGAAAAGAGTGTGACAACCTGGTTTGAGACCTTCAAAGCTGAGAGAGTTAGACTGGCCTGGTTTATTAATCGTTAATGTGCCAGTCTGTTCACAGCTTTTGTCCCGTTATTTTATTTATTTTTTGGCCTTGGAGTTGACACTGAAATTATGACAGCATTATAATTATTATATGATACATCATCAGTGATGGCTTGAATGTTAAGTAAAGATTAAGAACAAAGGATTATTGATTTATATGATTTTTTTTTTTTTTTTGGATGAGCTTGGTATGTAAGTCTGTCCTTTATCATTGAAATTTGTGCTGGGTTTTTTTGGTGGTTGTTTTTTTGTTGTTGTTTTTTTGCACGTCCAGATGGGAAGTTATCAAGAAGGGATTAAGATAAGCTAATTTTGGATTGTTTGTTGAAAGTGGATTTTACTTCTTTTTTTTGTGTGTGATTTTTTTTTTGGTCAGAGGCTTGTGGGGAGGCAGGGAAAGGAGAAACTGAACAGGAAATGGAAACAAAAAAACTGTTGCATGTTGGGAGCAGTCAAGGGACGAAGAGAGAGGGAGAGAGAGAGAGAGACATTGATTGGACTTGGGCTGGATAGTGAACTGCTGTCTGTACAAATTGTGTGTGATCACTTTGTTTGTTTGTTTTTCATGTGGGAGGGGAAACGTGTGTGAATGTGTGCTTTTTTAAAATTTTGTTTGGATTTTTTGCTCTCATCAGACATTTTGGAAGGAAACGTGATGTCAGAATTTTGTGTTTGTTTGTTGTTGTTTGTTGTTGGTTGTGTGTTGGTTCCCCTCTCTTTCTGTTGTTGTCGACGACGCGCTTTCATGGCCAGTTATGTGTGACCACAAAGTAACACATGCACATCTTTTGCAAGTTTACAGTAAAAAGACACCGGCCTTTCTCGTATGAGTGCACACACATGCGAGCAGATGGGCAGGGTTGGATGCACTTGAGCACGGGATTTTTTTTTTGGGTGGCGTTGACATGAGCATGCATGTTATCTCTGTCTTTTTGTCTCTCATGCATACGCCATTTTGTTTGTGAGCACATGCACGTGTACTAACACTTAGGGGCAGCCTCGTCAACGTTTTTGTGATCATGCTTTTAAAAAAAAAAAAGAAAATTATTAAAGTCAAATGAGTTGTTGCCATTGTTAGTCAGTGGCTGAACTAACTTCTTTGTTCATTTTTGTGCGGAAAAAGAAAAGTTTGTCTTCTTTTACTGATTTTTTTGTCAGAAAATTAGTTTGTGAGGGAGTGGGTTCAGGTTAAGTTTCATGCACTTCAGTCCATGGGATATATATATTTGCCCTTACATTCAAAGACATGACCTTCCCACTTACACACACACACACACACGCACGCACACACACACACACACACACACAGAGTCCCTGTTCACAATCGTAACACTAGTTCTTACGGTGAAGAAACAGTTGTGTTCTGTTAGAGCTTATCCAAATGGAGATCGTGTCTCCTCTTCTCAACAGAGTATGAACACTTAGGGTCACAGGCAAAGGTAAACATATCTGTACCATTTTCTTTTCAAAGAGATGATACAAGTTTTGTCAGAGAAGGAACGTCCCTAAAAAGTTTTCTGAAATGCTTTCCTTCTTCAAATGTCACCAGCTGTCGAATTATTCTTGACTTTTTTCAGCCTGCGACAAAAAAATCAGTCTGTGAAAGTATTTATTTATTAGTTAAAAAGCATGACATCTTACTGTTTCTTCATCTTCAAGCCACACAATATCCTTTCGTAAAAGTATTTCACTGTTTTTTTGTTAAAAATTTGTTAGGTGGTCTTTGCTAGTTCATAGTCACGGACCTCTTTTCGGTCTCGATTAAAAACTGTAAAAGAAGCTTAAGGAAGGACATTTTATTTACACAAAACAGTTTAAGCTGGGTGATCATTTATACGATTGAATCCAGATTTTTTTTTTTTCCCGTTTCACAATCATACCTGCCAATGCTTGTGAAATGTTTGACTGCATGTTTATTTCAGTATGTGACACGTTTTTTTGTTTGTGGTTTGTTTGGAAAATGCTGATGATGGATGGTTGGCATGATTTGATAAAATAAAAAACATGCCGGAGAAGGGAGACCACCTTTGGAGTGGTGGCCCATGTCGAAAGGGCAGCAAACTCTTTGATGAAGGGATTGAATGCGGAGAATTATTGCCCCTGTCACTGTGCCTGTTATCGCATGACGACGAACGAGCCCTTGAACTGAACCGTCATGACGAGATGTTGTGTCTGTGCGCTCCCCCCCTCCCTTTCTTTTTCCCGGGGGGCTGGAGTTCTTGAAGCATGTGCTTTATTCAAGAGGAGTGGGGGTTTTTTATGGTGGAAATGCAAGATGAAGAAAGTTGTATTTTACAAAAAAAGTGATGGAAGCGACTCTCTTCTTCTTCTTCTTCTTTATAATGATGTCATTTGTGTACAGAAGACCAGAAAACAAATAAAAACAGAGAGAGAGAGAGAGAGAAGACAAGTTGCATTGTGATTTGGATACGTTGTCGTGAAAGACAGCACGTTTGTTGGACTGCTGGGGGGAAAACAAGAGGGGAGGGTTGGGGTTTGGGGGCATACCGAGAGAAAGAGACAGAGAGAGAGAGAGAGAGAGAAAAAGAGAGAGAAAGAAAAAGAGAGAGAAAGAAAAAGAGAGAGAAAGAATGGAAGCAAGACACAAAGCGAGAGATTTTTTTTTTTTTCTTCAAAAAAAACAACAACCAACAACAAAAAGTGATAAAGAGGGAGAGGTGAGGTGACTGGTAGTGCTTGAAGCGTGTGTGTTAACTAAGTACGACATCTCAGTCCTTGGAGAGAGGGACATCAACATATAGGGCTTTTTGGAACCGGACTCCTGGATGCAGCATTGTGTTTGGCTTGACGGGGGGGGGTTTGTGTGTGTGGGTGTATGGTCGTGTGTGTTTGATTCCTTCATGTGTGTGTGTATTGCTGGGTGATAAAGAGCGAGGTGGTGGTGGTGGTGGTGTCATGCCCAGAGTGGGGTTTTTGGATGATGATGATGGTTTGTAAGTTGATTATCGTGCTTGAGATGACTGAAGGAAAGAAAGAAAGAGAGAGAGAAGGGAGAAAAGAAAAAATGAATCAAAGTGTGTGGAAGGGTTTTAGAGTGTTTGGTTTTAGCGTTTATGATTGTGTTGTACTATTTGTTTTGTTTTTTCGTTGCAGTTTTTTGGGTGTTTTAAAAAAAAAAATCTGTAGTTCTTCGTTTTTGGTTTTGTGTGTGTTTCAGTTTTAGTGGACAGCAGGGAGGCAGGCCTTAAAATAAAACAATTTTGTACACAAGGGTTTGACCAAATGTAAAGGGTATGTCAGGACTTGAAAATATGGTGGTTGTTGGGTGGGGTTTTTTTTTGGGGGGGGGAGTGGGGGTTGATAGGATATAGTCAGAATTTTAAATTTAAAGATGCGAAAAGAGTTAGGATTTTTAACAAGGATTTTGTTTGGTTTTTTTGTTGCTGGTTTTTGGGTTTGTTTTTTTTTAAAGGGGGAGGGTGGGGGGTGGGGGGGGGGTGTTCACAGTCAAAATTGTACAACTTGAAAATGTTAAAATTTTTAGAACAGATGATTTTATTTGGTGGGGGTGAAGGTGAGGGGGATCTTCTCTGACTGTCTCTCTCTTTCTCTTTTTTACATACATACATGCATGCTGTCTCTCTCTGTCTTGTCTGAATGTCTCTCTCTCTCTCTGTCTCTCTCTCTCTCTGTCTGTCTGTCTCTCTCTCTTGGTTTCCCTCCTCTCCTCTTCCAAGCTACAGTATGTTAGAGTTTAATTTTAAGAACTGATGAACTTGCTTGCTTTTCTTTACGTTTTTATTCATCTTTCTTTTTTTAATTTTCAATTTCTTTTTTTTTTAAATAAAAAATAAACATTACTAAAAGTGATTTTATTTCACTGGTCCAGTTATATTGCACAAAATCAGTAACAATTTGAAAACTAGATCATGACCATTTGTACTTTTAGTCCACTAGTTTGTAGTATTGGGGTTTTTGGCTGACATTTTATCGTTTGTGTGTGTGTGTGTGTGTTTGGTTTTTTGCTCTCTAGATAACCATAGTTTGCTATTACTCTTGACACCCCCCCCCCCCCCCCCACCTCCCCAGGAGCTGACTGGAATCTGAAAACTCCTTGTTATGGGACTCAAACCCAGAATCTTTGGGAGTTTATTGCATTAATCACTGCCCCATGGCAGCTGGTTATTAATGGCTTTTTTTATATCATCATTATTATTATTATTAATTACCCCCATGCTCTCTCTCACACACACGCCTACACTCCTTTTTTCCTTTAACAAAAAAAATTTTTTTTTTAAGAGATGGCACAGTCTTTTAAAAAAAATCAGGACTAACTTGATTAAAGTTACTTACACTTTATTTTATATATTTTGTTTATATATGAGTTTTAACCTCGTGGAATGAAGAACGAAAGCGTTGAATGACAGAAATACGTATGTTGAGCAGAGAAGAAAGAAAGAAAGCATTGTGTGGACAGAAAGAAAGAATGAATCGATGTAAATAAATAAATATGGATGATTTTTAAATAAATAACAAGATATCCCGTACATGCTGAGGACTACTTTGAAACTGTGATGAAAGACGGTTGGAACAGAATGATGATGGGGGGTGGGGGGGTTGGAGTCTGATGGATTTGGGGAGGAAGGGGGTTTGGATGGATGGGGGGGTGTTTCAGTTGGGTTGTTGTTTTGGTCATGACTTCAAATTTCAACCCACCCATTTCTCTGTATCATACTGGGAGATTTGTGTATTTTTGATTTCATGTCATTGCCGTGTTGGGGTGGGTTGTTGGTTTGTTGGGTTTTTTTCTTTTACTTTTTACTCCTCTCTCTCTTATCTCTCTCTCTCTCTCCTGCCTATTTTCTGTGTGTGTGTGTGAAGAAGTGTATATGAACGGGGGTAGCGTGAGTTTGCATTTGCGTGTGTGTGTTGTAGGTTGGGTGTGTGGTGTGTGTGTGTGTGTGTGTGTGTGTGTGCATGTACATGCAACAAAAAGGATCAGTTTTACATCAAGTGCGCAAGTGACGTTTTTGGACTTGGGAGCGAATCGAATGCTTGAGGGCGCGCATGCCTGCGCTTTTGTGGTTGCGTGAGCGTGAATTTTGGTCAGAGTTTGTACATGTCGCATGACACAATATGCGTGATTTCGATTTCACACATTTACTACCACCCCTGTTTCTTGTTATGTGCCCCTGTGAGAATGAAAACCTTGACCCCGTGACCTGGTTTGACTGTGTGACCTTGGCAGTGAGAACTGTGTGACCTTGGCAGTGAGAGTGGAAATGTTGGACACTTCTCCAAAAACAAAAAGCACTTTTTGGTTAGAGGGGGGGGGGGGGGGGGGGGTCTTTTTTTTGTTGTTTTTTTTTTTGACTGTGGATTATATATAAAATCTATATAAATATACTAAACTATCGTGGTGGTTCCTGGGATGCGAATGCTAAAAAAAAGAAAAGAAAAGAAAAAAAAAAGAAAGAAGAAAATGATTGACTACTACTACAGGTATGTGACCATGACGATGCATGGATTTTTTTTTTTTTCTCGTCATGACAAAACGGTTGTTTGAGAGGTTGTCGTCCCTCCCTCCCCCCACCCCAACCCCCCAAATCATGTCAGCTCCAGTGTATATAGCGGACCTTGGATATGTTTGATCAATTATTTATTATTATTATTACTATAATTCTGTTCCCCATACAGCCCCCCGAATCCCTCTTCACAAGAGGTTTTTTTCTGGGGGGGTTGTGTGTGTGGGCTGGTTTGATATGTCTGTATATCAGTGGGATTGTTTTTTTGTTTGTTTATTATTTGTTTTTTTTTCATTTGTCACTTTTTGCTGTTGGATACGGACTGCTCATCTTATGTCTCATTTCTGGTTTTGCGTTCACCTTTCTTTCTTGTTTTTTGTTGTAATTAATTAAGCAGGATTAGAAAGCAAGATTTGGTGTGACGTTGAAAATCTTAAGGTTGTGTGTGTGTGTGTGTGTGTGTGTGTGTGTGTGTGTGTGTGTGTGTGTGGCTGAAAATGTGGGCTTGGAGGATTGAACAAGTTCGTTGCAAGTTGGGGTAGCTAGTGATGGCTCTCTTATGACGAATCAGCCGAGTAGAGTTTTTATAGGCGGGTGTTTGATCACGTGGGGTGTAAAACTGGAGTGGTGACTAGTTTTATGACGTAGTTTTATGACGTAGTTTTTCCTTTACACTAATTCAGAATGAAAGGCAGGAAGAGATTCAGATGCGGTAGTTACTCTATTCACTCATTCTCTCTGGAGCGTTTTAAGTGCTTTACGTTATGTGGGTCTGTTTGGTTTTTTTCTTTTTCTTTTTTTTTTTGTACCCCACCCTCTCTCTCTCTCCAAGATCTTGGTTAGTGATAAGAAATTTAGGTGTTTTTTTAATTGTCTTTTTTTTTGTGGTCTTCTTTTAAAAAGAAATTTTTTTTTTTATAGAAGAAATCGGTTCAGAGTGTGCGTCGGTATACGAGTTTTGTCAACTGTTCTGAAGGATGGAAGTGTTTTAAGGTGTTTCATGACAGTTTTGCAGTGTGTTGTTTTCCACAGTCAACAAAAATATATATTTTTTAAAATGTCACACCCAGGCTGATTTTAATTAGTTGTTTTTTTCCTTCCAAACTGGATTGTTTTTGGGGGCGGGGGGGTTGTTTTTTTGGTTGGTGCCAGTGTTGAGTGACAGATTTTAGAAACTGTAGCTATCATGTAAACTAGTGGGGGGAAACAAAATCAAAAAATGTTTTTAAAAGAATTTTTAAAAAACCTGATAGGGCAGAATTTATGAGGTTTTGAGGCCGATTCCTTCATTAACTGTGCCTTGGTAGGTATCTCAGATGTAGTTTTCATCGTGCTTTTGCAAGTCTTAGAAAACTTTTTGAAAGAGATGTTTTAGTTGAAACGTTATAGTTTGGCTTTGTCTGAGCTGGTAAGGAATATTTCTTAGACAGCTCGTCTTTTGTTGTAAATTTGTAGAAAGGTGTGCTTTCTTGCAGCTTGTTTAAAATTGACAGTACAATCAAGTTACCTTTTAAACCCCACCCCCCACCCCCACAAAAAAAAGAAAGAAAAAAGGTAGATTTTAGACAGAAAATAGGATAGGCTTGGAGTTACTGTTTAAAAAAAAAAATGTTCATCCACAATTGTCAAAAGCAGTGTAGCCATGGTGTGTTTGCTACTAGAAATGTGAAGTTTTCATACAGTGTGAATGAGATGCAGAAATATTTAGATTTCATCATTTCATACTCTCATAATGATCACAGGTTTTTAAACTAAGATTTTTTTTTAAAAACGACAAAAAATGTTTTTGGAGTATGGGATTTGGTAACAGAATTCATGAAATTGAGAAGATAAAAAGAAAAGAATTATTGTTATATGTAGTTGAGAAAACACCAGGGTCTTGTGGGAGATTTTGCCGAGATATTCTGACAACATGAACCACTGTGTCCTAAACATATTAACAAAATTTTATGGGATTTAGACAGTTAATCTGTCCCAAAAGTTCACTTAAGAACAAAACCTAGACTTTATGTTTACTTTTAGCACAGAACTTAATTCTGAACCATAGGCCATTTATGCATAGCGCTCAGTGTTAGCAGAGCTGATTTTTCTTACGATAGTAATTCCGAAAAGCACCAACGTTCAGACTTGAGAAGTAAATCAAAAGATGTAGTATCCCTGAGGTAGGTCAGAAGGAAAAAAGAGCCACAGCCATACATCTTCATACATCTCTGTGTACGGCTGTGGCTCTTAGTAGACCCAGTGTCGTAGTCTTGATTTCTGATGCCACGTCTGTTTTAACGACTCGATGAATGGTCGTTTTTGTTTTGTTTGGCAAAAATGGCTGTTTGGTGTTTGCTTTTATTCTGTTTGAATGGTTAGACGCTTGATGATTTTTTTGGGTTTATTTTTTTTGCTGTTGTGGTGGAGAGGCTCTTGTGTTCTTTTAGTTTTGGTGGTTGTGTGCTCAAAACTTTATGTGTGTGGGTTTTTTGGTTTTTGTGTGTGTTCACTCTTCACCGTGTATGTAGAACATTTCGGCTTTGAATTTTGTTAAAGGTTGTAGTTATTTTTATTTTCAAACAAGTTTTGGGTCTTGATTCAATTCTCAGTTACTTGAAGCAGAAGACTGGCTTTGACATTTTGTGTTTTCTTTTTCCGCTTACTTTTTAAGATTGAAAAAAAACCATTTTGAGGGAGTTGTAACACTAAAATTGTGTGCATAATTGGAAGGGAAATCTGCATGTTTAAACGTAATAAGGGGATGAAATTGCATCCGGTTTGGGGTTTTTTTTCTCCATAATTATGAATGTGCCAAACACAAAATTGGTTGACCCATGTAAGTGACATTTTACGTGTAAAGAATGTGGGTTTACGCATAGTGAGGTTAGGTGGATTTTTTTTTTCTGTTTTCAAGTCAAGTCAGTATTCTGTTTCATATAAGAACTTTGTCCGAAATACCGATCGTTAACAAATTGGCAAATCTGTATTTCTTGTCTCCCAGTTTTTAAATTGTTTAAAAATTTTTTACTGTGTATAACTACCACAACAGTTTAAAAATCAAGTATAGGGAAAAGGGAACGGAAATCTGACCTAATGATAACTTCTGAATCATGAATGGTATAAATTCAGATGTGGGGATGGGGGTGGGGATAGCCTAGTGGTTAGAACAATGAGCCCGTGCTCTGATGGCTGGGGTTCAGGCCACTGCCTGTCAGTTAGAGGGGACTTTTTGCCCCTGGAGTTCACATCAGTACAGACTTCACTCCCCTGAACAGTCCTTCAGACGAAAACATAAACCGAGGTCTTGTGTACAAATGCACGCAAAACATCTTGCGCATAGTTAAAACCTGTTCTTCTTTCGGGAAGAGAAGGTCATTGTGTGCCAGTAGGAATGAATGAGAAATTTTTATTTTTTAATGCACAGCACACTGATGTATTCAGACATCATCCCCAAAGTCGCAATGCAGCTACCTTAACGGTGGGCGAAAGGTTGCGTACGCAAAGTCTCGCCATTGGTGAACCTCGGAGCATTAGTAGCTGAGGAATGCACAGAGAGAGAGAGAGGGAGGGAGGGAGGGAAAGAAACATCAAAGCAAAAGCAAGAAAATTGTTTCCAAAACAAACATAAAAGCAAAAGTAAGAACATTGTTTCCAAAACAAACATAAAAGCAAACGTAAGAACATTGTTTCCAAAGGAAACATAAAAGCAAACGTAAGAACATTGTTTCCAAAAGAAACATAAAAGCAAAATAAGAAAATTGTTTCCATACCAAGTGAAACTTGCCAAGCTTTTAAAGAAAACTGATAATTGTTAATTAATTAATTGATAATTGTGTTTTAATTTGAAGCCTTTTTAATCCAGAGTATGTTTTCTACCCCTGTTTTTAAGTGTCATGCTTTTTATATTTCTGTTTTAATGTGCTACATTCTTTTTTCCCTTTCCGACATGCACTTTTTTTTTAATGTCACATCTTTTCACTTTTTATTTGTGATGTGCTTTAGTTGGTACTTGGATCGGGAAGGGGGGGGGGGGGGTTGGAGTGGGTTCAGATTTTTTTTTTAAAAAGTGACATAATTATATGAAAGAGAAGGTAAGCAGACGGCAGTCACGACATCTTTTGAAAAATCGTTCATTTCTTTTTTTTGTTTTGGGCATCATGAGTCACTGTTTATTTTCATCACATTATAATTTATTTCTTTTGACGATATAGATGGATTTTTCTGTTCAACTATGCTTAATGAGTTTTGTGTTGGGGGGATGGGATGGGATTTAGGGGGGCTCAGTGTGCTCCCCTACACCCCCCCACCCCTTTTTTTTTTTTTTTACCTGTCTCTCTCTCTCCAAGAAGAAGAAGAGAGGGGGAGGGGGGCAGGCGGCTTTGTTGAAAATATGATGATACTGATTCTTTTTGTTTGTTTGTGGAACTGTACATAGTTGAATCACCACCCCCATCTTGTGTACATATTGTTGAAACTAGCCAGGACCTGTGGTCCCTTTCAGGCTGGTTTTCTTGGTGTGTAACTCCTGGTGGAGTGGATAGGAGGGGGGGGGGGGAGGGGGGAGGAATGGGGTTATTTTGAGGGGGGGGGGGGGGAAGGGGAGGGATGTGGGGATGATGTTTGAGATGGGGATGTTGAGGGAGAGATGTGCATGTAGCATCTCGCTCCAATAAAGCCATCTGTGCTTGTAAATACCGATCCCTTTCTTTTTTTGGTTTTGTTTGGCTTTTGAGTGTGCATGTGTGAGAGTACATGTGTGTGTAGGTGTAGTGTGTTAGTATGTGTGTGTACGTGTGTGTTTGTGTGTGAGAATGTGTGTGTGTGTGTAGGTGTGTGTACATGTGTGTAGGTGTATGTGTGTTAGTATGTGTGTGTACGTGTGTGTTTGTGTGTGAGAATGTGTGTGTGTACACAACCCATCTGCCTTCTGCAGAACCAGCAGACCAGTATTGGCTGGTGGGACGGATGACACGAACATACCCAGCATGCATCCTGCTATCCGGAGAGGGACGGACTCCACCAGGTGTAACATGCCCATGAAACACTGTTTGAAAAGCATTTGGTGTTGTGTCTCGGCGACTCTTTGGGAGAAATCATATCAGTCATAATTATATTCACGAAGTCGGAATGTGACTACCGTAATGGTGGGCAAAAATTGTTGCATACGCGAAAATCTTCCTCTTGGTGAACCTTGGAGCTCTCTAGCTGAGGAACGAAAAGAAACATCAACCCAGTTTCTGGACTTCTTCTGAGAGCTTTTTCTTCCTCTCTCGGAAGTCCTTTGGATGAGACTATAAACCGAGGCCCCGTGTTCGAACGCATGCAGAACATCTTGCGTGCACACGTTAAATCCTGTTCCGCTTTTCAGAAGAGTAGGCCATGTGTGCCGGTGGAAACAGATGACAAAATTTACAAAACCGCATACACACGGGGACTGGATGTAAAAAAGCACATGAGTGCTTATTCCATTATCCTCGATATAAAAGAATAAATAAAGAAATAAAAATCTCTCTGTCTGCTGCTATGTTTGTTTGTTGCTCTGTCTTTGTCTCTCTGTCGTTCTCTGTCCTCTGTCTCTCTCTCTTTCTCCATATCTTCCTCCATCTCTCTCTCTCTCTCTCTCCTCTCTTCTCTCTCTCTCATCTCTCTCTCTCTCTCTCTCTCTCTACTCTCTCCTCTCTCTCCACACTCTCTCTCTCTCTCTTTCTCTGTCTGTCTGTCTGTCTCAGAACATCTTGGGTACACATCAAAGCCTGTACCACCTTTTTGAAGAATTAAGCCATTGTTGTGTGCCTGTGGAATAAAACCATAAAATTTGCATAACCACATGCACATAATTATGGACTGGATGTCAATAAAAAAAAATTTTAACCCTCTTGTCCCCGATCCGGCCGCAGCCGACAGTAACGGAGGCTGCCGCTAGATTCCAATACGACCGCAGCCGACAGTTGGTGCTGCCCACGTGGGCAGTACTTTTCCATCACACACAGATCTCGTGGTTTTCACACTATGTGTCTGAAAATTGGTGGGGCGATGCAGGGAGGGTGTCAGAGGATGCCAGTGATAAATTTAGACCCCTAACATGCGTGTAGTGGGGAGGGAAGGAAGAAATAACAGCCAGCAACCGGAACGCTTTTCAATGGTGCAGCGTGGTGGGAAAAAAATGGCTTAGTAGCGGACGATTCATCTGATTAGCAGACGATTAATTGAATGTTATTGTCTTGGAAGTAGAAACATTTGAACGAGAATTGTTAAGTGAGTCCGATATTAAACGATTACGAGGAAGAGGAGGAAGGAAATGCTGCAGTTAGGGAGAAGAGTGAGCCAGAAAATAACGTGCTACAGGGCACATTCCTGACCTGTGCTACACACACTGTGGAGAAATTTGACCTCCCGGCCGGTCGGCGGCATAGACGCCTGAAAGCGTGATGCCTTTTGACCGTTTTCTCATTATTACCACACTTTTGCTTTGAAACTGCAATGGCAGAAACGAACAGATATGCTGATAATGAAAATAGCAAGAAGGAAAATAAAATAGGTCTCTGTCTGCCAAGGTTCAACAGGTGAGAGCAATGGGTACCCCCCCCCCCCCCCCCCACACACACACATCCATAATTTGTGCTTTTGTGATGTGATGTGACCCTGTGCCACCACTAACGACTACTTTAGAGACTACCAACATTAAAATTTTGTAGAGTTACAGAAGTTCTGTGTTGTCTCGAATTTGTCACACCTGTGCTGTGACAATGGTGACAGTATGACAGTCATGTACAATAATACACTTCTGTACACTTAACAAACATGTGGTAGCACACGCAGATATGAACTGCAGTATAAAGGTCACATGTCGATTGAATATGACTTGTTTTCAAAAGAAAAAATAGTTAAACAAAACTTCTGTCTCCTTGAGACATACCATAAAACAACAGGTGCTATGGGGACATTGTGTGACACATCCTTGAAGTACTATTGCACATAACTATTGGTAAACACATCAGCTGGGTATCACTTCCTTATTTGACACTAATATGCTTGAACTATTGTCAAATCCATGCAGGATTTGCTGTTTTATCATATATACCATATTTTTACCTGTGATTGGTGACAAATAAGGTGACAATGACAAGACATCTGGTGACCAGACACATAAACTTGCGCCTAAATGCAAGTACAAAGACATGCCTAGCTTGTGACAACATTTCAGCTTGATAACTTGTCATGCACACACACAATTGCCTTAGGAGTAAAGTAAGTCAGATGGAGGTAGAAAACCTGCAAAGAATTCAAAATCTACAGGCAGTTTAGCTCTGTAGAATCCAACAACAAAAGGGTTATCTTCAAATAAAACAATTTAAAATGATATTCTCTCTCTGTGTGTCAGCTGTTAGGCAAATCTTTTGAGTCTTTCAGTGTTGGTCACTTTTCCTAGTTGCCCCCTCCCCCCCCCCCCCCCCTCCCCCACCAAAAAAAAAAAAAAAAGTCAATATGTTTAAACCAAGGATACAAATTTTTAGACCATGCAAAGTCTTACAATCTGTCCATTTGGGAATGATCAAATTTCACCTCACTTACCCCCCCAACTTACTAGGTGTCATGCAATAAAGGTAAACTAGTCAGAAAGATGTTTTATTGTTGTTTTTTTAAATGTAAGAGGCACCCAAATAATCATATGAAAAAGTGCTTCTTCCTCAAATTTACATGATCAATGTACAAACAAATAAAAAACAACTAAAAAAGCACTATACCACTTCTGGAAAACACACACACTGAAGAAAAAAGTATGGTGGTATACTGTATAGTGTATATGAGCTTGCACTCATGTTATCAATATTATCATTGCTGATTATGCACACACACAAAAAGTGCATACACTTCACATTATAGATCTGTATAACTGAAAAGTAGGACATTGCAGCGTGATGATTAAAAAACAAACAAAAAACGGTACCAAAGAGTGTAAAAGATCATACTTCATATTATAAACACTTTGATGTACGTGTTTAGTACTTTATTTATCAACGATTCTGTCTAACAGTTTATATACATTAAAAGTAAAACATCCAAACTAGTGACATCTCTCATTCTCTCCCCTCTGGACCATTGCAACTCTCTTCAGGTTGGTCTACCAGCATCATCTATCCACTCCCTTCAGCATATACAAAACTCTACCGCTCGACTAGTCCTCAGAAAGAAAAAAATCTGAGCACATTAGGCTACTCCTCTCCTGTGATCTCTCCACTGGCTGCCTGTGTCACAGAGAATAAGCTATAACTAGAATAAGATCAGTACCCTCTGTTACAGTCTTCACAAAACACCTTCTGTGAATGTCTTCACCTGTACACTCCTCGCTCTGCTGCAGATACCTTGTGCTTACAAATACCAAGATTCAACCAATCCACTGTTGGCCATAGCTCTTTCTCTATTTCAGGTCCATCGATCTGGAATGACCTCCCTCCCTCCCTTTGCCAAAAGCCTACTTAGGCCTATAACATTTTAAAATCCAGCCTCAAGATACATTCATTTAAAACCTAAGATTCTCTCCTCTTGTTTCATCTCATTTCTGTTCTTGCCCTGAACAGCTCAAACCCCCATCACCCTGCCAAAGTGTACAACCTCTAGGCCTGTGTGTGTGTGCACGCACGTGCGTGTGTGTGTGTGTGTGTACATTTGAATTAGTAAAAACTATTAATTGTAACTTATTACATGTTTAAGAGTAGTATCAATGCAAGCGCTTTGATTTGTTTTTGCAAGGTATAGCGCTATATACATTCCATTTATTATTGTTATTATTATTATTATATCTCTCTCTCTCTTGGTCGTCCATCGATCCGATGATGACTGTCCTCATGTGTTGAGTCTTTGTCTTATGTGGGCACGGAGATGGCTGGTTAAGCCAATCCGTGATAGGCAGACGCGGGTGCAGTGGGGGCAAGGAAACTGTCTGGGGGGTTCAGGGTTGGTGGTTGACGCCTTTCTCCTAGCTCGTGCTGCAGTCACGTCATCTCGCCTCTTCTCCTCGAAGTTGTCATGTGCCCAGATGGTTGGGGCGCGCCAGCCTGGTCTGTCCATAGCATACAGCTCCAGCTGTTTGGTGAGGATGTCAGCGTGTTTGATGTTGGACTTCACGCAGTCCTTGAATTCTTTTGCGTGGTCTGCCCTGGTTCCGCTTTCCCAAGGTCAGTTCGCCATACATGAGCTGCTTAGGCAACCTTTGGTCGTCCATCCGGATCACGTGACCAACCCATCGAAGCTGGGCTTTCAGTATCATGGCCTCGATGCTGGTCATCCCAGCTCGGGTCCAGGACCTCGAGGTTTGTGATCCGGTCTTGCCAGTGGATGTTCATAATTGACCGAAGGCTTCTCATGTGGAACTTCTCCAGCTGCTTCCAGTGTCTTTTGTACACCGTCCATGTCTCGCATCCATAGAGTAGGCTGGTGAGGACGACGGCTCTGTACACCTTGAGCTTTGTGGAAAGCTGGATGTTGTGCTGGTTCAAGACACGAGCTCGGAGGGGGACCAAGAGCTTGACTGGCCTTGCAGATCCTACGTTGATCTCTTTATCCGGGGTGTTATCATTGCTGATGGCACTGCCGAGGTATCTGAAATCATCCACTATCTTTAGCTGGGTGCCCTCAATGGAGATAGAGGGGGGAGGGTGGCTGAAGCAGGCGCTGGCTGAAATAGTACCTCTGTCTTGCCGAGGCTGATAGTGAGCCCAAAAAGGCGAGAGGCTTCTGCGAACTTATCTGTGATAAGCTGTAGGTCAGACTCTTTGTGTGCCATGAGAGCACAGTCATCAGCAAAAAGTGCTTCCAGGATGATCTTCTCCACAACCTTGGTCCTGGCGTTCAGTCGGCGGAGGTCAAACAGTGAGCCATCAAGTCTGTATCGCAGGTATACCCCAAGGTCTAGGTCCTTGATAGCGTGGTTGAGGACGCAGGTGAAAAAGAAGTTGAAAAGGCTGGGGCCAGCACGCATCCCTGTTTGACAACCGTTACTGATGTTGAATGGCTCTGATACTTCTCCACCCGAGAGAACCTGCCCGGTCATGTTGTCATGAAACTGGCGTATGAGGTTGAATGAACTTGTCTGGCATCCGAGTTTGGATAGGATGACCAGAGGGCCTTCCTGTTCACTGTGTCGAAGGCCTTGGTGAGGTCAACAAAGACCACATACAAGTCCATGTTTTGCTCTAGGCATTTCTCCTCCCACTTGTCGGACGGAGAAGATCATGTCCACAGTGCTGCGGTTTGGGCGAAATCCACACTGTGTTTCCGGGAGGTTTCCTTCGGAAATGTTCTCCGTTAAGCGGTTGAGGAGGATCCGAGCCAATATTTCCCAGCAATAGAAAGGAGGGAGATGCCCCGGTAATTTCCGCAGTCAGCCTTACTACCCTGTTCTTAAATAGGGAGATGACAGTGGCATCCCTGAAATCTTTGGGCAATTCTTCTTCTTCCCAAATGCTGGTGAGGAGGGAGTGGAAAGCTGCAAGGGCCACAGGTCCGGCAGATTTGAACATCTTCCTGCTGGGATTCCGTCCAAATTTCCGGTGCTTGCCTGAGCTGGTCTGTCTTATTGCCCTCAAGACTTCATCCATATGGGGGGAGGTCGAGGCAGTGTACAATGGGCTTTTGAGGGATCAGCTCAAGGGCTGGGGGTCTACACTGGAGGCTGTTGAGCAGGTTGCTGAAGTGCTCTCTCCATCGTTCATTGATGCTGCTCTTCTCCTTCAGCAGGGTTGAACCGTCTGCTGACAGGAGTGGGGTTTGTACATGGCTTGGAAGGTCCGTAGACTTCTTTGATGGCACTGAAAAACTTTTGGAGTTTTGCGTGTCAGCGTATCTCTGAACCTCGTCTGCCTTCCTCTCCACCATACATCCTGCATCTTGCGCAGCGCAACTTGGGCCCGTTTCTGGAGATGCTTGAAACGATCATGCTTGGAGGCCGAGGAGGAGTCGTTTTGCCACTCTACAAATGCTTTTTTGCTTGTCATCCAGGAGTTTTCTGATGTGCTCGTCGTTCTCCCTTTGAACCAGTCCTGATGAATTCGTTTTCTGGGGCCGATAGTGGTTTTTGCTGACTCCATCACCAGTGTTTCTGAATTGCTCCCCACCTTTGATCGGGCAGCCAGTCAGGGGACCATGGGGAGTCAGTCGGCCGTCGAGGTCTTCTGCAATTCACTGCGTTGCTGATGTTCGAGTTTGGCAACGTCGAACGCTGGTCTGAGGACTTTCGGCGTCTTGCGCAGAGTTGGAGCGATATGCAGGGATAGGATGGCCCCTGACTAGACAATGGTCTGTCCAACACTCGGCTCCTCGCATGCCCTGGTGATCCTGATGTCACGGATGTCTCTTTGGCGGCAGATGGCAAAGTCGATCAGGTGCCACTGCTTGGATCTTGGGTGCATCCAATGTTGCCTTGAATTTGTCGGCCTCCGGAACAGTGTGTTTGTTATAGTGAGGTGTTGTTCAGCACAAAGGCTTAGAAGCATCAAGCCGTTGGAATTCACCTTTCCAGTTCCGTGTGGCCCCCACACGCCTTTCCAATTTCTGCAGTCCGCTCCAACTCTGGCGTTGAAATCGCCCAGCAAGATGAGCTTGTCATTAGAGGGGGTGTCCTTTACGAGGGCACTGAGCTCCTCATAAAAAGCTTCCTTCACTTCATCGCTGCTGGTAAGGGTTGGAGCGTATGCACTGATGAGGGTAATATACGGTTCAGGGGGAAGCGGAGTTTCATCACCCGTTCGTTCACTGAAGTTGGTAGATCAGGGAGTTGTTTGAGGAGCGATGTCTTGATGGCCACTCCCACTCCGTGAATTCTTTCTTCATCTTTGCCTTGCCTTTCCAAAAGAAAGTGTAGCCACTTTCATTCATCCACAGATCCTTCCTCAGCTAGTCTGGTCTCGCTGAGGCAGCTATGTCAATGCGGTAGCGGGCCAGTTCCCTTGCAATGAGAGCCGTTCTCCTCTCAGCCTTGAAGAGGCCTCTCTTGTCCATGAGTGTGCGCACGTTCCACGCACCAACGATTAATTGTTTCTTTCTTTGATTTCGACCGCTTGGAGGGTAGAACTGCCAGCCGCGGTATGCTGGCCAGTTGGAAGGGACAAGCATTTGTTTGGGACACCTTTTCCAGTCCCCTCCCTCATGTGAGGGTGAGCAGTGCTGTCCTAAAGAGGCTGCTCAGTCACCTGGGGGAACACCGAGCTCCTCTGTTGTCCCGGGGTCAGGAGGAGAACGACTATTGCCACCAGGCCGCCTACGTGCAGGGTTCAAACTACAACTTCCAGTGGTCACCTCCACCTGTTGCTTCGCCCGTTCCCCATCGCCGCAGGACTTTGGTAGTTTTGGGGGTGTGAGGGTGTGGGGACTAACACACATGAGGAAAACCTGTGCGGGAAAGTGTTTAAAGTGGGAAAGTCGATGCACAGGGGCAATCCCACTCTCTCGGCCTTAGAAGCCAGGATCTGGTGGTACGGAAGAGCCGTCACGACCAGGGACTTCCTCGGCTGCAGTGGATGGCCACGACGTCTGTAGTGCCTTGCCATGTAGCGCTCCACGACGCTTGCTGTCGCCGCCGGGGTGTATGGGGTGTCAGGGAGGGGTAGTACCTCTGACGGGGGAACATGTCGCACCCTCTGGGGTGGTTCGTCCACTTTTGTCCCCACCTGGCACCCAGCTCTCACCTGTGGCTCCAAGTAGCTGTTAGCATGCAACAGCCGCCACACCCTGGTAAACCCCTTCGACAGGCGGGCTAAACCAGGTGAGGGTAGCCGTCGGGTCTCAAACCCTCGGCGAGTTAGGGAATGCCTACCCAAGCATGTGAAGACTGTAGTCGGCGGAGTGAGGGGATGAGGACACCTTCTATTATTATATACATTCAAAGATAACTACCCAACACTCTTTAGGCGGAAACTGCCGAACGAAAACCGAATGTGACGTCAAATAGCCGATCTGGATCTGGATCTGGATCGATACGTCGCAGTAACCACTTCTGGCTTTACGCGACGGATTGGGGGTTTGCGCTTAACTGCTAGTACTAATGCTGGTTGGTTCTGAACCTAGTGCTGGTTCTCCCTGGTGAGGGCCCCTTTGAAGGAGCTCAGGGTCTTGGAATTGACGGTCTGGTCGCTGAGGTGGTTCCAGTCTATAACCGTCTGCACGAAGAAGGAGTGCTTGTACTGGTTGCACCTGCTGTCTGGGACTGTGTAGCCTCTGTTGTTGTTGCAGGCTGTCCTTTCTACTATGTTTACTGATTTATAGTCCTTAAAAGTCTTAGTCTTAATTCTACGTTTACCTTGGGGTTTGGGGGTAAAAAAATTTGATGGCGGCATGGCCGGGACAAGTCCCTCAACCACTTTATACATAAAGGCTAACCTAAGCTGTCGCCTCCGGTCTTGTAATTTCGGCAGATGCAGGTCTTGGAGCATGGTCGTGACACAGCCAGGGTCTCTAGTATGGTAGTCTTGTTTTATGAATCTGGCTGCCCTGTTCTGGATACGTTCTAACTTATCTATGTCTGTTTGGCAGTGGCTATCCCATACTGTGGCACCATATTCTAATGTGGATCTAACTAGTGATAGATAGGCTAATCTACGACATTCTTGTGGGCAGTGTTTGAGGTTTCGCTGTAAAAATCCTAACATTGAGCTTGCTTTTTTGGTAATTTTGTCTATGTGGGTGGTCCATTTTCAAGTCGTTGGAGATGTGGATCCCTAGATATGGTGTTGATGCCACTTGCTGGAGGATGGTACTATTTAGTTGGTAGAGATAGTCTGATTCTTTTTTTATGTTTAAAATATAACACTTGCTGGCGTTAAAACGCATCCCCCAATTTTCTGCCCAGGTTTTAATTTCTTGAGGTCTTTCTGAAGGGTGATGTGGTCATCGAAGGTGCCTATTTCTCTATATAAAAGACAGTCATCTGCAAAAAGTCTTACTTGGGGTGCGACTGATGTTGGTAGGTCATAATGTGGCATAGGAAGAGTATGGGGCCTAACACAGTTCCTTGTGGTACTCCTGACTCTACTCTAACTTCTTCTGATGTTTCTCCTTCTAACACTATCTCATTGTTCTGGTGGTTAGGAAGTTTTTCAGCCAGGTGTGAATTTCTCCTACTATGCCATATTTTTCTAACTTATATAGTAGTTTCCTGTGGGGGGCTGTATCAAAGGCCTTGCTAAAGTCTAAGATTGCTACATCTACTTGTTCTCCCTTGTCTAATGATGATAGGAAGTCCTGGGTGGTGGTCAGGAGTTGGGACTCACAGGAGTAGCCAGAGCGGAAGCCGTGGTTTAAGTGTGTTAGAATATTATTCCTTTCTAGGTGTTCCATTAGGTGGCGGCATACTATATGTTCTAAAATCTTGCAGCATACTGAAGTAAGTGAAACTGGTCTATTAGTTGGATGCTGTGTGTTTGTCCCCTTTTTTAAAGATACCTGATATATTAGCTTGTCTCCAGTCCGCCGGTAGAATTCCTGTGTCTAATGATTTTTGGTAGATGGTTGTTAGTGCTGGTGCTAATATGTCTGCGCAGTTCTTTAGTACTATGTTGGGGATGGCATCTGGTCCGTGTGCTTTGGCTGGGTCGGTGTTTTTAAGCAGTTTTTCTACTCCATCTACTGTGACGGTGATGCTCTCTATGGGTTGGTGATGTAGATGGTCCATTGGCGGTGGTGGTGTCCTATCCTCTGGAGTGAAAACTGATTGGAATTGTTTTAATAATATTCTGGCCTTACCTAAGCTATCGCTAACTAGGGTTGCTCCTTCCTTCAGTGGTGCTACTCCTACATTGTCCTGTCTTTTGTTCTTTATATATCGCCAGAAGGGTTTGTTGTTGTTTGCTGAGAAGGCCCAAACAAGAGGCGCCTTTCCATACCCCTGTCTCCATCTTTCACTGTACAACAGTCTCTCGAAGTGTGCCGATCTCAAATTTGACGACTGGCGTTCAATTCTACGACTGAAAAAGGTTTTATGATTTCCAGACTCAAAATGTCGGTTTGACAAATGAAGGTTTGAGAAGTGCAAAACCCTTCCAGCAACAATCAAACGGTACCGGTAAATTTAGCTCAAGAGTAGGTAACTCTTTCACAGGTATTAACCATGTGTAAGAGTAGCTTCCCGTGGTGTTGTGCCCATAGCAACAGCCTGCAAGCAAAATGGACGGAGAGGAAACTCAATCTGTTCCCACTGAGGGAAAGCCTGCCGAAGGTAAGAAAGAGATATTTAATTTCCCAAGAAATATGCTTGGCATATGTTGAAAGTCATGTTGATAATGATACATGTGTTGTGATGTTTGTTGAAGACGTGGCGTTAAAAATGTTTGTCTTTTTTTGCCCTCGGTCAACTCTCGGCAGATGTAGATTTATATATATATATATATATATATATATATACTAAACATTGTGGAGTTGGTTAAGTGTGTATGTGTGTGTGTGTGCGAAGAATTCTGCATAAAAGGAGGAAATGTCTTGTCATACTTAACCTTTTTACTAGTCCTATTCACACACACACACACACACAGACGCAGCATGCTCGCTTGCACACACACACACATATGCATGCACACACACCCCACACAAGGCATACACGCCACAATCACCACCACCACCACCATTCCCACACCAACCACCACCATCACTTCCACCACCACCACACCCACCCCCATTATGGTCTCTCCCTCCCCACCACCATGAGCACCATTTACAAATTTTGATGCAGTTTCGTTGCTGGATCATAGCTCAGTGGTCCAATCTAGAAAGTGAGAGGTTCTCAGTTCAAATCCCTTGGTATTTTTTTGTTCATTTCTTAGCTAGACCTCTGAAGTACACCACTGGCGAAATTTTGAGTTATGTGACCACTTTAAATAAACCTCCATTAAGATAGCCACATTCTGACTTCAGGGATGAATCCCATTTGAAAAGTGGACTTTTTCCCCATCCATGAGATCCATTTTGAATTAAAAAGATTTCTTTGTTTTATTTCGAAGATAAACTGTTGCAGACACAAAATCTTACCATTCATAAACCTCTGAGGTCCAGCTGATGGAAAAAAAAACAAGACAAAACAAAACAAAACACACAAAAAAGCAACAACAATTTAAAAAAGAAAAAATCCAGTCCCTGTGTGCATGTGGTTTTGTCAATGTGATATGTTTGATTTCAATGTGCATCGAACCTTTTGTAATAATGTAATATTGTAACTCGATGAAATATGACATTTTTATTCAGTGTTACACAACAACAGTATTTTAAAGTAATTTTTTTAATGTTCGTTTTATTCACTGTACCACATCCAGCACCTGAAACTGGTGCTGAGGATTCTGGTCCTCCGACATCAGAGGTAGTGGAGGAACACTCTGAACAGGAACCAGCACCGGGTGATTAATTTACCGTCCAGATTGTATCCTAACTTTCCTTCGTAGCTGCTGTAGAAAAATCCTTCTGCTCTGTAGACAATTAATGATTGTTTGTGTGTAGTCTTCATTCGTTCTGTAGAGCAGTCGGTAGTTTTACATTGTAGGATGTCTGGATTGGAGTTAAGGTTAATGTCCTTTCGCATGAATCAGTGATTGAAGACTTTTTTTTGGAAAAGAGAAAAGAAAAAAGGGATGTTCGTACATTGAAATGCTATCATTGGAGGCAGCGAGAAAGAAAGACAGAAAGAAAGAGAGATTGTAAGATGTGTGTGTGGTGTGTGTGTTGTGTGTGTGTGTGTGTGTGTTGTGTGTGTGTGTTTTTGTTTTTAAAGTGGAACATTTGAAGATTAAGTTGTTTTAAAAGTTGCACTTAAGCAATCTATTTAATTATGGAAAAAAACTTGAGAATTATGCAATCATTTAAAAGATTTTCAATCTAACAAGAAGTTGAATTTCAATCGTTTAAACAAAGAGGTCATACTGGATTAGATAAAAGAACAGTTTTAAATTTCACATTGTGAAACTTTATTGTCAAAGGTATTTGCAGCCAATGCCAGTTTCAAAATTAAAATAATCTTAAGATACCAAAATCAGAAGTCTCAAAACTGAAACATTTAAAATTTTAAAAAAACAACAACAATAAAATAGAACATTAAAAAATGTTTAAAGAGAAAAAAATTATGGAAAGTAGAATCCCTAAGGTTAATATCCACAAAGTAAACATTGCTAAAAATAAAATAAAATATTTAAAAAATTGGGTTTTTTAGTAGCAGATAATAATCATACACATCTTCAGCACACTTTCTATTTCTTGCTTTCTTTCTTTTTCTCTCTCCTTTAATTCTTTATTCTGTATGTCTCTCTTTGTACCTTTGTTTTTCTCTTTATATTTTTGTCTGTTTTCTTTCTTTTCTTTAAAAATTTTTTCTTTTGTTTAATATTTCTTTCTTTCATTCATTGTTGTTGTGGTGGGTATTCTTGCTGAGCTTGTTTTCTTCATTCATTCCTAGATCCTTCCTTTCATATTTTCTTTCTTTGCTTCCTTCCTTCCTTCCTTTTATGCTTTGTTCTTCTGGTGGTGTCTTTGTTCTAATTTTAGTCTCTTTCTTTCTTCTTCTCTTTGTTTCTTTATTTTTTCCCTGTTCTTTGTGGCCACTTATGTTTATTGTACAATTGATGTAATAAAAACAATATGTATGATTCATTGATTATATGTATTTTTGTCCTTTCAATATTTCTTCATGTATACCTTCAATATTTATTTTTCTGCTTCAAAATAGTAATTTGCTAACATACCTATATAGTTTGCTATTTTTCTTACTGTCTTTAGTTATTTTCTTTCTTTGTATTTTCTTATTTAGTGAGCTGTTTTATTTATTTATTTATTTTTTTGGGTGGGTGGGGGCACTACTTAAAAGATTGTGACAATATATAGATATATATTTAAAAATTTTTTTATATCAAGGATAATGGAATAAGCACTAATGTGCTTTTTTTTTTTACATCCAGTCCCCGTGTGTATGCAGTTTTGTAAATTCTGTCATCTGTTCCCATGGCACACAATGGCCTACTCTTACAAAAAGCGGAACAGGAGAGAGAGAAATTCTTCTTTGTCGACACTCAGCACAGCAACTGTTGTTGAGATAGATAGATAGATAGATAGATAGATAGATAGATAGATAGATAGATAGATAGATAGATAGATAGATAGATGATATCTTAGAGTTACATGCTTTTTGTTGAATTCCTGTAACAGGTTTTGTAAAGTTGCAAGGAGCAGATCTTCTTTTCCATAATCTGGCAAGCGGTGTTTATTTCACATGATTTTAATAATTCCGTAAACCAATGAAATAAACGCCTCTCAAGTCGGAGTACAGCTGCCTATATCAGTTTATGGTAAGGTACTAAAAAAAAGCAACAACAAAAAACCCAGGCATACACGCAAACTTCTCCTTCAGTGTGCCATTTCAATCTCACAGTGATTCCCAGGTGGGATGATGAGTAAGTCAGAGTGCACTATTCTGGGTGACCCCCAGGGTGTTAAGCTGGGGAACGCCCACCAACAACAGCAGCAACATTCATTTGAGTGGGAATCACTGGGAGACTGTAAGTACACACTGGATGAAAAGTTTGTGAGTACGAAAAACGACATCTGTAAAAAGCTGATGTTTTTCTGGCATTGTTTAAAGAAGGGGAAAAGATTGTTGGTTGGTTGGTGGGTGGGTTGGTTGGTTGGGTTGGTTGGTTGGGGGTGGGTGGGTGGGTAAGTGAGTACAGAGAGTGAGAGCAGGTTATGTTAAGAACTTTATTTATTTTTATTTTTTTATTTTATTTATACCACTTTAAGTCACGGTAGATTTCTCTCTGTGAAATTCGGGGCTGCTCTCTCTCCGGGGAGAGTGCGTCAATGCCACAAGAGCAGCGCCTCCGTTTTTTTTTTCTTTTTTCCTGTCTGCAACTGTATTTGTTTCCCTATCAGAGTGGCGTTTTTCCACAGAGTTTTGCCAAGAACAACTCTCTTGTTGCTGTGGGTTCTTTTTTGTGTGCGCTAAATAATTTTGTGTAACACGCGGGACCTCGGTTTATCATCTCATCCGAAAGACTTAGCGCCCAGACCACCACTCATGGTCTAATGGATGGCGGGAAAAGTTTTGGGTCCATACGGGATTTGAACCGCCGCACACTTCCGACCCGGACTTTTCGCTTTCTAGACAGGCGCGTTACCTCTAGACCACTGGTCTTGGCTGAAGAAAATGTTAACATAATGGCATTGGTAATGTGGGCTTTGGTGCTTGGCTTACATCAGTAACTGACACAGCGAACACCTAACACCACTATCAACAACCAATATATATATTTTTTTTATTCTATTTATTCTTTTATTTATTCTTTTATATCGAGGATAATGGAATAAGCACTCTTGTGTTTTTTTAACATCCAGTCCCCGTGTGTATGTGGTTTTGTAAAAAAAATTCTGTCATCTGTTTCCACTGGCACACAATAGCCTACTCTTTCAAAAAGCGGGGAACAGGATTTAACGTGCGCATGCAAGATGTTCTGCATGCGTTCGAACACGAGGGGGGGGGGGGGGGGGGACCTCGGTTTATAGTCTCATCCTTCATTGACACCATCCCCCTCCACTTTTGTTTTGTTGGTGTCTTTTCATCATCATCATCATCATCATCATCATCATCATCAATGCCTTTGTGCCTTATTGGCACGTAGGGCAGCAAACAAATGTTCATGGAATATTATTTTTTTACTCCCGATTTCCACAGAACCGGCAGGCGAAGGACAAACAGAAGCCGCCGCCGCCGCCGAGCCACCCGCCGCTGGAGACCCT
>CM054154.1:28480153-28497653 GCA_028751875.1 Rapana venosa
GGGAGGAGGGGGTGGGAGGGGAGGAAGTGGGGTGGGGGGTCGGGAGGGGAGGAGACTTATTTATTTTATTTTTTAATTTGTTTGATAATTTATTTATCTAGTTATTTATCTTTTTATTTTAAAAAAATATTTTATATCACTTTAAGTCACAGCAGATTTCTCTACATGAAATTCTGGCTGCTCTGTTATTTTGAGGGTAATGGAATATGCACTCATGTGCTTTTTTAAAAAAATTAATTTTTTTTAATATATCCGGTCCTGTTGTGCATGAAGTTGTAGTGACACGATGAAGTGGAAAAAGAATTTTGAAGGGTGTGTGGGGGTTGAGATGGTGAGGGGGATAGAGGGTGTAGGGGGGTGGGGTGAGTATGGGTGGGTGTGGTTGGGTGCATGCATGCGCGCATGTGTGTGTGTGTGTGAGATCCCATGAAAATGAAACGCAACTAGCTACCATAGTAGTGGTTCCAAAATGGTCACGTGCTAAAAGAATCTCACCATAATTGGTGAACCTCAGCGCACTAACCAAGGACCCACCCCCACCCCCCACCCCTAAAAAAAAAAGTGCGTTCATTTTCTTTTCTTTAATCAAACGACGTACTTTCACATTATGCAATATTAGGGGCATAAATGAGGAGGAAGCTCACAACAGAGAGAGATGGAGAAGGCTCATCAATGTCAAACCTCCCCTGGGAGAAACATGACAAAAAAAGGAAGAAGATGAAGTGCGTTTATTTGTTGGTTGCTTGCTTTGTTTTAGGTGCATCCGAGCCGAAAGTACTTTGTGGTGGGGGAGAAGGGAGAGGCGCCGAACATCAACGTCTTCGAGTTCCCCTCCCTCAAACTTTACCGCATCCTGCGTGGAGGGACAGAGGCCTCGTATTCTTCTCTGACCTTCAGGTGTGTGCTTCAGGTTTCTTGCTAGTGAGAAATGAACAGGATCGCGAATGAAGAACTACGGAGAATATGCAAAGTTGATGATGATCTGAAGTCTGTAGCTAGTAGTACCAATAGACTGCACTGGTTTGGGAAAGAAGACCACCACATCATAAAAAGAGCGATGAACTTCGTAGTGGATGGAAAGAGACCAAAGGGAAGACCTAGCAAAGACCTGGGCTGCCTGTATTGCAGATGATCTTAGAGAAAGGGGCATAAATAAGGAGGAAGCTCAAAACAGAGAGAGATGGAGAAGGCTCATCAATGTCAAACCTTCCCTGGGAGAAACATGACAAAAAAGGAAGAAGAAGATGTGTTAGTGAGAAATGGTTTATAATGATGATGTGTGTGTTTGTGCATGTATGTATGTGTGTATGTGTGTGTGTGTTGTGTGTGTGTGCATGTGTGTGTGTGCGTGTGTGTGTGCCGGCGTGCGTGTGTGTGTCTGTGTGCATGCGCTGTGTGTGTGTGTGTGTGTGCGGTGTGTGTGTGTGTGTGTGTACACGTGTGTGTGTGTGTGTGTGTGAGAGAGAGAGAGGAGAGAAAGAGAGAGATAGAGTAAATGAATGAAGGAATGATCTTCGGTACGCAAGGATACAGTTTTGAGGTCAAGCCTAGTCTTACAATCTATCCTTGTAAACATACATGTATGCATTAATGGTCAGCAAAAATAGCTGCAAAAAGCGAAAATCTCACCACTGGTAAACTTCAGAGCCGTAGCCAAGGAACCAAAACAACAACCCCCCCCCAAAAAAAACCACAACAACAACCAACAACAAAACAAACACAAACATGAAGGAGTTGAAAGCTTGTCAGAATATCCTCTAAATCTTGCGTGAGAGAGTAATTCTCGGATAATTACAATCCAATTTATTGGCTTCATCAAGCCAGCATTGAGAGCATGGTTACCAAGTGGATGGGTGGCCCTTTGTGCACACCTTGGCTTCAGCACAGTTCCCCAGCTCACCCATCTTTAGGGTCGGTGAAGCATCGCAGGAGAGGAGATGGGTGCTGTCCTCAATACGCCCCTTGGAGAAGACTTCCAGAGAAGCTGAAGTCTCTGACACCTCGCTCCTCAACTACCACATAGAATGTAATAATAATAATAATGCAAACACCTTTACCTACCTTTACTACTCTTTAGTGATCGACTATGACTCTCTGACTAGGAGGCTTGACTCGCACAGTCCTTATATCGTGCTGCAGCCCTGGGGGCTGGTTGGGCCTTTGGAGAACATCTCCAACGCTGACTGTCCTTATGCCCCACTTGGCTGAGAGAGTGGGGGATGGATGTACTGTTGTGGGCAAGACCATCTCCACTATAATCAAACTTCTGCCCAAGTTTCCGAAACAGCAGCTGCCTCCTCTGTAGCTGTTTTGGAGGTCATCGTCAGAACACGACGGACAAACATACGTTACCTTTACTACTATTAACTACTACACTGCCTTACCCCAGAAATTTTCTGGGGCTAAACGTGCACACGATACGCCTACAACCTGGAAAATTTCCGGGGTGTCAAAGCGAAGTAAACAAGCCTGCTTCCTTGACTACAGTTAAAGGGAAAGAACGCCAAAATTAGTGGAGATCACTCTTCTGTTGCTTGGCAACATCCAGCTGCAAAAACCGTGGCAAAAATGATCGTTTTTTAGCTCGTATTTTGTGTTTTTATGCATGACTGCTTGGGAAGTTCTTGTTCAAAATGGCTGAAACTTGTTGAAGGCATCAATAACTTTACACAGCTGTAAAAGTGGCAAATTAAGTTGTAGATTTACCTAACAGTGATAAAAACGATCGCGTATGATTCAGGAGATCGTGTATTTAAAAAACAATGAATGAGATTTGGCCTAGACTTATGTTTGACGTTATTGAGATGGGGGAAACTCAGAATGACAGTAGTGATGAAGAAATCGTATTTTTGGTCGATTTTTTACATTTCAAATATATTTTCGCAGTTAAATATCATGCTAACTCATTTGAGCTTCCCTTGAACTAATCTACGATATATATATATACTGTCAATGGGTAGACGATCAGGAATATTCATGTAGTAGTTTCAGAGTAAGAGGGGATATGAACATAGCAAGTGGTACATAAGAATTTTATTCCCCGGCATATAGGGTGCACTTGCTTTGGGCAGTTAAGAGGTTAAGAATCACGTGAACCTAGGGTGATGGAACACCTGTATTTCTACCTGGATTTTTATATTTTGTTACCTGCAGCCCTGACGGGGATCTGCTGGCCTCCCAGGGGGGGGACCCTGACTTCATGCTGACAGTGTGGGACTGGCGGCAGGAGCAGATCATGCTGAGGACCAAGGCCTTCTCCCAGGACGTCTTCCGTGTCACCTTCGCCGCAGAACTGGAGGGACAGCTCACCACCGCCGGCACCTCCCACATTCGGTGAAGGTTTTGGTGATGGTGGTGGTGGTGGTTGTGTGGTGGTGGGTGGTGGTTGTGGGTGGTGGTGGTGTTGTGGTGGTGGTGATGAGGTGAGGTGTTGGTGTTAAGGTGGTGATGGTGTTGGTTGTGGTTGGTGGTTGTGATAGTGGTGGTGTTGTGGTGTTGGTTGTGGTTGGTGGTGGTTGTGGTGGTGGTGTTGTGGTGTTGGTTGTAGTGGTGGTGGTGGAGAGGTTTGGGTGTTGGTTGTGGTTGGTGTTGGTTGTGGTTGGTGGTTGTGATGGTGGTGTGGTGGTGGTGGTGTTGGTTGTGGGTGGTGTTGGTTGTGGTGAGGTTGTGATGGTGAGGTTGTGATGGTGGTTCATATTTCCAAAACAAGACAATTCACATTTCCAAAACAAGACTATTCATATTTCTAAAAACTTAAACAGACCATTCCTATTTCCAAAACAGACAATATTTCCAAAACAGACCATATTCCCCAAACAAGACAATATTTCCCAAACAGGACAATTCACATTTCCAAAACAAGACAATTAACATTTTCCAAAACAAGACAATTCACATTTTCCAAAACAAAACAAGATAATCCCTATTTCCAAAACAAAACAAGACAATTCACATTTCCAAAACAAAACAAGACGATTCCCATTTCCAAAACAAAACAAGATGATTCCCATTTCCAAAACAAAACAAGACAATTCACATTTCCAAAACAAAACAAGACAATTCACATTTCCAAAACAAAACAAGACGATTCACATTTCCAAAACAAAACAAGACAATTCACATTAACAAAACAAAACAAGACAATTCACATTTCCAAAACAAACAGACAATTCACATTTCCAAAACAAGACAATTCACATTTCCAAAACAAGACAATTCACATTTCCAAACAAACAGACAATTCATATTTCCAAAACAAGACAATTCATATTTCAAATAATAACAGACAATTCATATTTCTAATAATAACACACACAATTTGTATTTCCAAAACAAACAGACAATTCATATTTCCAAAACAACAAGACAATTCACATTTCCAAAACAAGACAATCCACATTTCCAAAACAAACAAGACAATTCACATTTCCAAAAACTTAAACAAGACAATTCGTATTTCCAAAACAAAGAAGACAATTCACATTTCCAAAACAAGACAATTCATATTTCCAAAAACTTAAACAGGACAATTCATATTTCCAAAAACTTAAACAGGGCAATTCACATTTCCAAAAACTTAAACAAAGCAATTCACATTTCCCAAAACAAACAAGACAATTCATATTTCCAAAACAAGACAGTTCACATTTCCAAAACAAGACAATATTCCCAAAACCAGACAATATTCCCCAAACAAGACAATATTTCCAAAACAGGACAATTCACATTTCCCAAAACAGGCAATATTTCCAAAACACGACAATTCACATTTCCCAAAATAGACAATATTTTCGAAACAAACAAGACAAATCACATTTCCCAAAACAGAAATACTTCCAAAACAAGACAATATTTCCAAAACAAGACAATTCACCTTTCCCAAAACAGACAATATTTCCAAAACAAACAAAAACAATTCACATTTCCAAAATAGACAATATTTTCCAAAACACGATAATTCACATTTCAAAACAACCAGTATTTCCAAAACAAGCCAATACTTCCAAGACAAGACAATATTTACAAAACAAGACAATTCATATTTCCAAAACAAGACAATTCACATTTCCAAAAACTTAAACAAGACAATTCACATTTCCAAAACAAACAAGACAATTCACATTTCCGAAACAAGACAGTTCACATTTTCCAAAACAAGACAATTCACATTCCCAAACAAACAAGACAATTCACATTTCCAAAAACTTAAACAAGACAGTTTATATTTCCCAAACAGACAATGTTTCCAAAACAAGACAATTCACATTTCCAAAACAAAACAAGACAATTCATATTTCCAAAACAAGACAGTCCACATTTCCAAAACAAGACGCTATTTCCAAAACAAGACAAATTTCCAAAACAAGACAATTCACATTTCCCAAAACAGACAATATTTCCCAAACAAGACAATTCACATTTCCCAAAACAGACAATATTTATATTTAAAAAAAAAGCACAATTCGCATTTCCCAAAACAGACAATATTTCAAAAACACGATCATTCACATTTCCCAAAACAGACAATATTTTTTTAAAAAAAACAACGCGATAATTCACATTTCCCAAAACAAGACAGTATTTCCAAAACAAGCCAATATTTCCCAAACAAGACACTATTTCCAAAACAAACCAGTATTTCCAAAACAAGACGATATTTCCCAAAACAAGACAATTCACATTCCCAAACAAGACAATTAACATTTCCAAAAAAAACCAAGACAAATCACATTTCCAAAAAAACCCCAAGATTCACATTTCCAAAACTTAAACAAGACAATTCCATTCCCAATACAATTCACATTTCCAAGACAATTCACATTTCCAAAAACAAGACAATTCACCTTTTTTCAAAAACAAACACGACAATTCACACACATATCGCCCCCACCCCCACCCCCCCACCAAAAAACCCAACCCACCCACCACCTTACAAACGGACGACCACCGTCACCACTCTGTTCCGTCACTTTCTTCTTCCTACCACCACCCACACCACAACACACCACCCAGGTTCTGGAAGATGGCGGACACCAAGACAATTCACATTTCCCAAAACAGACAATATTTCCAAAACAAGACTATTCATATTTCCCAAACAGACAATTCATATTTCCCAAACAAGACAGTATTTCCAAAACAAGACAATATTTCCAAAACAAACAAGAAAATTCACATTTCCAAAACAAGACAATTCACATTTCCCAAACAAGACCATTCACATTTCCCAAAACGAGACAATTCACATTTCCCAAAACGAGACAGTATTGCCAAAACAAGACAATATTTTCAAAACAAGACAATTCACATTTCCCAAAACAAATCAACACAATTCACATTTCCCCAAAACAAGACAATTCACCCTTTCCAAAAAACAAAACACGACAATTCACACATATTTCCCCCACTCCTCCCCACTCCTCCCCACCCCCCTACCACCCCACAAAAACAAAACCCAACCCACCCACCACCTTACAAACGGACGACCACCGTCACCACCCTGTTCCGTCACTCCTTCCTCCTCCACCCACACCACACCACCACTCAGGCTCTAGATAAACGTAAGCAGACTATGCATGGAACGGATCCTATACGTAATAACTGAAAATATTGGTTGGCATTTATCTGGACTTTGGATTATTACTCATGTCCTTTTCATATTCATTCCTATGTTAATATGTTACTTACAATTACCCCCTTTGACTGATGGGCTTGTAGCTTTTGTCAAATAAAAATTCGTTCGTTCATTCAGGTTCTGGAAGATGGCAGACACCTTCACGGGGCTGAAGCTGCAGGGAGAGCTGGGTCGCTTCGGGCGCACGGAGATCTCGGACATCGAGGGCTACGTGGAGCTGCCCGACGGCAAGGTGCTGTCTGGCTGCGAGTGGGGCAACCTGCTGCTGTGGGACGGGGGGCTGATCAAGGTGGAGGTGGTGCGGCGCGGCCGCAAGTCGTGTCACCAGGGCCCCGTCATGCAGATCCTGCTGGACGAGGGGGAGCTCATGACTGTCGGCGTCGACGGCTTCATTCGGGTAAGATGTTGGGAGGGGTGGTGGAGGGTTGGGGAGGGGGGAGGGTGTGGGGGTGGGGGGGGGAGGTGTGGGGGGGGAGGTGGGGGGTGGTGGGGGGAGGGTGGGGGTGTTGGTGGGTGGGGGGGTTGGTGGTGTGGGAGGGGGGGTGTTGTGGTGGGGTGGTGTGGGAGGGGGGGTGTGGTGGTGGGGTGGTGTGGGGAGGGGGTGTGGGGGGTTTGGTTGGTGGTTTTGTGTGTGTGTGAGGGGGGGGTGTTGTTTTTTTTTAAAATGATTTTTTTGTCTTTTGATGAGTATTTTTGAAATCTTGACTGTTGATGTGGATGGTTTTATTCGAGTAAGATGCCGGGGGGGTGGAGGGGGGGGGTGTTGTTGTTGCTGGTGGTTTTGTGTGTGTGGGGGGAGGGGTTGTTGTTTTTAAAAAAATGATTTTGTCTTTTAATGAATATTTTGAAATCGTGGCTGTCGGTGTGGATGGTTTTATTCTGGTAAGATGCGGGTTTTTGTTGTTGTTGGTGGTGGTGGTTTTGTGTGTTGTGTGGGTTTTTTTTTAATTTATTATTTTTGTCTTTTAATGAGTATTTTTTAAATTATGGGCTGTGGGTGTGGACGGCTTTATTCGGGTAAGAATAAAACAGATGGAAACTGACGACAACATTTACGGAAAAACTGTTGGAAACAGATGACAACATTTACAGAAAAACGGTTGGAAACAGATGACAAACTTTACAAAAAATGGTTGGAAACAGATGACCAAATTTACAAAAAAAAGTTGGAAACAGATGACAACATTTACAAAAAACAGTTGGAAACATGACAAAATTTACAAAAAACAGTTGGAAACAGATGACAAAATTTACAAAACCGCATACACACGGGGACTGGATGTAAAAAAAGCACATGAGTGCTTATTCCATTATCCTCGATATAAAAGAAAGAAAAAATAAATAAGATGGGGTTTTTTTTTGGTGTGGTTTTGTGTGTGTGTGTGTGTGCTTTGTTTAAAAAAAAAAAAAAAAGATTCGTCTTTTAATGAATATTTTGAAATCTTGACTGTTGGTGTGGATGGTTTTTTTGGTAAGTTGGGTTTTTTTTGCCGGTTTGTGTGTGTGTATATTGTTTTATATTTGTCTTTTAATGAATATTTTGAAATCTTGTCGATGGCTTTATTTAGGTAAGATGGGTTGGTTTTTTTCTGTTTTGTTGTTGTTGTTTTTGAGGGGGGGGGGGGGGGGGGGTGTGTTTTAAGGATTTGTGTTTTTAAATTAATGAATATTTTGAAATCTTGACTGTTGGTGTGGATGGTTTTGTTTGGGTAAGTTGGGGTTTTGTTGCTTTTTTTTGGGGGGGGAGGGGTATTTAAAAAAAAAAGATTTTGTCTTTTAATGACTATTTTAAAATGGTTTTGATTGTAGTGCTTATGTGGTAGTTTCTGTATTGTTGAAATTCTAAAACTAAATATGATAATATGTAAAAGCATAAAATGTGTCTTCCAGATGTATATTCTTATGCTCTTATATTATTGTTATCACAAGCTTCTTTTTGACATTAGTTATTATCATATTCCACACGAAGAAAGAATATAATCTTCAAAATGTACTATGTTCCAGGAGGTAAATTTCATTCTTATGATGGAATATTCCAACTTGAAAAATCTATTGGCAACGTTTTATTCACTAGTTCTAATTCATGTTATGGTCTTGGAAGTTGTTGCAGTGTTAACCTTTAAAAATAAAAAAAATTATGTTTCTGTTAAAATATACAGAAAAATGTGCTTGTATTTTTTCTAGACTTTCTTATACTGAAAAAAGTATTAAAAAAAATATTTCAGATTCTTCATTCAGGCTGAAGTTTGGAAAGATTATCCCCCCTTAATTCTAAAGTTCTTTTTTTGCTTTTGTTTATCATTTACGTGTTTTTTTTCATATTGATTGTGCTGTTCCCTATATGTTGAACATTTGTTTTTTTAGTTCATGTTTGGGGATGCAAATTTCTGTTGTGTTTTTTTCCCCTGTTATGTTTGTATAATTATGATACCAAATGGAATGAAAAGAATTCAATCTTAAATCTGTATGTTGTCTGTGTCTGGGGAGGGAGACGGGAAAGCCTAGCGGTTAGAACATTGCACTCGCAATCTGACGACCCGGGTTCGATTCCCGTTCAAGGGGATATTTTCCCCTGGAGTTAACATCAGTGCAAACTCCACTCCCCCCAAAGTCCTTCGGATGAGACTATAAACTGAGGCCCCGTGTGCGAATGCACGCAGAACATATTGCGCACACGTTAAATCCTGTTCCGCTTTTTGGAAGAGTATGCCATTATGTGCCGGCGGTGGGAACAGATGACAGAATATACAAAAACCGCATACACACGGGGACTGGATGTAAAAAAAAAAGCACATAAGAGCTTATTCCATTATCCTTGATATAAAAGAATAAAATAAATAAATAAGTCTATGTGTGCATATGCTTGTATGGATGGATGCCTGCATGCGTGTGTGTGTGTGAGTGTGTGCGCTGCATGTTGTCTGTGTCTGTGTGTGCATATGCTTGTATGGATGTATGCCTGCATGCGCGTGTGCCTCTGTGTGTGTGTGTGAGCCGCATGTTGTCTATGTCTGTGTGTGCATATGCTTGTATGTATGTATGCCTGCATGAGCGTGTGTGCCTCTGCCTGTGTGTGTGTGCATGCATGTTGTCTGTGTCTGTGTGTGCATATGCTTGTATGTATGTATGCCTGCTTGCGTGTGTGCCTCTGTGTGAGTGTGCACGCTGCATGTTGTCTGTGTCTGTGTGTGCATATGCTTGTATGGATGCCTGCATGTGTGTGTGTATGTGTGTGTGTGCTACATGGTGTCTGTGTCTGTGTGTGCATATGCTTGTATGGGTGCCTCCATGCGTGTGTGTATGTGTGTGTGTGCTACATGTTGTCTATGTCTGTGTGTGCATATACTTGTATATATGCCTGCCTGCATGCCCGTGCGCCTATGCCTCTGTGCCTCTCTGTGTGCGAGACAGGTGTGGGACTTTGAGAGCATCGACACGGCGGACCAGACGGACGACTCTGGCCTGTTTGAGATGGAGCCCATGAACGAGCTGCGCGTGGGGCACGACGTGCAGCTGTACTCCATCGTCAAGTCCGTGGACGAGGAGAACGAGCCCACCATCTGGTATGCCCAGGTGAGCTCTTCTCCCCTGCGTTGTTGTACACCAGCTGTCCATGTGTGTGTGTGTGTTGGGGGTGGTGGTGGTGGGGAGGGGGGGGGGGTGTGGGGGAGGGGGGTGGGAGGGAGGGGAGGGGGGTGGGGTGGGATGGGGGGTGAGGGAGGGGTGGGGAGGGTGGGGGTTGGGGGGGGAGGGGGTTGGGGGGGGGGGAGGGGGGATGAGCTCTCCCTGCATGTACACCAACCATCCGTGTGGGGGGAGGGGGGGTATGTGTGTGTGTGTGTGGGGGGGGTGGAGGGTATGTGGGGTTGGGGGGAGGTGGGTGGGGGTGGGGAGGGGGGTGGGGTGGGGAGGGGTGTGTGGGGTGGGGAGGGGGGGGAGGGTATGTGTGGGTGGGGAAGGTATGTGGGGTGGGGGGGAGGGTATGTGGGAGGGGAGGGGGGGTGGGGAGGGTTTGTGAGCATGTGTGTGTGTGTGGTGCATGTGTGTATATATATATATATATCTAATTTCTCTCCATTTTCCATAATCATGAAATTAATAATCATTGTTTTGCATAATCACGATATTAATAATAATTTTTTCCCATTATCATGATATTAATCTTTTTTTCCCCATAATCATGATATTAATTTTTTTTCCATAATCATGATATTAATCATTGTTTACATAATCATGATAATAATCAACCATGACATTGCATTACGCAGGACCCCAAAGGATGCATACTTATTTATTTATTCATTCTTTTATATTGAGGATAATGGAATAAGCATTTATATGCTTTTTTACATCCAGTCCCCGTGTGTATGCAGATTTGTGAATTCTGTCATCTGTTCCCATATGGAGGCTGGACCTGTCTTTTTTCACACACATTCATGTATATGTGTATGCGCTATATATATATATATATACATACATATCATTTATCTTTATTTTCCATAATCACAGTAATAAACATGACGTTGCGTGTGACGCAGGACGCCAAAGGCGGCATATGGAGGCTGGACCTGTCTTTCTCCCACACCTCCCAGGCCCCGGAGAAACTGATGACCTACCACGCCGGGCCCATCGTCAGCTGTGTTACCTCCCCTATCACCCACCTTGTCGCCACGGTTGGCGTTGATCGTAAGTCTGGGAAAATTGTGTGATTCAGAATCAGAATATTTCAGATTCAGATTCAGAATATTTTATTGCCATTTAAGTCATGTAGACTTGTTTGACACAACAAAAAAACCAAACCCCAGAGCCTCATGTATGTGTGTGTGAGGGGGGGGGGGGGGGGGCACGGTGTGTATGAGTGTGTGTGTGTATGAGTGTGTGTGTATGAGTGTGTATGTGTGAGTGTGTGTATGAGTGTGTGTGAGTGTATGAGTGTGTGTATGTGAGTGTGTGTGTGTATGTGTGTGTGTATGAGTGTGTGTGTATGCATGTGTATGTGTGAGTGTGTGTATGAGTGTGTGTGTGTGTGTATGAGTGTGTGTGTGTATGAGTGTGTGTGAGTGTGTGTATGTGTATGAGTGTATGAATGTGTATGAGTGTATGAATGTGTGTGTATGAGTGTGTGTGTGTATGAGTGTGTGTGTGTGTGAGAGTGAGTGTGTGTGAGTGTGTGTATGAGTGTGTGTATGAGTGTATGTGTGTGTGTATGAGTGTATGTGTGTGTGTATGAGTGTGTGTTTGTATGAGTGTGTGTGTATGAGTGTGTGTGTATGAGTGTATGTGAGTGTGTGTGTGTGAGTGTGTGTGTATGTGTATGAATGTGTGTGTATGCGTGTGTGTATGAGTGTGTGTGTATGTGTGTGTGTGTATGAGTGTGTGTGTATGAGTGTGTGTGTGTGAGTGTGTATATGTGAGTGTGTGGGTATGTGTGTGTATGAGTGTGTGTGTATGTATGTGTGTATGAGTGTGTGTGTATGAGTGTGTGTGTATGTATGTGTGTATGAGTGTGTGTGTATGAGTGTGTGTGTATGAGAGTGTGTGTGTGTGTGTGTGTATGAGTGTGCGTGTGTGCATGCATGCGTGCTTGCAGTCAGTCAAAAAGTCTGTGTTGGTTGGTAGAGTGTCCTCCTGGTTGAGAGTTTGGGCTGCAAGTATTTTTATTATTTATTCATTTATTCTTTGACATTGAGGATAATGGAATAAGCACTCATGTGCTTTTTTTTACATCCAGTCCCTGTGTGTATGCAGTTATGTAAATGTTGTCATCCGTTCCCACCACCGGCACACAATGGCCTACTTTTCCGAAAAGCAGAACAGGATTTAACGTGTGCGCAAGATGTTCTGCATGCGTTCGAACACGGGGCCTCGGTTTATAGTCTCATCCGAAGGAAGTATGGAGCCTCAGCATGGTGATTTGTGGACAGAGACTTTCTGATGGTCCTGCCATCAGTGAATCTGACCTGTGCCCCGCTTCCTCCACTTTTCTCTGCTTCTCCAGCAGAGCCATCTGTGTGTGTCAGCTCTTGCCCAGGCATTGGGAAGGTGTTTGGTGTTCAGTGCTTCCAGTGTCAGTGACTTTAGCTCAGCTTCTGTGTGACAGACACTCTTTGTTAATATCACTGAGAGTGAACAGACGTAAAATCGAATTGAAGACACTCTTTGCTCCCAACACCTGGGATGTTGAGCGTGGCAGCCGGGGGTGTCTGTCTGCCTGCCAGTCCTCATAGTCCTGGAGAGTTTAGGTTTGATTTTCCCCATCAAACTGGGAAGAAAGGGCAAGGCTGGGAATCGAACCCCAGAACCTCACGGTTTTTACTTGTCAAGCAGGTGAACGTCTTAACCGTCCTGCTACCTTTTCTTCGTGATTTATCTTTTAAACACAGCCAATCAGAAGACACGCACGCATACACACGGGGACTGGATGTAAAAAAAAAAGCACATAAGCACTTATTCCGTTATCCTCGATGTAAAAGAATAAAATGAAATAAATAAAAATTAAAAGAAGGAGTTTCACTGGTCTGTGCGTACTTGTAAGGTGAGGTATGTGACCTGAACTTCCCTGCATCTCATTAAATTAATTTAAAAAAGAAATTATCCATTCTTTCCACAGATCTCCTCTAGGTAAAAATATGAAGGGGGGAAAAAAATACGCCGTTACCCTTTTTTGTCTTCGTTTCGATTCTATGACAGGTGAACATTCTCCTATGTTGAAGGCTCAAATAGGACAGGTGAAAATGAAAAAAAAAAGTACAAAAAAGCAAAAAAAAGCAAAAAAAAGCAAAATGAGAAGACCCCCCTCCACCTTTCCTTCCCCCCTCCATCTCCACCTCCACCTCCCCCTCCACATCTCCCCCCTCCCCTTCTCCCCCACCCCTCCCCCTCCCCCCCCCCTCCCCCCCCCATCCTCCCTACCATGACATGGCCGTGACAGCTTTGAGGAAAGTGACTGAGGGTTGTGGTGAGGGTGGTGGTGAGGGTTGTGGTGAGGGAAGTGACTGAGGGTTGTGGTGAGGGTTGTGGTGAGGGTTGTGGTGAGGGAAGTGACTGAGGGTTGTGGTGAGGGTTGTGGTGAGGGTGGTGGTGAGGAAAGTGACTGAGGGTTGTGGTGAGGGTTGTGGTGAGGGTTGTGGTGAGGGAAGTGACTGAGGGTTGTGGTGAGGGAAGTGACTGAGGGTTGTGGTGAGGGTTGTGGTGAGGGTTGTGGTGAGGGAAGTGACTGAGGGTTGTGGTGAGGGAAGTGACTGAGGGTTGTGGTGAGGGTTGTGGTGAGGGTTGTGGTGAGGGAAGTGACTGAGGGTTGTGGTGAGGGTTGTGGTGAGGGAAGTGACTGAGGGTTGTGGTGAGGGAAGTGACTGAGGGTTGTGGTGAGGGTTGTGGTGAGGGAAGTGACTGAGGGTTGTGGTGAGGGTTGTGGTGAGGGAAGTGACTGAGGGTTGTGGTGAGGGAAGTGACTGAGGGTTGTGGTGAGGGAAGTGACTGAGGGTTGTTGTGGTGAGGGTTGTGGTGGTGAGGGTTGTGGTGGTGAGGGTTGTGGTGGTGAGGAAAGTGACTGAGGGTTGTGGTGAGGAAAGTGACTGAGGGTTGTGGTGGTGAGGGTTGTGGTGATGAGGGTTGTGGTGGTGAGGGTTGTGGTGGTGAGGGTTGTGGTGATGAGGGTTGTGGTGGTGAGGGTTGTGGTGATGAGGGTTGTGGTGGTGAGGAAAGTGACTGAGGGTTGTGGTGGTGATGGTTTGTCTTCAGACTCGGTGCGTGTGTTTGACTACGGGGTGCAGAAGCAGTTGTCAGAGGTCCACTTCAACGTTGGGGGATCCTCCATCTGCTGGGCCCCACAGATTGTAAGTCATCACGCTTCCCCGAAGCCGGAGTGTGGGTGCCTTTGTGGCGGAATAGAATGACATCTAAGCATGGGTGGGGTTGGGGGTGGAATGGATCATCTCCTATTAGGGTTATGATTTGTGTAACTTTGTGTATGATTAATAATTGAGCGCTTTGATTTGTTGCTTTACAAGATTCAGCGCTATATAAATTCCATACATTATTATTATTATTATTATGATGGGTTTGTTTGGGAATTTTATGTTCTTAGGTTGGACTTAAATGTTGGAGAAAGAAAAGTGGAATGGTGCGTGTGTGTGTGTGCGCGCGTTTGCGTGTGTGTTGATCTCCTATTAAGGTTATGATGATAGCTTTGTTTGGGAATGTTATGTTCTTAGATTGGACTTAAATGTTGGAGAAAGAAAAGTGTAATGGTGCGTGTGTGTGTGTGTGTATGCGTGTGTGTGCCTGCATGCATTTGATGCTATCTTTGCTTGTATATGTATTTATAGGGGATTGTGCTGTACAAAAGCGATTTTTCACTTCTCAGTGCGAGGTTGGCATGTAACAAGACTATGTTATCTATAAAAGGTAAAAGTGCGTCATTGCAGATTAATAAAATGTTCGCAGTTAATATTTACCTTTGGCTCTTCCTAACATAGTAAAATTCTTATACATTTTTTAAATATTGAATTTTAAAAAAATCATTGCAGATTAATAACATGTTAACAGTTTAAAAAAACACAACAACCTCCAACCGTGCCATACGACTCATCATGTCATGGAGAGGGGTCGCATATATCTGCAAGCATCAAAATAATTCGCAGAGATTCTCCGTTTTCTTCTTCTTCTTCTTCATCAAACACTCAGACAGCAACTCTTGATGTCTGTCTTATGAGCAAAAATGCGTTATGCTGCTGTTAAACACCTGACAAGTCAGGCCTAGCACATCTAACTTCAATGGGGGGGATGGGATTATGGGATAGCCTGGTGGTTAGAGTGATGCACATTGCGCACGTGATCTGCTGATCCGGGTTCAAATACTTTTTTAAGAGGATTTTTCTTCTGGAGTTAAGGCCGAATCCACTTCCCCCCCCCTCCCTCCCCAAATCCTTCGGATGAGACTATAAACTGATATATCACATGCGAACGCACGCAGAACATCTTGCGCACACATTAAAATCCTGTTTCGGCTTTTCGGAAGAGCAGGCCGTTTGTGTGCAGGTTGGAACGGATGACCCCCCCAAAAATTGACAAAATTGCATACACACAGGGACTGGAATAGAAAAGCACGTGAGTGCTTATTCCGTTATCCTCAAAATAAAAAGGATTTTTAAAAAAAATCCTTCGGATGAGACTATAAACCGAGGCCCCCGTGTGCAAACGCATGCAGAACATCTTGCGCACACGTTAAAAACCTGATCCGGCTTTTCGGAAGAGTAGGCCATTGTGTGCCAGCGGTGGGAACAGATGACAGAATTGACAAAAAACCTGCATACATACGGGGGGACTGGAGGTAAATAAAAAGCACACAAGTTGTTATTCCATTATCCTTGAGAGGACAAAAAAAAGAAAAAATTTGTCATCTGAGCGCTTTGATTTGTTGCTTTACAAGATTCAGCGCTATATAAATTCCATACTTCTTCTTCTTTGGCAAACGCTCAGACAGCAACTACTGTTGTCTGTTATATGAGCGAAAATGCGTCACGCTGCCGTTAAGCAGGCCCAGCGCAGCATCCGACTTCGGCACAAGAGAGAATAGTTACCTTTCAAGTTCTTTCTGGGAAAAAGGCAGGAGAATGGACCAAGAAGGCAGAAAATAGACAAGAAGGAGGTGCGTGACAGGGAGCAAAGGAACGAGGCAGAAACAAAGAGAGTGATAGAAAAGAGGAAATTTCTAGCACAGAATTTCCAGAATGTGGGGATGCTATTTATATTGATAGGCCCCCCCGGCATCCCCAAGAGGAGATAAATTCCATAAAGGATAGGAAAGGTAAAGGAGTCCCATAACCTATACGGTCGTAGGGGAGCGAGGCGTCAGAGACCTCACTTCTCTAGGGCCAGCATATTGAGGGGCGGCGCCCATCTCCTCTCCCTCGCTGCTTTACCTTCCCTGACCCTAAAAGAAGGCAGGTACCCATTTACAGCTGGGTGAACTGGGGAAGGAACTGTACTGAAGCCAAGGCGTGGCGCAAACGGTCAACCATCCAACTGGTAACCATGCTGCTTAACTTGGCTGGGGGGGGAAGCGAGTGCTCCGACTACTGAGCTATCCCGTCCCCAAATTCCATACACTATTATTATTATAGTATATTTTGTGCTAAGAGGTTGTCTCCCCTGTGGCAGGTGGACCCCAAGGGCAGCACCATCCTGGCTGGCTTCGAGGACGGTGTGGTGCGCGTGCTGACGGTGAACAAGCTGCCGGAGGACGCGCGCAAGAGGAGCAAGAGCGATAGCGAGGTGGCGCTGAAGCAGGCCTTCAAACCCCACGCCAAGGCCGTGACCGCCATGGCTTTCGACGGAAAGGGACAGATACTGGCCACCGGGGTAGGTTGTTGTCTGTCTGTCTGTCTGTCTGTGGGGGGGGGGGGGGATGGGGGGGGGGGGGTGGGATGGGGGGGGGGGGGGATGGGTGGGTGTGGGGGGTGGGTGAGGTAGGGTGTGGTGGGATGGGTGGGGGGGGGGGGGGGGGGGTGGGGGGTGGGGGGGTGTGGTGGTGGATGGGGGGTAGGGTGGGTGGGATGGGGGGGGTAGGGTGTGGAGGGGTGTTGGTGGGGTGGGGTGGGGGGGGGGGGGGGGTGGGATGTGGGGTAGGGTGTGGAGGGGTGGGGTGGGGTAGGGGGGGTGGGTGTGGGGTAGGGTGTGGAGGGGTGGGTAGGGTTAGGGTGTGGGGGGGGGGGGAGGTGGGGGGTGGGGTGGAGGTGGGGGGTGGGGTGTGGTGGGGTGGTGTGGGGGTGGGGTGATGTTGTGGGGTGCGATGGGGTGGGGTGGGGTGTTGGTGGTGTGGGTTTGTGGTGGGGGGGGGGGGGGGCGACTGGAAGAATCTCAGTT
>CM054154.1:28502653-28530153 GCA_028751875.1 Rapana venosa
TAAAAAAAAATTTGGGGGAGGGGTTTATAGCATTGTCTTTGTCGTGGAGGAAAACGATAATAAAGAAGATATCCAATTTCTGCCTCACCACACTGTTGCAGCATGAAGAGGAGCTGGAGAGAAAGAGGATTGAGGAGGAGGAGAGGAAGAAGAGGGAGGAGGAGGAGAGGAGGAAGAGGATTGAAAGAGGATTGGAGACGGAGTCTGAACAGGGGGAGGAAGCAGGTATGCCGAGTGAATTTGTCGTGATGATGATATGATAATGATAATAATAATAATAGTAATATATGGAATTTATATAGCGCTAAATCTTGTAAAAAAAAACCAAACAAATCGAAGCGCTTGCACTCAAATCATTTACACGCATGCAACTTTCCTTAAACATAATGAACAAGAGGTTTCAAATCCATGCGCGCGCATGTACGCACGCACGCACGCACGCACGCACACACACACACACGCACGCACACACACACACACACACACACACACACACTTACTCGGAACACACTTAGGAGGTGAAAGATGCTGTTGAAAATTAAGGACAGATATGTGTGGGGGGGGGAAAGTCTCAGGTAGGAAATAAGTGTGTTTTGATGGTTGAATTTGAGATGATGATAATAAAGTGATAAAGTGTTTGTAGTCATATTCCCTCTGGGAGAGAGAGACTTTTCTGTTTATTCGTAACTCTGTACTATGAAGATTTCCCACCCACCATCTTGGGAAAGGAGGGAACTCTGAAGTAGCGCCTCCTTGCCATGTTAACACTATAGTGACTGGCGGTGCTGTTGTTACAGACAAGTCAGTGTGCTGGCCTGGGCATGTATGGATGGGGGACGGGATAGCCTGGTGGTTAGAGTGATGTGCATAGCGCTTGTGATCTGCTGACCCGGGTTTGAATCTCGTTCAAAAGGATTTTTCTTCTGGAGTTAACATCAGTGCCAGCTCCACTACCCCCTTAAAAGTCCTTCGGATGAGACTATAAACCGAGGTCCTGTGTGCGAAATCTTATGCACATGTTAAAACCCGTTCTGCTTTCCGGAAGAGTAGGCCATTGTGTGCCGGTGGGAACAGATGACAAACTTTACAAAGCGGATTTACATGTGGGGACTGGATGGAAAAAGCACATGGGTGCTTATTCTATTATCCTCAAAGTTAAAGAATAAAAAATATAAAATAATGCAGTGGTAAAAACAAGCCACATTTGGACTGTTTGTAAAGAGGTCAGTGTTACAAGCCTCAATGAAGTTTGATGTACACCAAATTTGGCATGCTTCATGAAAAATGGATGCTAAATTATATTTATTTATATGTTGTGTACCTTGTATTGGCAACTTTTAACTGACATATTAAAATTCTGGATAATGTTTATGTTTTTTTTAGGATACTCCTTACATTGTTATAACTATTTACAATTTGTGCTGGTGCATTGTCATTTGGTATCTTCTCCTTCTTCTTCTTCTTCTTCTTCTTCTTCTCCTTCTTCTTCTTCTTCTTCTTCTTCATCTTCTTCTTCTTCTTCTTCTTCTTCTTCTTCTTCTTCTTCTTCTTCTTCTTCTTCTTCTTCTTCTTCTTCTTCTTCTTCTTCTTCTTCTTCTTCTTCTTCTTTGTAGAACGCTCAGACAGCAACTACTGATGTCTGTTATATGAGCAAAAATGCGTCACGCTGCCGTTAAGCGCCTGACAAGTCAGGCCCAGCGCATCCCACTTCGGCGTAAGAGAGAATCGTTATTTTTTAAGTCTTTATGCCAAAAAAAAAAAAGGCAGCAGAATGGACCAAGAAGGCAGAAAATAAGACAAGAAGGAGGTGACAGGAAGAAAAGGAACAAAGCAGAAACAAAGAGAGGGATAGAAAAGAGGAAATTTCTAGTACAAATTTTCCAGAAGGTGGGGATGCTATTTATACTGACAGGCCCCTGGTATCCCCACGGGGAAATTTGGTATAATTTCAGTAACTACTGAAGCTGTGGTGAACGATGCACAGGCACAGACAACCAGTGCGATAGTCGCAGGCTAGACTGGTCAAGAGCTGCTCTGAAGTCGGAATGTGTTGGCTGAGGCCATAGGCCAGGGAGGGGACGGGATAGCCTATAAACCGAGGAGGCCCCGTGTGCGAACGCACGCAGAACATCTTGCGGGCACACGTCGTTAAATCCTGTTCCGCTTTTCGTAAGAGTAGGCCACGTGGTGGGAACGGATGACAGAATTTACAAAAGGGCATACACACGGGGGACTGGATGTTTAAAAAAAAGCGCATGAGTGCTTAACCCATTATCCTCGATATAAAAGAATAAAATAAAAAATAAAATAAAATAAATAGGCCAGGCGCAGGAGAAGACCAGACACTGTACATCCCAGCCAGTTCATCCGTGCAGTCACAGACGAAGAAGTTCATGAAGCTCCTCTGTCATATGATGATGATGATGATGATGATAGTAGTCATGGTTCGGTCTTGTATGGGGAAAAGTTTTGGGTTTTACTCATTGTGATGTGCTTGTTTATTTTTTGTGTGCTCCAGCATATAGATTTGTCAACACATGGATCATGTGCGTGCAAATACACACACTTATGCATGCATATGCGTATGTGCGTGCATGCATACAATAATTATAATAATGTATGGAATTTATATAGCGCTGAATCTTGTAAAGCAACAAATCAAAGCGCTCAGATGACTTTTTTTTTTAATACCGAGGATAATGGAATAAGCACTCATGTGCTTTTTTTTACATCCAGTCCCTGTGTGTATGCGGTTTTGTAAATTTTGTCATGTTCCCACCGGCACACAATGGCCTACTCTTTCAAAAAGCGGTACAAGATTTAACGTGTGCGCAAGATGTTCTGCATGTGCTTGCACACGGGGCCTCGGTTTATAGTCTCATCCAAACGACTTTGACATTCAGTTCAATTTTTTTGTCAAACTGGGAAGAAAGGGCGAGGCTGGGAATCGAACCCAGAACCTCACGGTTTACTTGTTTGCTCACTCATTCACTCGCACACAGATACTTTTAAGGGACCACCACCATCATCATCGTTGTCATCTACATCATTACGATTATCATTATTTTTTTTCTTCTTTTATTTCTCTTTTGTTCCTCGCCTAGCACCAATGGTAAGATTTTGGGGTATGCGACCATTTTCAACCAACATTTAAGGTAGCCACATTCCGGCTTCGGGATCGTCATTCTGTGACCCGTAACTGATTGCAGAGGAGCGTCCCAAATCTGCCCCTGATGACTGGAAGCCCTACATCCCTGCCGAGCCCTCCCCCATCCTGCACGCCTTCTACGACACCACCGACGAGGGAACCTTCTGGCTGTCCATGGTGCGCAGACAACTGGCCCCCCTCCTTGTTCTTCTTCTTCTTTGCATTCTTCTTTGCATTCTTCTTCTTCTTCTTTGCATTATTCTTCTTTGCATTCTTTTTCTTTGCATTCTTCTTCTTTGCACTCGTCTTTTTCTTCTTTGCATTCTTTTTCTTCGTTGCATTCTTCTTCTTTGCATTCTTCTTCTTTCTTTGCATTCTTCTTCTTCTTTGCATTCTTCTTCTACTTCATCTACTACTTCTTCTTTGCATTCTTCTTCTTTGCATTCTTCTTTTTCTTTGCATTCTTCTTCTTTGACTTTTTCATGTTCTATTTCTTCTTCTTCTTCTTTGCATTTCTTCTTTGCATTCTTCTCCTTTGCATTTTTCTTCTTTGCATTCTTCTTCTTCCTTGCTTTCTACTACTTCTTCTTCTTTGCATTCTTCTTGTTCTTCTTTTCTTCTTCTGTTCTTCCTCTTCTTCTTGTTCTTCTTTGCATTCTTCTCTTCTTTGATTCTTCTTCTTCTTCTTTGCATTCTTTCTTCTTTGCATTCTTCTTCTTACTACTTCATCTACTACTTCTTCTTTGCATTTTTCTTGTTGTTGTTGTCCTTCTTCTTCTTTGCATTCTTCTTTGTATTTTTCTTCTTCAACTTCTTCTTCTTCTTTGCATTCTTCTTCTTTGCATTCTTCTTTTCTTCTTCTTTGCATTCTTCTTCTTCTTTGCATTCTTCTTCTTCTTCTTCTACTGCTTCATCTACTACTTCTTCATTGCATTTTTCTTCTTCTTGTTCTTCTTCTTCTTTGCATTCTTCTTCTTCTTCGACTTCAACTTCTACTTCTTCTTTTCTTCTTCTACTTCTTCTTCTTCTTTGCATTCTTCTTCTTTGCATTCTTTTTTGCATTCTTCTTTCTCTTTGCATTCTTCTTCTTTGCCTTCTTCTCTGTCGTCTTTGCATTCTTCTTCTTCTTCTTCTTCTTCTTCTTCTTCTTCTTCTCTTCTTCTTCTTCTTCTTCTTCTTCTTCTTCTTTCTTCTTCTTCTCCTCCTCCTCCTTCTTCTTCTCCTCCTTTCTTCTTCTTCTTCTTTCTTCTTCTTCTTCTTCTTTTCTTCTTCTTCTTCTTCTTCTTTCTTCTTCTTCTTTCTTCTTCTTCTTCTTCTTCTTCTTCTTCTTCTCCTCCTCCTTCTTCTCTTCCTTCTTTGCATTCTTCTTCTTCGCATTCTTCTTTTGCATTTTTCTTCAACTTCTTCTTCTTCTTCTACTACTTAACATTTCCTTCTTCTTGTTCTTTGCATTCTTCTTCTTTGCATTCTTCTTCTTGTTCTTCTCCTTCTTCTTCTTTGCATTCTTCTTCTTCTTCTTCATCTACTACTTCATCTTCATCTTCTTCTTCTTCTTCTTCTTCTTCTTCTTCTTCTTCTTCTTCTTCTTCTTCTTCTTCTTCTTCCTCTACTTCATCTACTACCTCATCTCTTCTTCTTCTTCTTTGCATTTTTCTTCTTCTTCAACTTCTTCTTTGCATTCTTCTTCTTTGCGTTCTTGTTCTTTGCATTCTTCTTTTACTTTATCTACTACTTCTTCTTTGCATTCTTCTTCTTCTTTGCATTCTTCTTCGTCTTCTTTGCACTCGTCTTTTTCTTCTTTGCGCTCTTTTGTTTCTTTGCATTCTTCTTCTTCTTCCTCACATTCTACTTCTTCTTCTTTGCATTTTCTTTGCATTCTTCTTCTTTGCATTCTTCTTCTACTACTTCTTTACATTCTTTTTCTTCTTTGCATTCTTCTTCTTCTTTGCATTTTTCTTCTTCTTCAACTTCTTCTTTGCGTTCTTCTTCTTTGCATTCTTCTTCTTTGCATTCTTCTTTTACTTTATCTACTACTTCTTCTTTGCATTCTCTTCTTCTTTCTTTGCAGTCTTCTTTCTTCTTCTTTGCACTCGTCTTTTTCTTCTTTGCGCTCTTTTGTTTCTTTGCATTCTTCTTCTTCTTCCTCACATTCTACTTCTTCTTCTTTGCATTTTCTTTGCATTCTTCTTCTTTGCATTCTTCTTCTACTACTTCTTACATTCTTTTTCTTCTTTGCATTCTTCTTTTCTTCTTTGCGACTCATCTTTTTCTTCTTTGCATTCTTCTTCAACTTCTTCAACTTGTTGTTGTTGTTGTTGTTTTCTTCTTCTTTCTTCTTCTTCTTCTTCTTCTTCTTCTTCTTTCTTCTTCTTTGCATTCTTCTTTGCATTCTTCTTCTTCTACTACTTCATCTACTACTTCTTCTTTGCATTCTTCTTCTTCTTTTTCAACTTTACCTTCTTTTTCTTCTTTGCATTCTTCTACTTCTTTGACTTCTTCTTCAACTTCTTCAACTTTGTTGTTGTTTTGTTCTTGTTCTTCAACTTCTTCTTTGCTTCTTCTTCTTCGACTTCTTCTTCTTTGAATTCTTCTTCAACTTCTTCTTCTTCGCTTCTTCTTGTTTTTCTTCTTTTCCTTTTTGTCTTCTTCTTCTTCTTCTCCATTGAATGCTCAAACAGCAACTACTATTGTCTGTCATATGAGCACAAATGTGTTGCACTGCCGTTAAGCGCCTGACAGGTCAGGCCCAGCACATCTTGACTATGGTGTTGGAGATAATTTTTTTCTTTTAAATCTTTCTGGAGGGGAAAAAAAAAAGGTCAGGAGAACGGACCAAGAAGGCAGAACACAGACAGGAAGGAGGGTGACATGACAGGAAGAATAGGAAAAAGGCAGAAACAAAGAGAGGGATAGAAAAGAGGGAATTCCTAGCGCAAGAGTTACCAAAGGGTGGGGATGCTGTTTACGCTGACAGACCCTTGGCAAGCTCATGGGGGATTTTTTTTTCTTTTTTTGATCGGTTAGTAACTTATGGGGACGGGATAGCTCAGTGGTCAGAGCACTCGCTTTCCCCCAGCCAAGTTAAGCAGCATCGAGCGTGGTTACATTTTGCAGGGAGACATTTATTGGCGCCTTGCATTCAGTACAGTTCCCCACCACACACCCAAGCTGTAAATGGTACCTGCCCTCTTAGGCAGCACATAACAGCAGCGAGGAGAGAAAGGCGCACCCCTCAAATATCCAGCCCCAGAAAGTGAGTCTCTGATGCCTCGCTCCCCTACCCGACCTTCATAGGTTTGGATCCATTACCTTTTTTACCTTAGTACTTGGAGATGTCTGAGTGGCGGCACACGCTGAGGTTTGACAAGGTCATTCCTCCTCCAGTCGTTATTTCTGATAAGTCAGATATTATTTCTTCTTCAAACATTTAGTTACACCACACTCACCACAGACAACACACCACACACACACTAAAACGACCCCCACCCCCCGACAACATCACACACACACATACACCCCACCCCCCACCCCACCCCAAAAGATTGGTCAAAACCTGAAGATTTCTCTTGTGTGTGTGTGCTGCTGCTGTTGCGGACAGGGCGAGTTTGATGCTGGATACCTGTACAAGTGCAAGTTCATGTCTGAGGAAGACAAAGCCAAGATGCATGCCGACCTGGTGGACGAGCCCATCCTGTCTGTACCCGTGGAGGATTCCAAAGACGTGCCCATCAGCACCCTGAAATTCAGGTAACCGCCCTCTGTAGTAATAATAATAATAATAATAATAATAATAATGTAGTAAAGGTAAAGGAGTCCCATAATCTATATGGTCGTAGGGGAGTGAGGCGTCGGAGACCTCGCTTCTCCAGGGGCCAGCATATTGAGGGTGGTGCCCATCTCCTCTCCCTCGCTGCTTTACCTTCCCTGACCCTAAAGAGGGCAGGTACCCATTTACAGCTGGGTGAACTGGGGGAACTGTACTGAAGCCAAGGTGCGCAAACGGTCACCCATCCAACTGGTAACCACACTCGACGCTGCTTAACTTGGCTGGGGGCAAGCGAGTGCTCCGACCACTGAGCTATCCCGTCCCCTAATAATAATGTATGGAATTTTATATAGCGCCGAAGCAACAAATCAAAGCGCTCAGATGACTTCTTTTTTTAAATAAAAAATTTATGCGTGTGTATGCGGTTTTGTAAATTTTTGTTGTCTGTTCCCACCGGCTTACAATGGCCTACTCTTTCCAACAGCGGAACAGGATTTAACATGTGCGCAAGATGTTCTGCGTGCGTTTGCACACGGGGCCTCCTCGGTTTATAGTCTCATCCGAAGGACTTTGTAGAGGTGTGACGGCATCTTGCGTAAAACCTGTTCCACTTTTCGGGAAAAGTAGGCCACTGTGTGCCTGTAGGAAGTGATGACAAAATTTTACAAAAACTGCATATACATGTCGGAACTGGATGTTAAAAAAGAAAGCTTGTGAGTGCTTATGCCATGATTCTTGAAATATAAGAGTGAAATAAATAAAAAATGATAAACAACTCAATGGTCAGAGTCCCTGCTCTTACTATTTATTTATTTATTTATACCACTTTAAGTCACGTCAGATTTCTCTGCGTGAAATTTGGGCTGCTCTCCACAGGGAGAACGCGTTGCCACAAGAGCAGCGCCACTCTTTTTTTTTTCTTTTTTTCCTGTCTGCAACAGTATTTGTTTCCCTATCAGAGTGGCTTTTTTCTACAGAATTTTGCTAGGGACAACTCTCTTGTTTCCATGGGTTCTTTTACGTGCGCTAAATAATTATGTGCAACACTGGGACCTCAGTTTATCGTCTCATCCGAAAGACTATAAACCGAGGCCCCATGTTCGAACGCATGCAGAACATCTTATGCACACGTTAAATCCTGTTCCGCTTTTCGGAAGAGTAGGCCATTGTGTGCCGGTGGAAACAGATGACAAAATTTACAAAACCGCATACACACGGGGATTGGATGTAAAAAAGTACATGAATGCTTATTCCATTATCCTCGATATAAAAGAATAAATAAATAAATAAATGGATGGGGAAAATGTTTCGGGTCTAAACAGGATTCAAATCACCGCACACTTCTGACCCGGACTTTTCGCTTTCTAGACAGGCGCGTTACCTCTAGGGTACCGATCCACTAAGCTTAGGTTAAGCAGCGTTGAGCCTGAAGTCTGTCAAAATGACTGGTGAGGGGGGTGGGGGATGGCCTCGTGGTTAGAGTGCTGCTCTTGTGATCTGACGGCCCGGGATTGAGCCACCACTGAGGTGCCCATTTCAGAGGATTTTACCCTGGAGTTAACATCAGTACCGACCCCGCTTACCCTAAATAATCCTTTGGATAAAACTGCAAACTATGGCCTCGTGTTAGTATTTCTTCTTTCTTTCTTCTTTTATTTCGAGGATAATGGAGTGTGAGTACAAGTGCATGAGGTGCTTAGATATCGTGTTATAGGGTTTTTACTATTATTTTTTATTATTCTTTGATAGTGTACTTAATTCAATATTGTGTTTCTGGGTTCAAGAACTGTCTTTGAGCAAAAGGAGTATGAAAAGGATATTCTTTTCTGTTTGACTTCATGTATGGTTTTATTTGTTTGTTTTATTGTTGTTTTTTTGGTTGTCTTTATTTTTCTTTCTCTATTCTTCATCTAGAGCTGACAAGGTTGACTTAATGGTGAGGTTTTGCACACGTGATCATTTTTTGGTCACCATAAAGGTAGCCGCATTCCGACTTCAGTGATTCTGTCTGAACACAGCTCCAGTGTGCTTTTGTTTTTGAAACACATTTTGTCATCCGTTCTTACTACCACTTCTTCTTCGTCTTCTTCCTTTTTTGTCATGTTTCTTCCAGGGGAGGTTTGACATTGATGAGCCTTCTCCATCTCTCTCTGTTTTGAGCTTCCTCCTTATTTATGTTCCTTTCTCTAAGATCATCGGCAGTACAGGCAGCCCAGGTCTTGCTAGGTCTTCCCTTTGGTGGTCTCTTTCCATCCACTAACGAAGTTCATTGCTCTTTTTATGATGTGGGTGGTCTGCTTTCCGTTGAACGTGCCCAAACCAGCGCAGTCTATTGGTACTAGGTACAGACTTCAGATCATCAACTTTGCACATTCTCCATAGTTCTTCATTCGTGATCCTGTCTTCCCATTTGATCTTTGTCATGTAGTGTAGCATTCGGGTTTCACAGCTCTACCACCATGCAATGACCTAATCTTCCGAAAGGCGGAACGGGGCTTTAACATGTGTGCAAAATGTTCTGCGTTTGTTCTCACACAGGGCTTCAGTTTATATAGTGTCATTCCAAAAGGACTTTTAGGGGAGTGGAGTCAGTACTGATGTTAACTTTATATAGTGTCATTCCGAAAGGACTTTTAAGGGAGTGGAGTCAGTAATGATGTTAACTCCAGGGGAAAAAATTCTCCTTGACTGTTCTCCGGTTTTTAGTGCTGGAACTGGACTCAGTCCTGGGCGTCAAGCAGGAAATCAGAATCGAATAGGTGCCTAATACCGACTGAGATGATGGCTAAAACAGGCCTTGGAAGTCCAAGTAAGGCGGCGCAAAGGCGTTGGTGGCCAACTACGGAAGACCAGGCACACTTTCAACAAGCGCCTAGTGGAACCCGCAGGAAAAGTTGAGATTGGGCGTCCCCAATAGACCTGGGAGTAAAGCAATGCCTTAGCAAGGAGCTGAGAGAATCTGCGATGTCAGGCCAAGGACCCTTGCCATAGACGGAGTTAAAAGGACTGTAGGGGAGTGGCTCTATGCTCCGCTAGAGCTATAGGAATAAGAAGTAAGAAAGGACATTTAAGGACAAGCGGAATAAATGTCTAATTCTATAAAAATTCTTATTAGCATCGGTCGCTGGACTGAAATTTCCAGTAACTCATTGTATGTCATTTTTTTTAAATTATAATAAAAAAAAAAAAAAAGTATATATCTATTTTAAAAAAAATCTTTTAATTTTTTTAGAATGTAGTGTTCTTTAACAAAGTAAAATACTTACTATTACACAAACCTTCTTCCCCCCACTTATGTATAATTCACATATTTCCTCCTCCCCTCCGCAATCTTGCAGACCATGGAATGAGTGGCTGCTGGGGGGGGGGGGGGGGGGGGAAGCACCACTGAAGATTTACCAGAGCTTGGTCATGAATAATCAAAAAGGGGGACGGGTATAACCATTGGTCAGAACATTGCGTTCGCGATGGACGACCCGGTTCGATTCCCGTTCAAGGGATATTTTCCTCTGAGTTAACATCAGTGCAGACTTCCACTCTTCCCAAAAAGTATCCTTCAGCTGATGAGACTATATAAACCGAGACCCCGTGTGCGAACGAACGCACGCAGAACATCTTGCACACACGTTAAACCCTGTTCCGCTTTTTGTAAGAGTAGGCCATTGTGAGCCGATGGGAACAGATGACAGAATTCACAAATCTGCATAACCGGATGTTAAAATAAAGCACATAAGTGCTTATTCCATTATCCTCGATATAAAAGAATAAATAAATAAGGAGAGTTGCATGCGTGTAAATGATTTGGAGTGCAAGCGCTTTCGATTTGTTTGTTTTTTTACAAGACTCAGCGCTTATATAAATCCCATATATTATTATTATTATTATTATCGTTAATAATAATCAATGCCGCGTACCACATACCACCAGATTCAGCGCTTATATAAATCCCATATATCATCATTATTATCATTATCGTTAATAATAATCAACGCCGCGTACCGCATATCACCAGATTCAGCGCTTATATAAATCCCATATATTATCATCATTATCGTTAATAACCAATCAACGCCGCGTACCCCATACCACCAGATTCAGCGCTGATATAAATCCCATATATTATCATTATCATTAATAATCAATCAACACCGCATACCACCAGATTCAACGCTTATATAAATCCCATATTATCATTATTGTTAATAATAACCAATCAACACCGCGTACCGTATACCACCAGATTCAGCGCTTATATAAATCCCCATATATCATCATTATCGTTAATAACCAATCAACACCGCGTACCGCATACCACCAGATTCAGCGCTTATATAAATCCCATATATCATCATTATTATCGTTAATAATCGATCAACGCCGCGTACCCCATACCACCAGATTCAGCGCTTATATAAATCCCATATATTATCATTATCATCATTATCGTTAATAATAATCAACGCCGCGTACCGCATACCACAAGGTTCAGTTATTATCATTATTATTCTTGTTAATAATAATCAATGCCGCGTACCGCATACCACCAGATTCAGCGCTTATATAAATCCCATATATCATCATCATTAATCAACCAATCAACGCATACCGCATACCGCCTACATACCACATAACCCACATTCCTCACCCCCTCTATATTATTATTGCATGCACGCGCACGCACACACAGTGTGTCCGGGAACCAAGTGCTGTTTGGCATGGAGGACGGCAGCGTGCGCGTGCAGACGCTTCAGACGCCCAACACGCTCTCGGACCCCGGGCCCTACTGGAGCCTGCCATGCACGACGCCCAGAGCGGCAGGATCGGCGCCATCGCCCTGACCTACGACCAGACGCAGCTGCTGACGGTGGGCGACGACGGCAACTTCTTCCTCTACAACTACATGGCCGACGAGGAGCTGCAGAAGAAGATCGCCGAGTACAAGGCCAAGCTGCCTTCTGCCAGGGTCAGTTTTTGTGTGTGTGGGCGGGGTGTGGGGGTTTGGGGTGGTGGTGGGGTTGGGTGGGGGGGTGGGGGGGGGGGGGGGGGTTCGGTGGTGCGTGCGTTTGTTGTTGTTGTGGTTGGTGGGGTTTTGGGTTTGGACAAGCAGTCAGTGTGGGGCTTCGTTTGTGTTTGTTGTTGTTGTGGTTGTTGTTATTACATTGGTGGGGTTTGGGTGTTGTTGTTGTTGCTTTTTTTTGCTACCTTATCTTCTGTGAGCCACCGAATCAGAGACAGTTTGTTTCTTTTAATTGCATGAGGATCAGTGACGGTGAAGACAGTGTAACAACTTCAGTTTAACGTCGGTTCACCCTCAGTACTATTTATTTAATTAATTAATTTATTTATTCTTTTATATCAAGGATAATGGAATAAGCATTCATGTGCTTTTTTTACATCCAGTCCCCGTGTGTATGCGGTTTTGTAAATTTTGTCATCTGTTCCCACTGGCACACAATGGCCTACTCTTTCGAAAAGCGGAACAGGATTTTAATCGCGTGCGCAAGATGTTCTGCATGCGTTCGCACACGGGACCTCTGTTTATAGTCTCATCTGAAGGACTTTTGGGGAGAGTGGAATCTGCACTGATGTTAACTCCAGGGGAAAATATCCCCATTGAACGGGAATTGAACCCAGGTTGTAGAGAATGTGTAGAGATGTGTGTGTGTAGGTTTGTTCTATCAGATTTGTTTGTACCTCCATAACCCCAGTAAGGATTCAAAGGAATTAAATCTTGAATCGTGTGTGTGCATGTGTGTGTGTGTGCATGTGTGTGTGTGTGTGCATGTGTGTGTGTGTGGTGCATGTGTGTGTGTGTGTGCATGTGTGTGTATGTGGTGTGTGTGTATGTGGTGTGTGTGTATGTGCGTGTGTGTTGTGCATGTGTGTGCGCGTGCATGCTGTGCATGTTGTGTGTGTGCGTGCAGGGGTGTGTGTGTGTGCGCGCGCTTGCATGCTGTGTGTGTGCATGTGTGTGTTACAGAAAAAGGAAGACTTGGACAAAGTGGTGGACGACATTGATGACCCTGCTGCCTACAGGTGAGAGATTAGTGACCCGTGACCTTCCTCCTTCCACCCCCCCCACCCCCCCACCTCCCCGAACCAACTGCTCGCGCCACCTTCCCTCCCTCCTTTCACCTTGCCAGTCTCGATCTTTTTCTAACTTTTGTTTTGTTTGTTTACTTTTCTTTTCAATCAGTTTAACAATGAACAGATTATCAAATCCCTTTTTTTCCTGGCCCCTTAACAAACTAGTCTAAAAAACAATTTTTTTTCATTTGTTGTTGGGTCATTTGGTGGTTTTTTTTTGCAAACCAGTTACCTGTGGAATATTGAAATACTTGCCTTTTGTCTGCCTGGGCAGACTTACTGACTGATGGACTGATCAATGATTGGCTCATTGACTGATTGGTTGACTGAATGGCTGATTGACTGATTGACTGACTGAATGAAGAAATGACTGACTCATTGACAGATTGACTGACTCATGGATTGATTGATTGACTGACTGATTGATACACACCCTCACACATAGTGACATACACACACAACACCACACAAACCACACTACACACACACACAACACTACACCAACCACCATAATATTCCTCTCAACCCCCACCCACCCACCCAACAAAACAACAACACAATTAACTCACTACTCTCACATTAAACCAAACATCAACAAACAAAACTTAAACAGAAATAACCCTACCTGTCAGCACAAACCAAACAGTCAAAACACACCAAACAACTAACAATACTTTTTAAAATCCCAAAACTCCACCTCTCACCAACACCAACATAAACCAAAATTAAACAAATACAAACAAAAAAAATTAACTCTCTGTGAGCGTTCTCAGCATTGAAGACGCCAAACAGTCAAAAACAAAACTTTTTTTTTTAAACAGAAATTAACTCTCTGTGACCGTGTCAGCATCAAAGACGCAAACAGTCGAAAACAACAAAAACAAACAAAACTACAAAACATTTGTTAAAACAGAAATTAACTCTCTGTGAGCGTGTGCAGCATCAAAGACGCTAAACAGTCAAAAACAACAAAAACAAACAAAACTACAAAACATTTGTTAAAACAGAAATTAACTCTCTGTGACCGTGTGCAGCATCAAAGACGCAAACAGTCAAAAAACAAAAACAAAAAAACTACAAAACATTTTTGTTAAAACAGAAATTAACTCTCTGTGAGCGTGTGCAGCATCAAAGACGCTAAACAGTCAAAAACTAAACTACAAAACATTTTTTATAAAAATAAAAAAAAATTAACTCTCTGTGACCATGCGTAGCATTGAAGACGCCAAGCAGAAGGCGGAGCACGATAAACGCATGAAGGAAGCGGAGGAAAAGAAGCGCGGGGTGCGTCGGCAGATCACCAAACTGCGTCGCCAGTTCAAGTCTATCCTGGAACAGAATGAGTCAATGCCGAACAAACAGCAGCTAGACCGACTGGTAAAGTGTTAAGAGTTTGTTTTTGTTTTTGTTAGTGAAGTCAAGTCAAATTTTATTTCCAGATGGTACATTGAATAAGCAATGCATTTGTTTTTTTGTTTTTTGTCATCAAGCCATCTATCTAAGAACAAATTTCTTAGGTGTTGTGTGTGCATGTGTGTTTATTTTTTAGATATTGTGTTTTAGTTATAATTTTTTGTTGTTTTTGTTATCTTTATAAACCAGTAAAAAAAAGGAAAATCAATAAGGTAATACATTGGAAATACAAATTACCACATACACATATACACGCACACACATATTCATACACACCTGAACGCGTGCGCGTTCACGTCCACACACACATTTAAATAAGTTGTGTTTGTTTGTTGTTGTTGTGGGGTGTTTGCTTTTTGGGGATATTTTTTATTACTTCCTGATTATTTTTTGGGGGCGGGGAAGGTGGGGGGTTTTGTTTGTTGTTGTTGCCATTGCTGTTTTGGGTTTTTGTTGTTGTTTTTTTATGGTTGGTGTTTTGTTTTGTGGAGTATTTTTTGTCATTGTTTTGTTGGATTTTGTTGTTTTGGGTTTTTTTTTTATTGTTGACTAGCATCATTGTTTCTTGGTATTTTCTTTTTGTTTTGTTTTAATGACTGAAAAGCATTGTAGTTGTAAATTTAGGTGTGAGAGAGTAACCATGGTTGCTTCCCTTAGGAAATGATGTCGCAGTGTGTGCTATTTTTGGGGATGTATCAGTGTGTTGTGTGAACTGTACCACTTTAATTGGATGAAGAGTGTGGATGTGTTGTTTTATTGTTTATCATTATGAAATGTTCATTGAACCACATTTTTCCCGAAAACATTTAACCTAATCTTGCATGCATATATGCATGTTTCCACACACACAACACACACAACACAACACACACACACACACACACACACACACACACACACACACACACACACACAACACACACACACACATATGCACATGTACAAGTACATGTAACACACATGCTTTTGAGCACTAGTTCATCATCATCTCATCATCATCATCATCATCATCATCATCATCATCATCACAACCACTGCTACCACCATCATCACCATCCCCATTGTTCTTGCTATTGGTACTTGTTGTCATATCATCGTCATTGATGTTATTGTTATTATTATCGGCATGATCATCATTTTCATGATCATGATTACTAATGTCATCGAAGACACATTCCATCCATGCTCGCAGTCTCAGTTTGTTTGTTCATTAACAAAGCTAATACAGGTGAATGTCGTCATCATCATTATCAAATAGACATTCCATTCTTTCTCTCTCTGTCTCTGTCTCTGTCTGTATGTCTGTCTGTTTGTCTGTGTGTCTGTCTGTCTGTGTGTCTGTCTTGGGCAGGGGCCAGACAAAATAAGAAAAGTATGTCATTACTTATCTGTAACCCTTGGGAATAAAGATTATCAATCAATTTGTCAATCAATCAGTCAATCTCTCTCTCTCCCACCCAAAATAAAATTTCATTCTCTCTCTCTCTCTCTCTCTCTCTCTCTCTCTCTCTTTTCTCTCAACCTCTCACTCTCTCTTTCACTCTCTCACTCTCTCTTTCTCTCTCTCAACCTCTCTCTCTCTCTCACTCTCTCTCACACACACTCTCTCTCTCTCACTCTCTCTCTCACTCTCTCTCTCTCTCAACCTCTCTCTCTCACTCTCTTGACTGGATGTAATTTTTAAAAAACTAACCATATTGGTACTTATTCATTATCCTCGAAATAAAAGAATTTGATTTGATGTGATGTGATTTGATTTGATCTCCCCCACTGCGTATGGTCTCATGATCAGGAGTTTGAGATGGACCGTGAGATCAAGCTGGAGCTGGAGAGACAGACCAACGAGAGAGTGACGCTGGTGCGGAGAGAGCTGGCCTGGGAATCGGAGAAACAGCGCATAGCCCTGGAGAAACTGCGTAAAAGGTGTGTAGTGTGGTATGTAGTGTAGTGTGGTGTGTAGTGTGATGTGTAGTGTTGTGTTGTGTGTGTGATGTGTAGTGTTGTGTGTAGTGTTGTGTGTGTGTGTTTTGTGTTGTGGGTGTTGTGTATGTGTTGTGTTGTGTATGTGTGGTATGTGTGTGTGTTGTTGGTGTGTTGTGTAGGGTAGTCTGTGTGTGTTATTATTATTACTATTATTATTATTATTATTTATTCTTTTATATCAAGGATAATGGAATAAGCACTCATGTGCTTTTTTACATCCAGTCCCCATGTGTATGCGGTTTTGTAAATTCTGTCATCTGTTTCCACTGGGTCACAATGGCCTACTCTTCCGAAAAGCGGAACAGGATTTAACGTGTGTGCAAGATGTTCTGCATGCATTCGCACACGGGGCCGCAGTTTATAGTCTCATCCAAAGGACTTTGACATTCAGTTCGTAGTGTAGTGTGTGTGTTGTGTAGTGTGTGTTGTGTAGTGTAGTGTGTGTGTATGCAGTGTAGTGTGTGTTGTAGTGTGTGTTGGTAGTGTGTGTGTGTGTAGTGATGTGGTTGTAGTGTGTGTTGTGTAGTGTAGTGTGTGTTGTGTTGTGTAGTGTGTGTGTTGTGTAGTGTGTGTTGTGTAGTGTGTGTGTGTGTGTAGTGTAGTGTAGTGTAGTGTGTGTGTGTGTGTGTGTGTGTGTGTGTGATGTAGTGTAGTGTGTGTGTGTGTGTGTAAAGTGTATGTGTAAAGTGTGTGTGTAGTGTTGTGTAGTGTGTGTGTGTGGTATGTAGTGTGTGTGTTTGTGTGTTGTGTAGTGTGGTGTGTAGTGTTGTTTAGTGAAGTGTGTGTGTAGTGTGTGTGTGTTGTGTCATCCTTCAGATGAGACTAAACCGAGGTCCTGTTTGCGAACGCACGCAGAACATCTTGCGCACACTGTTAAATCCTGTTCCGCTTTTTGTAAGAGTAGGCCATTGTGTGCTGGTGGGAACAGATGACAAAATTGACAAAACCGCATACACATGGGGACTGGATGTAAAAAAACATACAAGTGCTTATTCCATTATCCTCGATATAAAAGAATAAAATAAAATAAAATAAATAAATATATAAAATAAATGTGTAGGTGTGTGGGTGGATGTAGTGTATATGTAGTGTAGTGTAGTATGGTGTAGTAGTGTATGTGTGTGTTGCGTAGCGTAGTGTGTTGTGTTAGTGTAGTGTGTGGTGTGGTGTTGTAGTGTGTGTTGTGTAGTGTAGTGTGTGTGATAATGGAATAATGTGCTTTTTGTGTGTGTGTATGGGTCTTTTTTTCTTTTATTCTTTCATTTTGAGGATAATGGAATAATGTGCTTTTTATATTATTTTACATCCAGTCACCATGTGTGTGCAATTTTGTAAAAAATTTGTCATCCGTTCCCACCGGCACACAATAGCCTACTCTTCAATAAAGCGGAGCGGAACAGGTTTTAATGTTTGTGCAAGATATTTTGCATGCGTTCGCACACAGGACCTTGGTTTATAGTCTCACCCAAAAGACTTTTGGTGGGGAGTGGAGTTGGCACTCATGTTAACTCCAGGGGAAAAGATTTCCTTGAATGGGATTCAAACCCAGGTCAGCAGATCATGAGTGCAATGCACAACACTCTAACCACCAGGCTATTCTGTCCCCTCTGTGTGTGTGTGTGGGGGGAGGGTGTTAAATTATTCGTCAGAAAGATTGAAATGAACGGTGTGACATCAGCATGACAGGAACATCACAGAAGATATGAGGCAGCAACAACAACAAAAATCATACATTCATTCATTCATTGATTCATTCATTCATACGTTCAATCAACCATTCATCCATCCATCCTCATTCATCCATTCATTCATTCATCTAATCATTCGTTCATTCAGGTTCAAAGACATGGTGGAATGTGAACGCTTTGTTCTCAAGTTCTTCAGCACTTTATAGTTCATTCATTCAGTCATTCACTCTCTCACTCAACCATTCTTTCAATCATTCATACATTCATCCATTCAATCATTCATTCATTCAATTAATTATGAATTCATTCAATCAATTATTTATTCATTCATTCATCTAATCATCCCTTTGATCATGTTCAGAGATGTGGTGGAATGTGAACGCATCGTTCTCAAGGCCTTCAGCACTTTACAGTTCGTTCGTTCATTCATATTCATTCACTCACTCACTCACTCACTCAACCATTCATTCATTCATCCATCCATACATTCATTCACTTGTTCATTCAATCAATTGTTCATTCATTCATTCAATTATTCATTCATTTATTCATCTAATCATCCCTTCATTCAGGTTCAGAGATGTGGTGGAATGTGAACACATTGTTCACAAGGCCTTCAGCAATTTACAATTCGTTCATTCATTCATTCATTCACTCATTAAATCATTCATTCATACATTCATTCACTCATTTGTCCACATAATTATTCATTCATTCACTCACTCATTCATTCAATTAATAATTCATTCACTCCTTCGGATGAGACTATAAACCGAGGCCCCATGTGAAAACGCATGCAGAACATCTTGCGCACACGTTAAATCCTGTTCCGCTTTTCGAAAGAGTAGGCCATTGTGTGCCGGTGGGAACAGATGACAAAATTTACAAAACCGCATACACACGGGGACTGGATGTAAAAAAGCACATGAGTGCTTATTCCATTATCCTCAATAAAAAATATATATTAAAAAAGTTCATTCATTCACTTATTCATTCATTCATCTAAGCATTCCTTCCTTCTTTCATTCATTCACTCATTCATTCATTCATTCATCGAATCATTCCTTCATTCATTCATTCACTCATTCATCCAATTCATTATCCACTCACTCATTCACTCACTCACTCACTCACTCACTCATTCATCTAATCCTTCCTCCCTTCACGTCACGTCACTTCACCCAGGTTCAAGGACGTGGTGGAGTGTGAACGCATCGTGCTCAAAGCCTTCATGACCCCGCACGAGGTCACCAGCTTCCGCGCCAACAAACTGTCAGACGACTTTTACCAGCTGAAGGCGGAGTACGAACGCAAGAAGACCATGGGTCAGACCAAAGACGACTTCACCCGCGACCCCACCCGCGACCTTCTGGCGGGTCAGTTGATGGTCGTCATCCAGGTCCTTCTTCCCTCCCACCCATCCTCCCTCTGTTGTCTGCTCCGTCTGTGTATCCGTCTCTCTCTGTGCTCTACGTTCTCTTCTTCTTCTTCTTCTTCTTCCTTTTATGTCATGTTTCTCCCAGGGGAGGTTTTCGATCCCCGCTCAGCTCGGTGTTGTGTCCTTGGGAAAGACACTTTACTCCTATTTTCCTCACTCCACCCAGGTGTACAAGTGGGTACCAGCTCTGCTGGGGAAGTATCTGGCGACAGACTAGCGTCCTGTCACAGGGGTGGTGAAAAACCATCAGTTCGCTTAACGCTACAGAAACCGGGATAAGCTCCGGCTCTATGGACCTTCTGGCTCGAAAGAACATACTTCTCCCAGGGGAGGTTTGACATTGATGAGCCTTCTTCTCCATCTCTCTCTCTGTTTTGAGCTTCCTCCTCCTTATTTATGCTGCCCCCTTTCTCTTAAGATCATCTGCAATACAGGCAGCCTAGGTCTTTGCTAGGTCTTCCCTTTGGTCTCTTTCCATCCACTAACGAAGTTCATTGCTGTTTTTATGATGTGGTGGTCTCTCTATGTTCTCATATTAATAATAATAATTATAGTAATGCATGAAATTTATATAGCGCTATGTTTTGAAAAAAAACCCCAAAATCAAAGTGGGGTGGGATTGGGGGTGGGATAGCCTGGTGGTTGTTTTATTATTTTTTTATGTTTAAAAATTTTATATACCACTTTAATTCACGGCAGATTTCTTTGCTTGAAATTCGGGCTGCTCTCCCCTGGGGAGAGCGCGTCTGTCGCCACAAGAGCAGCACCACCTAATTTTGTATCTCTCTGCAACTGTATTTGTTTCCCTATCAGAATGGCTTTCTTCGACAGAATTTTTGCCAGGGACAAGTCTCTTGTTGCCGTGGGTTCTTTTACATGCGTTAAATAATTTTGTGTAACGCACGGGACCTTGGTTTATCGTCTCATCCAAAAGACTAGCACCCAGACCTACCACTCATGGTCTAATAGATGGGGGGAAAAAGTTTCAGGGCCGAAACAGGATTTGAACCACCGCACACTTCCGACCCAGGCTTTTCGCTTTCTAGACAGGCGCGTTACCTCATAGACCACCAATCCGCTAAGAACGTTGGGCTTGTGATGTGTTACTGTGGGTTCAAGTCTCCACTGAGACGTGAGGATACTTTCTCCCTGGAGTTAACATCAGTACTGACTCCACCTTCCCCCTTTTTAACATCAGTACTGACTCCACCTTCCCCCTTTCCTCAAAAGTCCCTTCTCTCTTCTCTGCGTTCCCTTCTTTTGGGGGAGGGGAGGGGGTGGGGGTTAGGATGGTGGGGTGGAGGGAGGGTGGGGGTAGCCTAGTGGAAAGTGTTTTGGCTCATGATCTCACAGTTCTTCGGATGAGACTATGAACTGAGGCCCCGTGTGCGAACGCATGCAGAACGTCTTGCGCACATGTCAAATCCTGTTCCGCTTTTCGTTAGAGTAGGACATTGCGTGCCGGTGGGAACGGATGACAAAATGTACTAAAACCCGCATACACACGGGGGATCGAATGTAAAAAAAAAAGCACATAAGTGCTTATTCCATTATCCTCGATATAAAAGAATAAATAAATAAATAAACAGTTAAGGTTAGAGCCACACACATGTCCATTTGAAGAGAGATTAAAAAATTGTTTTTATTTATCCGTCCTTGGAGTTAACATCAGCACTGATTCATTTCCACCAAAGTCCTTTTGGATGGGACTGTAAATTGGGGTTCCATGTGTGGACGGAGATGTGCAGAACATGTTCCAAACCTGTCCCGCCTTACAGAAGAGTTTAAAATAATAATAATATATGGAATTTATATAGCGCTGAATCTTGTAAAGCAACAACTCAAAGCGCTCAAATGGCTTAAAAAAAAAAATATCGAGGATAATGGAACAAGCACTCATGTGCTTTTTTTACATCCAGTCCCTGTGTGTAATGCGGTTTTGTAAATTCTGTCATCTGTTCCCACCGGCACACAATGGCCTACTCTTTCGAAAAGCGGAACAGGATTTAACATGTGCGCAAGATGTTCTGCGTGCATTCGCACACGGATCCTCAGTTTATAGTCTCATCCGAAGGACTTTTGGGGAGAGTGGAGTCTGCACTGATGTTAGTTAGCTCCAGGGGGAAAATATCCCCTTGAACGGGAATCGAACCCGGGTCGTCAGATTGCGAGCGCAATGTTCTGACCACTAGGAGGGATGTGTAGTGCCAGGTCTTCTCCTGTGCTTGTGACTCTGCAGGAGGTCTGCCTGCTGGCCTCATCAGCACTTTCTGACTTCAGGGCAGCTCAGGGTTGTTGTTTTTTTGTATTGGAAGCATGCTGGGTATGTTACTGTTTGTGTAACACACGGAATGCTGACATAAATGACAGAATCTTTAACAAGCATTTTTAAAATTTTTATCTTCTGCATGCGTGTATATACATGAAAGACACTTTGTTTAAAATTGGAAGCATGCTGGTGGGTATGTTAGTGTTGTTTCTGTAACACATGGAATGCTGACGTAAATGATAGAATCTTTGACAAGCATTTTTTTGGTTTATCTTCTGCATGTATGTATATACATGAAGGAATTTTTTTTAATTGGAAGCATGCTGGGTAGTTTAGTGTTTCTGTAACACACCGAATGCTGACAGAATCTTTGACAAGCATTTTTTTTGGTTTAATCTTCAGCATGTGTGTATATACATGAAGGAAATTAAGACGGTCTGCGCTTGAACTTGACTTTGGAGATCATAAAAAATCCCCACCCTTAATTCTCCAGACGCTGTGCTGCCAAGATTCGAACCCATGCCCTCATCATGGACCTACAGGACTGAAGTCCAACGGGCTTAACCCCTCAGCGCTATAGGGCCCCCATCACATTGCCTCTCCAACATACCATCCAGAAATTTACACACTGACCTTGACCTTAACTTCGACCTTGACTTTTGACAGGTCAGCAGAGGATGGCGGAGGGCGCAGGTCAAGGTGCAGAGACGGTGGACCCTGAAGTGGGGGCCAAGGTCATCACGTCCCTGAAGGGCAGCATGGGAGAACGCATCACCAAGGCGCTGATGAAAGTGGAGGAGAAGAAGAAAAAGCGAGCCATTCGGCGGGCCATGGTGCGTGTGTGGGGCGTAGCGGGGGGGGGGGGGGGGGGGGTTCTCGGTTCCAGTCTGTGCTTTTTTTCCTTGTGGTTATTTTTGTTGTGGGAAGGGGGGGGGATAGCCTTGTGGTTAGAGCGTTGCGCTCACAATCTGATGGCCGAGGGTCGAGCCAGGGTTATAGTGCTTTGATTTGTCTGTATTTTACAAGATTCAGCGCTATATAAATTCCATATATTATTATTTTTATTATCTTCCTCTGGGTGTGGAGGATGCTAGGAGGAGGAGGGGGGGGGGGGGGTTTGGCCTGTCAGCTAAAAATAGCATCCCCACCTTCTGGAAATTCTGTGCTTGGAGTTCCCTCTTTTCTATCCCTCTCTTTTTTTTTTGGTTTTAAAGCTGCCTGTCCCCCTTTTGGAAACGGGTGGATTACCTCTGAGGTACTAGAGTGGAACAGTTATGACTTCTCACAGCCATTTTCAGTCTTGATTTTGTCTGTTTTGATTTTGATTTTATTTTTTCTGTTCGTTCCTCTGCTAGAGCTCCAAGATTCACACTGGTGAGGTTTTTGGCCACCGTTAAGGTAGCTGTATTCTGACTTGTGGGGATGTATAATCGTACAAACCTCTTTCTTTCATCCAGTGAGTGGGAAGACCATTCTCTATGCCGCCAAAACATGACAACAACTACATTAAGGGATCCACATTCTGACTTCTAAGGATGTAAGCTTGTATCAGTCTCTCTCTGTCTTTCTTCCAGTGGGAAGATCATTCTGTATGCCTCCTAAACTGACAACAACTACGAAGAACTATTAAGATAACTGCATTCTGATTTGTGGGGATGTATAATTGTACAAACCTCTTTCTTTCATCCAGTGAGTGGGAAGATCATTCTCTATGCCTCCAGACCTGACGACAACTACATTAAGGTATCCACATTCTGACTTCCGGGGATGTAAAATTATATCAAATCTCTCTTCCAGTGGGAAGATCATTCTGTCTGCCTCCAAAACCGACGATGACAACTACATTGAGGTAGCCATACTCGGACTCCTGAGGATGTGTGATCGTATAAATCTCTCTCTCTGTCTTTCTCCCAGTGGGAAGACCATTCTGTATACCTCCAAACCTGACGACCACTACGAAGATCCATTAAGGTAGCCACATTCTGATTTCCGAGGATGTATGATTGTATAAATCTCTCTTTCTTTCAGTGGGAAGATCCATATGCCTCTAAACATGAAGATCCGTATGCCTCCAAATATGAACATCTGTAAGCTTCCAAATATGAAGATCTGTAAGCTTCCAAATATGAAGATCTGTAAGCTTCCAAATATGAAGATCTATATGCCTCCAAATCAGAAGATCTGTAAGCTTCCAAATATGAAGATCTGTAAGCTTCCAAATATGAAGATCTGTAAGCTTCCAAATATAAAGATCCGTATCCCTCCAAATATGAAGATCTGTAAGCTTCCAAATATGAAGATATGTAAGCTTCCAAATCAGAAGATCTGTAAGCTTCCAAATATGAAGATCTGTAAGCTTCCAAATATGAAGATCTGTAAGCTTCCAAATATGAAGATCTGTAAGCTTCCAAATATGAAGATCCGTATGCCTCCAAATCAGAAGATCTGCATGCCTCTAAAACCTGACAAAACTACATTAAGGTAGTCACAATCCGACTTTCAGGGGATGTATGCCTGTAATAATCTCTCTCTCTCTCTCTCTCTCTCTCCTCTCTCTCTCTCTCTCTCTCTCTCTCTCTCTCTCTCTCTCTCTCTCTCCCCCCTTTATTTTATGGAGGTTTTGCTTTGTTTGGTTCTGTTTTGGTTTGGGGTTGTTGTTTTTTTGAGGGGGGACTATTCGGTTGTCCCTTCTCCCCTTGTTGTTGCCGCTTTTGTTTTGCTCTTGGTTCTTGCTATTTTTTCGGTTGTTTCTGTGTTTTCTGTTCTGCTTTCTTTCTTACTTGTTGCTACTTTTTTTTCTCTCTCTCTTCGGTGATTTTTGTGGGGAATTTTGTGTAGATATTTTTTCTGTATAGTGTGTAAGTGTATTAATAATAATAATAATAATATATGGAATTTATATAGCGCTGAATCTTGTAAAAAAAACAACAAATCGAAGCGCTTGCACTCAATCATTTACAGGCATGCAACTCTCCTTAAACATAATGAACAACAGATTTCAAAACCATGCGCGCGCACGCATGCACGCACACACACACACACACACACACACACACACACACACACACTCGGAACAACACTTAGAAGGTGAAAGATGCTGTTGAAAATTAGGGACAGATATTTGGGGGGAAAGTCTCAGGTAGGAAATAAGTGTGTTTTGAGGCTGGATTTGAAGGTATCAAGTGAAGGCTTTTGTCGAAGTGAAAGAGGGAGGTCATTCCAGGTGGGGAGAAGGAGCGACGGCCAACAGTGGTTTGTTTGAATCTGGGTGTTCGAAAGCACAAAGTATCTGCGGCTGAACGAAGGGAACGGGATGGAGTGTACAGATGAAGACAGTTACAGAGATAAGGGGGTGCAGATTTGTGGAGACATTTGAAACAGAGGGTATTAATTTTATACTCCAGTCTTTGTGAGACAGGCAGCCAGTGAAGAGATCGCAGAAGAGGAGTGATGTGTTCAGATTTCGAGCTGCAGAGTTTTGTATGCGTTGAAGAGAGTGGATAGATGATGCTGGTAGGCCAGCCAAAAGAGCATTACAGTAGTCTAAACGTGAAAGAATGAGAGATGTGACAAGCTTGGAAGTTGCATCAGTGGACAGATACTTGCGAATCGCGCTTATGCGCCGTAATTGACAGTAGCAAGACTGGCAGGTCTGGGTGATGAATTTTTTCATAGAGAGTGCTATGGGCTTTATTTTATTTTATTATCATATATATCCTTAAGGGCGGGGACAGGATGTAAAAAAGCACATTCATTATCCTCGAAATAAAAGAATTTGTCATTGTCATTGTCTCTCTCTCCCTCTCTGTCTGTGTCTGCCCCAGTGGGAAGACCTGTACGCCTGCAAGCCTGACGACCACTACGAGGACCCCTCTGACGTGGCGGCGATCCGCGAGGCCAAGGAGAACATGGGGGACTACAAGCTGAAGACAGCCAAAGACTATGTGGTCCCCGACCACCTCAGGATGAACGTCGACAAAGCTCGCGGCCGCCTGCTGGTCTTGAAAGATCAGGTGAGAGAGAGGGGGGGGGGGGGGGGGGGCGGGGGGGGGGGGGGGGGGGGGGGGTTGGTCCCCGATCTTCTGGGTAGGTAGGGTAGGGTAGGGGTAGGTAGGTGTGGGTAGGTGGGTGGGGTGTGTGTAGTGAGGGTGGATGGTGTGTGGTGGGGGGTTGAGTGAGGGGGGGGGGTGGGAGGGGATGTTGAGGGATTTGTGGGGGGGGGGTTGGGTGAGGGGGGATAGGGGGAGTGGGGGGGGGGGGGGGGGGGGGGGGGGGTTGGGTGAGGGGGGATAGTGGGGGTGGGAAGGGAGATAGGGGGGTTTGGGTGAGGGGGGATAGGGGGGTTTGGGTGAGGGGGGGTGAGAGGGGGATGGGGGGATGGAAGGGGGATAGTGGGGGTGGAGGAGTGTGTGGGTAGGGTGGGGGTGAGTGTGTGTGTGGTGGGGTGGGGAAGAAGGTGTGTGTGTATGTGTTGGGGTGGGTGGGGGTGGGGTGGAGTGAGGAGTGTGTGGAGGGGATGGGTGGGTGAGTGGGGGGGGAGGGGTGGAGTAGGGGGAGTGAGGAGTGTGTGTTGGGGGGGGGGGGGGGTTGGGGGGTGGAGGGTGAGGAGTGTGTGTGAGCATAGGAGATGAATTAGAAAAAAGAAAATAGCCTCCCCCCTCCCTCTTCTCCCCCCTCCCCCAAAAAAAGAAAAAGAAAACAACGCCCCCCCCCACAATCCAAACAAATAAATAAGCTAACAAACATAACACCCAACATGGTCTGTATGTACCTCATTGTATATTATTATGTATTCTCCCCCCTGTGTGGGAATGCCAGGGGCTTGTCAGTATAAAACAGCATCCCCACCTTCTGGGGAAATTCTGTGCTGATAGGAATTCCCTCTTTTCTATCCCTCTCTCTTTGTTTCTGCCTCGTTCCTTTTCTTCCTGTCTTCACCTCCTCCTTCTTCTCGTCTATTTTTCTGCCTTCTTGGTCCGTTCTCCTGCCCCTTTTCACCAGAAAGACTTTTGAAAAGATAACAATTCTCTCCCACCACCCCAAAGTTGGATGCGCTGGGCCTGACTTGTCAGGCGCTTATCAGCTGCGTAATGCATGTTTGCTCCGGTGACAGACCACATAAGCAACGAAAGTGTGCATAACAGATTCCAGCAAACCATTGGAAACCAAAACAAGAATGACAATTTGAATATAATGGTTTCTGATGTCCGATCCCACATTCATCATAAATATGTTGACCATTTACAAATTTATACAGACGGATCACGTCTAGATAATCAAGAAACAGGTTCTGCTTTTGTTATACCAGCGTTGAAAATTGAAAAATCATACTATGTTGGTAAATATCACTCGATATTTACAGCAGAACTAATAGCAATATCAATGGGTCTTACTTATATTCTTGATTTGCCATTGTATATATTTCAAATCCTTCTTTGCGTTGATTCTAAGTCGGTATTGTATGCTTTAAAATCTCCATGTTATAAGAAAACTTCAAAAATTATATTAGAAATTAAGCATGTTATCCATCTCTTAACCTTAAAGGGCATAAGTGTTAATTTTTGTTGGGTGCCTTCACACACTGGATTCTTTCCAAATGATGTGGGCGGATAGAGCTGCCAAAAAGGTGCAAAACATGAACGGGATGCAATAGAATTGCATGTGCCTCTATCCTTAAAGAGGGGTACAGCTTACTAGAACAAAAATCA
>CM054154.1:28535153-28550143 GCA_028751875.1 Rapana venosa
TTTGGTTTTTTTTTGGGGGGGGAAGTGTTATTTTTGTGCGTGTGTTCCTTGGCTAGAGCTCCAAGGTTCACCGATGGTGAGATTTTTATGTATGTGACCGTTCCGCTCTCACACACACATGCATGCACGCACACGCGCACACACACCATTTAGGTAGCCGCGTTCCAAATTCGAGGATAAGTTGTTTTTAAATTTTTATTACAGATGTTATGGCTGAGTGGTTATTAAGACTGTTGGAGTTCCATCCTCTGGGTCCATGAGGTTGTGGGTTTGAATCTCTCGGCTGCAGCGACGTTTGGTGAATGAAGGGTGTGAGGGATTTTTTTTAATGATCTTTCAGGTCGATTTTCAAGCGCAGACCTGCCAGTGCCTTGATTCCATTCATGTATGTAATAATAATAATAATGTATGGAATTTATATAGCACTGAATCTTATGTACACATGCAGAAGATCAGATACACACATTAAAGATCCTGGGATTCATGTCAGTGTTTGGTGGGTTACAGAAACACAAATGTACCTAGCATGCATCTTGTTAAAAGAAGAGCCGCTCTGGAATTAGAATGTGTTTTCAGCTGAGGCCAGGGGGCAGACCTTGTGCAGAGTGACAGGAGAACAGAAGGCACTGTGCATCCCACCAGAAGAGGAACAAAGAACTCAAACTCAAACTCGAAAGATTTATTCACAAAAAGGCCATTGGCCCATACATGAAGGGGGGTTGCCAAGCTGCTGAGTATTTTAGTGAGAAAAATAAGGAAGCACACAAAAAAACCACAAAATATTATTGTATATCCACAACCACCACAATAAAAATCAGTTAATAAAAAATATGACTAAAGAAGCCAAGATATCTCTAATTCTAAAGGCTTTACACAAATATAAAGCGAGGCTGTGCACAATCTCAGGGTGACTAGATGCCAGAGTAGACAGAATCTAAATAAATTAGGCTGTGTACTATACTTTACCGGAATGTCATTCTGTCTTACATCTTCAAATACTGGAGCACAGCACAAAATGCACTTCATCTTCCACTGTTTGCTTACACAATGGGCATAGCAACCTGAGATCATCATCATGTTCTATATATCTAAATTTATGAACATTTATGTCTGATAACCCAAGTCGAAACTTAGACATAATTCTTTTTAAATGTATGTCCATATCAGCTGGTGAAAGACCTGACTAGCACGAAACAGAGAAAAGGTTTAACAATCCAAGACAAAAATGGGAAGTGTCTCACTGACGACCAGGATATTCTGAACAGATGGACAGAATACTGCTCCGACCTGTATAACTATAGAACCGCAGGAGATCCAGAAGTCCTTAATGTACCCGAAAGCAAAGACACAGACAGTCACCCTATCCTCCGAGAAGAAGTGGAAACAGCAGTCAGATCGCTGAAAAAGGGGAAGTCAGCAGGGGCTGACAACATTCCAGCTGAGTTGGTCCAAGCTGGAGGGGAAGCCATGATCAGCGCCCTACTAAAAATTCTGCAACAAGATCTGGCAGACAGGAAAATGGCCAACACCATGGACACAGTCACTCATCATCACCCTCCCCAGAAAGGAAATCTACAATGATGCCATAATTACGCACAATCAGCTCATATGTCACCCAAGCAAGGTCATGCTGCAGATAATATTGAATAGACTGAAGCCACAAGCAGAGACCATCATTGCTGAGGAACAAGCAGGTTTCAGAGCAGGACGCAGCACAACAGAACAGATATTCAACCTCAGAATACTATGTGAGCGGTACCTTCAACATCAACAGACCTTTACCACGTATTTATCGATTTTAAGAAGGCATTTGACAGGGTGTGGCGTTGCAGCTTTGTGGGCAACCATGAATTTGTACAGCATCAATGCAAACCTGATCAGAGTCATCAAACAGCTGTACAGCGAGGCCACCAGTGCAGTGTACTACAACAACAACATTGGAGAATGGTTTCGAAAAAACAGTTGGAGTAAGGCAGGGCTGTCTACTCTCACCCACTCTTTTCAACATCTTCCTTGAGAGAATCATGGCTGATGCACTGGAACATCATGAAGGATCAGTCAGCATTGGTGGCAGAATGATCACAAACCTCCGCTTCGCAGATGACATTGATGGAATAGCAGGATCAGAAAAAGAGCTTGCCAGCCTAACAGAACACTTGAATAAGGCCTCCAAAACATACGGCATGGAAATCAGTGCAGAGAAGACCAAACTGATGACTAATAACACCAACGGCATTAGCACTGATATCAGGGTTAATGACCCGAAGCTGGGAAACAGTTTTAAGCTTCAAGTACCTGGGAGCCATTGTATCAGACCAGGGATCCAAGCCAGAAGTTAGTATGCAGGACTGCACAGACAATAACAGCTTTGTCAAAACTAAACACCATCTGGAGAGATAAGAACATCTCACTTATCTCCAAGATCAGACTAATGCGCTCCCTTGTCATATCCATATTTCTGTATGCCTGTGAATCATGGACCCTGACTGCAGATTTGGAGAGAAGAGTACAGGCAGTGGAGATGAGTGCTTTCGGAGACTCCTTGGCATTTCCTACAAAGACCACATAAGCAACGAAAAGCGTGCATAACAAAATCCAGCAAACCATTGGACCCTATGAGAACCTTCTAACGATCGTGAAAAAAGCGTAAACTTAAATGGTTTATGGGCATGTCACAAGACCCCAAGGAATTACAAAGACATTTTTTGCAAGGCACTGTCCAAGGAGGAAGAAGAAGAGGCAGACCAAGGAAGAGCTGGGAGGATAACATCAGCGAATGGACAGGCCTAGAACTCAACAAAACCCTGAGAAAGGCAGAACAGAGAGAGGAATGGAGGGAACTGGTTGTTGAGTCTTTGAGGGTGCCCCCACGGTCGTCAGACTACGGGACAGATAGATAGATAGATAGTCCATATCAAGCTTTAGATAAGGTTTGACATCGTGTGAACCTATAAATTGTCTGTACATTTGGAATCTTTCACTGTTTTGTATATGACCACTCCACTGCTGCCAACGGCAGTCAATCAGTCTTTGCCTGAAAACGTTGATAAACTCTCTACAATTTCCGACACCTTGATTGAGCCAAACAAACCCAAAGCCAAGTTCACATAAACAGAGAAACAAAGAGAGAAAGACAGAGAGAGAGAGAGAGAGAGAGAGAGATTGTGTGTGTCTGTGGGTGTGTGGGTGAAGAAAAAACTTTTTTCGTTCATTCCTTGCCTGGATCGGTGGTCTAGAGGTAACACGCCTGTCTAGAAAGCGAAAAGTTCAGGTCGGAAGTGTGCAGTGGTTCAAATCCCGTTTGGGCCGGAAACTTTTCCCCCATCCATTAGACCATGAGTGGTGGTCTGGGCGCTAGTCTTTTGGGTGAGACGATAAACCAAGGTCCCGTGTGTTACCCAAAAATTATTCAGCGCACATAAAAGAACCCACGGCAACAAGAGTTGTCCCTGGCAAAATTCTTAGCAGACAAAAAAAAAAAAAAAAAGGGTGACGCGCTCTCCCCGGGGGTAGAGAGCAGCCCTGAATTTCACACAGAGAAATCTGCTGTGACTTATAGTGGTATAAATAAAATAAATTAAAAAAAAAAAAGTCTGAAGTTCACAAATGATTTTGAGATTTTTAGCGCATGCCACTGTTTTTTGCTTCATGATTAAGGTAGCCACATTCCGACTTCAGGGATGTCTGAACACGACACCAGAGTGCATGCGTTTTAAAAAAAAGAGTTGTCTTTAAAAAAAAAAAATGTTGTCGTACGTTCCTACTGGCACGCAATGGCCGACTTTTCTAAAAGGCAGAACGGATTTTAACGTCCGCGCAAGATGTTCTGTGTGCATTTGCTGATGCGGCCTCAATTTATAGTCTCCTCCGAAGGACTTTCGGGGGAGTGGAGTCAGTACTGATGTTAGTTAACTCCAGGAGGAAAATTCCGTCAAATGGATGCCTCTGTGGAGACTCGAGCCCAAGCCATTTACTTATTCCATTTTTTAAAATTTATTCTTTTATATCTAGAATAATGGAATAAGCACTCATGTGCTTTTTTTTACATCCAGTCCCCGTGTGTATGCGGTTTTGTCAATTTTGTCGTCCGTTCCCACCGGCACACAATGGCCTACTCTTCCGAAAAGCGGAACAGGATTTAACGTGTGCGCAAGATGTTCCTGCATGCGTTCGCACACGGGGCCTCCTCGGTTTATATAGTCTCATCCGAAGGGCTTTGACATTCAGTTCGATTTTTTTGGTCAAACTGGGAGGAAGAAAGGGCGAGGAGGCTGGGGAATCGAACCCAGAACATCACTCACGGTTAACTTGTAGGCAGGCGAACGTCTTAACCATCCTGCCACCTTTCCTTCATGCCATCAAATCGCGAGCTCAGTGCTGTGACCGCTAGGCCACCCCACACCCCTTTCTTCCCCCCTCCTTCTCCCCCCCCCCCTCCCCCGCAGTCAAAATACATTTATTTTAATTTTTTTTTTTTTTATTTATTTTTTTGCTCTATTATAATATGTTCTAAACCATGTTGTTTGTAGTTTCAGAGCACAGTTACCATTGACACCTTTCGTAACTCTCGTACACACGCACACCTATCCTCTCCCGCCCCTCCCCCCCACACACACACACATGAGGTATACTACACTCGCCCATGATAACCACCACCGTATGCATATGGAGGCCTATGAATAAATAAGACCTGTTTTACCTGATGTTGCATTTTATACTTATGTTACACTACTACCCACAATTTCATCTGTACCAAACCTAGTAAATACATAATGCCTTCATGACATACAGTCTTACACAGCAACATTATCATCATCATCATCAAACATGCACTTGTATAGTAGCCAGTCTTGAAGGAAAAACATGGTAGTTAATAGATGTCGAGGCAATATAAAGTTCCGTTTCACAGCATGTTTTTAAATATTTCTTAAACGTGGTGAAGAAAGGGCGAGCATCTTTAGCCTTAGATCTATAAATGAAAAACTTTGCATCTAATACAATTCTGTCAAATGTTTTTTCTGAGTCAAAAGACATGTATGACTGATGGGGGGTTTTCAGGCAGCACCGGTGCAGAAGCAGATGTCCTTTCTGAGCACCCGGGCACCCACTGGACAGGAGGAGACAACTGGCGGCGCCGAACAGGACCTGGACGAAGAGGAGGAGACGTTGTCTCCCTTGGAGAAGGAGCTTCAGGAGAGAGGGCAGATCAGGTTTGGTTGGCTGTGCTATTACCACCCCACCCCCGAAAATTTTTTAAAATAATTTTTTAAAAACTCTGCTGGTTTTTTACTGTATTCATTACAAGTTTTATGTTTGTTGTTGTCGTTGTTCCTCAGCTACAGGTTCCAAGGTTGACTAATGGTGAGATGATGGTTGTGAATGGAAACCATTTGTGTCCACCGTTTAGGTAGCCACAATGCCGTCAGCGCCTGGGCTTTGTCACAGTTCTTGATTAAACCATTGATGCTGGGGGCAACAACAGCAAAGTGAGAGGCTGTATGACCAGTGGCTTTTCCTCTCATGGAATTCCACTTTACAGCTTAGTCTTTAGTGATCGACTATGACTCTCTGACTAGGAGACTTGACTCGCACAGTCCTTGTGTGCTGCAGCCCTGGGGGGCTGGTTGGCCTTTGGAGAACATCTCCAACGCTGACTGTCCTTATGCCCACTTGGCCGAGAGTGGGGATGTACTGTGGGCAAGGCACCTCCACTATAATCAAATTTCTGCCCAGTTTCCGAAACAGCAGCTGCCTCCTCTGCTGTTTTGGAGGTCATCGTCGGACACGACGGACAAACATCCATACATGCAGACTTTTGGGGGTGATGGTCTAAACATGACACCAGTCTGCTTCATTGCATTTTTTGTTTTTGTTTCTGTTTCGTCATCCATTATTATTTTATATGTATTTATTTATTTTTGTTTTTTGCTGCCTCATCTTCCGTGATGTCCCTGTTCCTGCTGTTCCCACGCTGCTCATTCCAATCTCCCTGCCTCAGCCACACCCAGATTCGTTATGTCTCATCCTCAGGGTCGGAAGTCCACAGGATATCCATTATCATCGGCACAAGTGGCTTGCTCTTCCACAAAAGCAGAACAAGGTTTTTCTGTTTGCCCAAGATGTTCTCAGTGCGTTTGCGCTCTGGGTCTTGGTGTATAGTCTCATCCGAAAGACTTTGTGGGGAGTGGAGTCCGCACTGATGTTCACTCCAGGGGTAAAATCCCCTAGAGTGGGTGCCTGAGTGGTGGTTCAATCCCGGGCCGTGACATGGCAAGTGCAACACTCTAACCACTCTGCTATCCTGCTCCCTCCTCCCAGTAAATCAAATGATTATGATTGAAGAAAATGGGGACCTGTAAGCGACAGCTCAGATCTGAGGCTCAACCTGAGACGTCTGTGTTTGAAGATGAGGCCGTTCATCGCATGTTGGTGGAGAGTGGATGACTAAAGTTTCAAAGGCGCATATCATATACACACTGGTGTCATGTGCAGACATCATCTCCGAAGTTGCAATGCAGCTACCTTAATTGTGGGCGAGCAGTCACATGCGCAGTATCTGACCATTTGTATTTGTACACCACTTTAGGTCATTAACCAAAAAAACCCACACATTTTAGGTCACGGCAGATTTCTCTGCATGAAATTCAGGCTGCTCTCCCTGGGGAGAGCGCGTCAACGCCACAAGAACAGCGCCACCCATTATTTTTTTCTTTTTCTTTTTTCCTGTCTGCATGTGTATTTTCTTTCCCTATCAAAGTGGCTTTTTTTTTTTGGTACCAGAATTTTGCCAGGGACAACTTTCTTCTTGATGTGGGCTCTTTGTTTTACAAGCACTAAATGTGTGTTGCGTCCGGAACCTCGGGTTTATCGTCTCATCGGAAAGGCTAGCACCCAGACCACCACTCACAGTCCAGTGGATTGGGGGGGGGGGGGGGGGGGGCTGGAACCCTGACACGGATGGAACCCAAACTTTTCGCTTTCTCGGCAGGTGTGTTACCTCTAGACCACCCATCCACCAAACCGCAGCAGTGGTGAACTTCAGAGCTCTAGCCCAGTGTGTGGGGGGGGGAAAAGGACAGGTTATAGAACTGTTTGTGGAGAAGACTTTGCTGGGCAAAGCAGTGTAATACAATACAAAGCAATACAGCACAACGCATTACATTACATTGCAGTATAAGGTAAAGGTGTCCCATAACCTATGTGGTCGTAGGGGAGCGAGGCATCAGAGACCTCAACTTCTCTAGGGCCAGCATATTGAGGGCGGCGCCCATCTCCTCTCCCTCGCTGCTTTACCTTCCCTGACCCTAAAGGGGCAGGTGGCCATTTACAGCTGGGTGAACTGGGGGAACTGTACTGAAGCCAAGGCGCACAAACGGTCACCCATCCAAGTGGTAACCACGCTCGATGCTGCTTAACATTGGCGGGGGGAAAGCGAGTTGGTTTTTCTGACCCCCCCTGAGCTACCCCCGCCCCCTTCCTTGCTTTAAAATTTTTACTTTTGCGTTTCATCGCTTTAAACATTACATTCTTGCCTTTACTTTAGATACATTACTTTAAATTTTTACAGAACGATGAAAATTTACAAAATTTGCCTACACAGGGGGAACGGGTAAAAAAAACCCACATAATTTTTTTCCCCCCTTTTTATCCTTGATAAAAAGAAAAAATAAAAGACAGTACAAAAAATTGATTTTGCTCTGAAGACGGGGTTTACGACGTCCCCGTCTGCTGGTTTTATCGGGGCGATGGGAAGCCCTTTAGGGGACGCTGATTTTTGAGCCCGTGGGGGACAAAAAAAATTCAAGCTGGACACGTCATGAAGAATGCTACTTGGGTTTGGTAGAGTTTGTGTTTTTGTGTTTGTTTCGTGTTTGTGTGTGTGTTTGGTGTGCCCTTTTCTCCCCTGCAGCTTTGTCCATATTTACTTTTCAGAAATAGGCCCCGTTTCCCGTGGGCATGTATTTAATTGATGGCAACATTAGATTCGGGATAAAATCTTTTAAAAAAAAAAAATAAAAAATTTTGGGGAAATTTTATGAAACTTTTAATACGCTTCTTCCATAGGGAAAAACACGCAATATAGAAAAAGTAATCACACATCAGGTTGTACAACATAGGTGGACAAAAAAACCAAAAACCCCCCAAATCCCCCAAAACACACCAAAATTTTTTTAAACAAAACACACAAAATCAAAACCCCCCCTTTGGTGAAATTTGCGCCACAACATGTAACCCTTTGGGGAAGTGTAAGAACGGCAAACCCTACTTATTATGTGATGACGACACTTTTAAATTGTTTGGGGGGGGGGTCTTTTAAAACAGGTGACTCCTTGATGGTGTCAATGACATAATCATTGACAAAATTTGTTTCTGGACGAATTTTTTAAATTTTTTTTTTAAAATTTTTTTTATTTTTTTAAAACGGGAAAAGGGGAAAATGAACTATGTGTTTTTTTTACCCCCTTTCCCTGGTGTTTGGGGTTTTGAAAAATTTTTAAATCTTTTTTTCTCTGTTGTGTGTGTTTTCATTGGAAGGTCCCAAAGCCAACATTATATTAAAAAAAAATTGATGCCGTGCTGTATTGGGGTTATTTTAGACAGGTAAACTTTTGACAGTGAATCTTTAATAAAGCATTGGGCTAGGTGGGAGATAATCATTAGACGGGTTAACCATGGGGGCGGTTTGTGTGTTTTGTAGCGTTGGGAGCTTTAAAAACTTGCAGTCTGATGGGGGGGTTTTGGGTTTTGGCCCTCTCCTGATTTTAACCCATTTTAAAAGAGTTTCCCCCCCCCCCCAGGAGAAAACCTCAAGTCCCCCGACTCCTCTTTTCCGCAAAAAGTTTTTGGTTTGAGACTAAAAACCCGGGGGTCTTGTGAACAAAACGCATGCAAAAACACCCTCGCGAACACATTAAAACCGGGTTCCGTTTTGGGGGGGAAGAAAAAATTTTTTTGCGTCTGGTAGGGGAAAAGATGATTTTTTTTTTTTTTCAAAACATGATATGGGGTTTAAGATATTATCCCCAAAAATTGGAATGGTGTTTTTTAAAATGGGCACAGAAATGAAAATTTTCGCCATTTTGGGGAAACCCTAAGCCAGCCATGGTGAAAAGGGAAAAGAAAGAAGAAGAAGAAAAAACAAAGAGACATTTTCTTTTTTTCTTCTTTTTGAAGTGCTCAACAGCAATCTTCCCTTTTTGTTTCGTAGGAGTGAAAAAGTTCGCGCTGCCGTTTTTAATGCCCTGTCAAGTCAAAAGGGCCCACGCCGCCAACCGTTGGGGGGGGGGGGGGCGAGGAGAAAAGAAAAACCCGGGGTTTGTTATCTCGTTTTAAGGGTTTTTCTAAGGAACAAAAAAAGGGGGAAAAGGCAAAAAAGAAGGGCGGAAAGGGAAAGGGGAAAAAACAGGGCCAACAGGGAGGAGGGAGGGGGCAAAACAGGGGGAAGGGGGAAAAAAACCCCCGGGAACCGAAGGGGGAAGGGGGAAAGGGGAAGGAAAAAAAGGGTTGGGGGGGAAAGAAAAAAAGGGAAATTGGGTTGCTAGCACACAAAAATTTTTTTTGACGGTTTTGGGATTTCTGTTTTTTACTGACAGGCCCCCCCCACCCCCCCCCCTGGGATCCCCACGAGGGGGGAATTTTTCGGGGGAAAGGGGGGGGGAAAGGGATAGGGGTAGTGGGCGGAGCACTCGCTTTCCCCCCGCCAAGGTTAAAAACAGGTCGAGCGGGGTTACCAGTTGGATGGGGGGGCCGTTTGCGCGCCCCTTTGGGTTCAGAAAAGTTTTCCCCCCGTTTACCCACCCGTAAATGGGGACCCGCCTTTTAAGGGGCCCCGGGAAGGGAAAGCACAGGGAGAGGGGAAGGGCCCCCCTCAATATGCTGGCCCCCAGAGAAGTGAGGTTTTCCCGACGCCCCGCTCCCCCACCCTTATAGGTTTTGGGGGGCTCCTTTTTCCTTTTTTTTTTTAGGGGGGTTATTTTAACTGACAAGGGGCCCCGGCATTCCCCCAAGGTGGGGATGTGCTGTTTTTACCACAGCCTCCCCCCCCCCCCCAAAACATTTCCTTTCCCCTTGGAGAAAAATTTCCAGAAGGGGGGGGGACGGGTTTTTCATAATGCAGTCCCCCCTTTTTCCCCTGCAGGGCAAAAAAAAGGGGCAGGGGCCAAATTTAAGATGCTAAAGGGTTTTGTTGTTGCTGTGTTGTGTTGGGGGTTTTTTCGACAGGTGCCCTCACGCCTGGGCTTTTTCACAGTTTTTTTGATTAAACCTTGAAGGGTGGGGGAACAGGGAAAATGACAGGCTGTTTTGACCAGTGGGTTTCCCTTTTCCCCTAAGGGAAATTTCCCCCTTTTCAGCTTAGTCTTTGTGATTTGACTATGACTCTCTAAAATGGAGGGGTTTACTCGCACATCCTTATTGCTGCAGCCCCGGGGGTAGTTGGCCCTTTTGGGGAAAAACTTTAAAGCTGACTGTCCTTATGCCCACTTTGGCCCAGAGAGTGGGGGTTACTGTGGGCAACAAACTCCCCTATAATCAAATTTCTGCCCCAAATTTTCCCAAACAGCAACTGCCCCCTTGCTGTTTTTGGGGGCCCCGTCAAACCCGACGGAAAAATTTTCTGTGTTGGGGTTTATTATTCGACAGGTGACAAATTTTGAAAGATGCTAAGGCTGTTGTTGTTGTTTTTTTTGTTTATGTTGGGGGTTAAAATTTAGACAGGGGGGGCACTGTTTGAGGAACTGGTGCTGCTGAAGGAGTACGAGAAGAGTGAGGACGTGCTTGGCCCATAAAAATACTCCAAAAAAGCAGGGAAAAACTGGGGCAAAGCTAAAAAGGTGTGTTGGTTCTTCATTTTAAAGTCCTTCCACTAAATTTGTGAATCAGACGGGAAGTGTGGGGTGTGTGCATGCCGTGCGTGTGTATGTGTTTGGGGGTGGGTTGTTTTGTGTGGGTTGGGGTGTGTACATGTGTTTATATGTGTTGTTTTGTGTGTTGTGTGTGTGTTGTGTGTGGAACTTTTTTTTAATTTTAAAGTCTTTTTTGCTCAAAAAGATATTTTACCAACCCAAAAAAAAAAAAATGTCACTATAGAGAATGTTGTGTGTAAGGGGGTGGTTTTTTGTTGTGTTGTGGTATGTGGTATATGTGGGGAGGGGGGGAGAGGGATAGTGGTGGTGGTTGTTTTTGGGTGTTGTGCGTGGTTGCATTTTATGGCATGTTTGTTTGGGTTGTTTTTTGTTTAAAACCCTTTTTGGGGGGAGGCCCCAAAAAAAAAACCCCCCAAAACCCCAAAAAACAAAAAAAAACCCAAAAAACCCCCCAAGCCATTTAAAACACAAAAATTCACCAGTAAATAAAATAATAATAATAAAAAGGAAATTATTTTAGCGCCTATCTTTTCAGAGGGCAAAACAAAGCGCTTCATTTTAACTCATTCTTACACAGTCATAGCTCTAAATCAAAAACCCGCTGGGGCTTTTAATCAAAATCAATCAAAATCGAATTTGGAGCTATATACCTGAGGGAAACAAAACAACAACAAACCCCCACCCCTTCCTCCCCCCAAAAAAACCCACCCAAAAAACCCAAAACCCCAAACACAACAGGGTTGAAAAGTAGCAGTCTCCCTTCAATGCGACCCTTTTTTAATTGTTATTTTATTTTTTAGTGTTGCTGTCAGATTCTGGAGGTGCAGAGTCGCCAGGAGACAAAGGCAGTCTCCCTTCAATGCGACCTTTTTTTTTTTCCTTAAAAATTTATATAAAAAAATTTTTTTTTTGGGGGGTGTTGCTGTCAGATTCTGGAGGTGCAGAGTCGCCTAGAGACGAAGGCAGTCTCCCTTCAATGCGACCTTTTTTTTTTCCCTTAAAAAATTTTTTGGTTTGTTTTTTTGTTTTTGTGTTGCTGTCAGATTCTGGAGGTGCAGAGTCGCCAGGAGACGAACGCAGTCTCCCTTCAATGCTACCTTTTCTTTTTTCCTGAAAATTTGTTTTTTGTTTTTTGTGTTGCTGTCAGATTCTGGAGGTGCAGAGTCGCCTGGAGACGAAGGCAGTCTCCCTTCAATGCGACCTTTTTTTTTTTCCTTAAATTTTTGTTTTTGTTTTTTTGTTGCCGTCAGATTCTGGAGGTGCAGAGTTGCCTGGAGATGAAGGCAGTCTCCCTTCAATGCGACCTTTTTTTTTTTCCTTTAAAAAAAAAAAATTATTATTAATTTTTTTTGTTGCTGTCAGATTCTGGAGGTGCAGAGTCGCCTGGAGACGAAGGCAGTCTCCCTTCAATGCTACCTTTTTTTTTTCTTTAAAAATTTTTTTGTTGGTTTTTTGTTGTTGCTGTCAGATTCTGGAGGTGCAGAGTTGCCTGGAGACGAAAGCAGTCTCCCTTCAATGCGACCTTTTTTTTCCTTTAAAAAAAAAAAAAAATTATTATTTGTTTATTTTTTTTGTTGCTGTCAGATTCTGGAGGTGCAGAGTCGCCAGGAGACGAAGGCAGTCTCCCTTCAATGCTACTTTTTTTTTCCTTAAAAATTTTAAAAAATTTGTGGTGTGTTGCTGTTGGATTGTGGAGGTGCAGAGTCGCCTGGAGACGAAGGCAGTCTCCCTTCAATGCTACTTTTTTTTTCCTTAAAAATTTTTTTTTTTGGGGGGGTGTTGCTTCTAGATTCTGGAGGTGCAGAGTCGCCTGGAGACGAACGCAGTCTCCCTTCAATGCTACTTTTTTTTTTCCTTAAAAATTTAAAAAAATTTTTTTGTGTGTGTGTGTTGCTGTTGGATTGTGGAGGTGCAGAGTCGCCAGGAGACGAAAGCAGTCTCCCTTCAATGCGACCTTTTTTTTTTTCCTGAAAAAATATTTTTTTTGTTTTTGTGTTGCTGTCAGATTCTGGAGGTGCAGAGTCGCCTGGAGACGAAGGCAGTCTCCCTTCAATGCGACCTTTTTTTTTTCCTTAAATTTTTTTTGTTGTTTTGTTTTGTTGCCGGGGACGGGATAGCTCAGTGGTCAGAGCACTCGCTTTCCCCCAGCCAAGTTAAGCAGCGTCGAGCGTGGTTACCAGTTGGATGGGTGACCGTTTGCGCGCCTTGGCTTCAGTACAGTTCCCCCAGTTCACCCAGCTGTAAATGGGTACCTGCCCTCTTTAGGGTCAGGGAAGGTAAAGCAGCGAGGGAGAGGAGATGGGCGCCGCCCTCAATATGCTGGCCCTAGAGAAGTGAGGTCTCTGACGCCTCGCTCCCCTACGACCTTACAGGTTATGGGACTCCTTTACCTTCCTTTTACCTTTGTTGCCGTCAGATTCAGGAGGTGCAGAGTTGCCTGGAGATGAAGGCAGTCTCCCTTCAATGCGACCTTTTTTTTTTTCCTTTAAAAAAAAATATATTATTAATTTTTTTGGTTGCTGTCAGATTCTGGAGGTGCAGAGTCGCCTGGAGACGAAAGCAGTCTCCCTTCAATGCGACCTTTTTTTTTTCCTTAAAAAAAATTTTTTTGGGTTTTTTTGTTGTTGTTGCTGTCAGATTCTGGAGGTGCAGAGTTGCCTGGAGACGAAAGCAGTCTCCCTTCAATGCGACCTTTTTTTTCCCTTTAAAAAAAAAAAAAATTACTATTTGTTTATTTTTTTTGTTGCTGTCAGATTCTGGAGGTGCAGAGTCGCCAGGAGACGAAGGCAGTCTCCCTTCAATGCTACCTTTTTTTTTTTCTTAAAAAATTTTTTTGGTGTTTTTTTTTGGTTTTTTGTTGTTGCTGTCAGATTGTGGAGGTGCAGAGTTGCCTGGAGACGAAAGCAGTCTCCCTTCAATGCGACCTTTTTTTTCCTTTAAAAAAAAAAAAAATTATTATTTATTTTTTTTGTTGCTGTCAGATTCTGGAGGTGCAGAGTCGCCAGGAGACGAAGGCAGTCTCCCTTCAATGCTACTTTTTTTTTCCTTAAAATTTTTTTTTTTTTTTGGGGTGTTGCTTCTAGATTCTGGAGGTACAGTGTCGCCTGGAGACGAACGCAGTCTCCCTTCAATGCGACCTTTTTTTTTTTCCCTTAAAAAAAATTTAATTTTGTTTTTGTTTTTTGGTTGCTTCTAGATTCTGGAGGTGCAGAGTCGCCAGGAGACGAACGCAGTCTCCTTTCAATGTGACCTTTTTTTTTTTGCCTAAAAATTATTATTTTTTTTTTTTATTGCCGTCAGATTCTGGAGGTGCAGAGTCGGCTGGAGACGAAGCGGAAGGACATTGAGAAGCTGCAGGAGAAGGAGCGCGCGGTGAACCAGCAGTTCCTCACGACTATCGGCGACAACAAGTTCGCCGACTACCTGACCAAGGTCTTCAGGAAGAGGATCAAGCGCACCAAGAAAAAGACCACAGAGGGCGAAGGTGTGTGTGCGTGTGTGTGCGTTTTAGGGATGGTGGTGGCTGGGGTGGTGGGGGGGGGGGGGGGGGGGGGGGGAGGGGGGGGAGGGTGTGGGGGGGGAGGAGGGGGGTGGAGGTGGGGGGGGGGGGAGGAGGGTGTGGGGAGGTGGGGGGGGGAGGTGAGGGGGGGGAGGTGAGGGGGGGGGAGGAGGGTGGGGGGGGGGAGGTGGGGGGATGGAGGGGGGTGAGGGAGGAGGGTTTGGTGGGGTGGGGGGAGGGTGGGGGGAGGGTTGGGTGGGGGGTGGGGGTATAGTGTGATAGGTGGATGGGGGGATTTTTATATTTATTTATTTTTATTTTATATTTATACCACTTTAAGTCACGAGATTTCTCTATGTGAAAGTTAGTATGTGTGGGGGGGGGGGTGGGGGGGGGGGGGGGGAGGGTTTTGGGTGGTGTGGTATTTTATATTTTTTAGTTTTTATTTTATACCACTTTAAGTCACGAGTTCCTCTACGTGAAGCGGTTAGTTGGAGTATGTGTGGAGGTGGGTGGGGGGGGGGGGGGGGGGGGTGGGGTGTGTGGGGATGGGGTGGGGGGGGGGAAAAAAAGGGGGGAAAAAAAGGGGGGGGGGGGGGGGTTTTTTTTTTTTTTTTTTTTTTTTA
>CM054154.1:28550643-28591649 GCA_028751875.1 Rapana venosa
CGGTGCACAACATGTGCACCCTTAGATTTGTTATATAATCATACAAATCTTCGGTCAATCAAGTGGGGGGGTGGGGGGGGGGGGGGGGGGGGGAGGACTCCAGAAACTGCTATCACACACACCCGTTGACGGTTATTAAGGTTCGGAAGACTCCAGAAACTGCCGTCACACACACACCGTTGACGGTTATTAAGGTTCGGAAGGACTCCAGAAACTGCCGTCACACACACACCGTTGACGGTTATTAAGGTTCGGAAGGACTCCAGAAACTGCCGTCACACACACACACCGTTGACGGTTATTAAGGTTCAGAGTCGGAGGAATCCTGCTGACAGGAAGGTCCCGGCGGCAGAGAAGGGAAGACGGTGAGCTGTGGACAGGCAGGATATCCATTACCGCACATCTTCAGTCTTCACGCCGCTCACTGCCGCCTCCTCCTCCTCCTCCTTCCCTGGACCTCCAGAGCAAGCGGCGGCACCAGCAGACTCGTTCTTGGCCTCTTCAGCCTGGGACCTTTCCTCGCGCACGCTGGTAGCGACAGGCGCGTGCGTGGGCGGCGGAGGAGGAGAATCCTCATCCTCCTCATCCTCAGCGTTCTCGCAGCAGGACCTTGCTACGCTTGTGGACGCCTTCTTGGAGCCGATCTGGCAAGCGGAGCCGCCCACCGCCGCCTCCTCCTCCTCCCTCCTGCCGGTGTTTCCTCACGTGCACGTTGAGACTGTTCTTCTGAGCGAAGGCCGCGCCACACTGCCCGCACGCGTACGGCTTCTCTCCGCTGTGCACCCGCTCGTGCACCGTGAGGTTGTACTTGGCCTTGAACGCTTGCCCGCACGCGCCGCACAGCCACGGGCGCCGCGCGGAGTGCGTCTGCGCGTGCCGCGCGCGGTCCTGGAAGCGGTAGAAGACTTTGGGGCAGAGCGCGCACTGGAAGGTCCTGGCCCTGACGTGGACGGCCTGCTCGTGCTGCGTCAGCGCGGACCGCAGGAAGAACGCCTTGCCGCACCGCTCGCACGCGTGGGCCGCGGTCTGGGCTGGGCCGCGTGCTTCGCCCTGACGTGGGCGTTGAAGCAGGAGCGGCTGTTGGTGGCGTACGGGCACCTCTCGCACGCGTGCCTCTTCAGCTCCGCGCCCTCCACGTGCGACTGCGCGTGCATGTGGAAGGTGGCGCGGTCGCGGAAGGCGGTGCCGCAGGCGTGGCAGAGGTACTGGTACCTCCGCTTGAGGAAGGCCAGCGTCTGCCAGTGGGTCAGCCCCACGCCCTCAGGGCAGAGGGTCTTGCAGGTGACCTCGGCCCCGGGCCCTACGCAGATGTGCCGGGACAGCCTGTGGCGGCTGGGTATGTGCGCGTCGCACTTGAGGCATCTGTACTGGCTGCTGCTGCCTTGCCGCCGGTCCTGAGGCAGATAGGTTTGTTGGTTTGTGTAGTGTGTGTAGTGTGTGTGTGTGTGTGTGTGTGGGGGGGGGGGGGGGGGGGGGGTGAGTGTGTGTGTGTGTGTGGAGGGGGGGATGAGTGTGTGTGTGCGTGTGTGTGTGTGTGTGTGTTGTGTGTGTTGTGTTGTGTGTGTGTGTTTGTGTGTTATTTTTATTTTTAATTTTTTTTATATCGAGGATAATGGAATAAGCACTCATGTGCTTTTTTACATCCAGTCCCCCGTGTGTATGCGGTTTTGTCAATTTTGTCACCTGTTTCCACCGGCACACAATGGCCTACTCTTCCGAAAAGCGGAACAGGATTGAACGTGTGCGCAAGATGTTCTGCATGCGTTCGAACACGGGGCCTCGGTTTATAGTCTCATCCGTATGTGCGTGTGCGTGTGTGTGTGTGTGCGTGTGTGTGTGTGTGTGTGTGTGTAAGAAGCGCGGGTAACGCATAAGGACTGTTGACTGCTTGCGCATACGCTTCAGAAATAACAAACCGAGGTCCTGTGTGCGAACGCACGCAGAACATCTTGCGCACACGTTAAAACCCGTTCCGCTTTGTCGGAAGAGTAGGCCATTGTGTGCCGGTGGGAACGAATGACAAACTTTACAAAGCTAGATACACACGGGAACTGGATGTAATAATAAAAAAAAATTTAAAAAGCACAAGAGCGCTTATTCCATTATCCTAGAAATAAAAGAATAACAACAAAAAAAACGAAAGAAAAAGAAAGAATAAACCACATTAGCTGATTTGAATATGCTCTGTGTGTCTTTCTTCTTCTTTTTTCCAAACATTCTGGCTTGTAAATCCTGCAAACTCGCCAATCGAAAATACATAAACCTGTCTATTGTACAGGCATATATATGTTCTAGTCCCACTACATTTTATGTTTCTTGTTTTCGGCTTTTAATTTTTTGTTCCCCAGCTTGAGCTCCTGGATTCACCACTGAGGGAATTTTTGCGTATGCGACCAATTTTGCCCATCATTGAGGTAGCCACATTCCAACTTTGAGACATCTTTTTACGGCTCTAGGGAAAACAGGGGAAACAAATTTAAGTAGGTCTTAACTGGAGACTGAGATAAAAGGAAAAGAGAAAATAAGTCAACATGTATTTCGAGGACTTTTTCTTCCTCTTTCTATCCTCATCTTTTGAGGGCAGCTTTGGGTGAACCACCACAACAACAATGTCAATTCATTCTTGGTTGCGATAGAGTCACTGCTCAGTTATAGGAAAAGTGTCTCGCTGTAAGGTACCGACAGCAGGTGAAGCTTCAACCACTGCCAGGACCTCTGAAGAGTGCTCATCCAGGAGCCGAAACTCCAGTCAGGTCAGGCACGTAAATAATAAAAATAATAATAATGTATGGAATTTATATAGCGCTGAATCTTGTAAAGCAACAAATCAAAGCGCTGATGATAAATAAATAGGTATACAATTATTAATTACCCTTAATATTGACAACTGATATGTTCACCAGAAACATGATGGGGTTTTTTGTTGTTGGTGTTGTTCCTGAAATAAAACTCCAAGGTTCACCAATGGTGAGACCGCTTGCCCAGGTAGCCGCATTCTGACTTCGGGGATGATGTCTATTCACGACACCACTGTGCATGCGGGTTTGTTGTTGTTGGTTTTTTAAACAAAAACTCCTGTCATCTGTTGCAACTGGCATGTAATGGCCTTCTCTACCGAAAGACACAAGGACATTTTATGTGTTCGCAAGATGTTCTGCTAGTGCTCGTACACGAGACATTTAGTTTATAAGTCTCATCCACGGGACTTTGGGGGAGAGGAATCGGTACTGATGTAAACTCTGAGGGGAAAAAAAATATCCTCGAACGGGTGTCAAGACGGTGGTTTTAACCTGCGCTATCCCGTTGCAAGCTCAATGTTCTAACCACTAGGCTTTCCTGCGCCCAAATAAGTTCAATCCTGCTGACGTTCATTTAGTGTGATATCAGGACACTGCACTACTTGCATAACATTTCTTTTGCAGAGACAAAAAAACCCACGTTTATTCTTCCCCTTTTACTGAAAAAGTTGACATGCACATGATATCTGGGGGGTGGGACAAGCCTAGTGGTTAGAGCGTTAAGCTCAATGATCTAACAGCCGGGGGTTCAAACCACCGCCTTGGCACCCATTCAAGGGGATTTCCCCCCAGGAGTTAATCAACATCAGTACTGACTCGATCCACTCCCCTGAAAGTCCTTTGGTTGAGACCATAAACTGAGATCCTGTGTGCGAACGTATGCTATAAAGATCTTGCACATACGTTAAAACCTGTTCCGCTTTTCGAGAGAATAGGGCCATTGCGTGCCGGCGGGAACGGATGGTAAGATTTAAGAGATACAATGCATGCATACTGGTCTCGTGACTGTTCAGACATCATCCCTGAAGTCAGAATGCGGCTACCTTAATGGTGGGCAAAAAAACGAAGAACGGGGGACCGAGGGGGGGGGGGGGGGGGGGGGGGGGAAACAAACGATGACCTCTACATTTTTACCTGTGCAGTCAGGCTTTTTCATGGACAGAGAGAAAAAGAAAAAAAAAGGGTAATGCAGGTGACGTCAAACGGGATAGCATAGTGGTCACAACATTAATCTGACGACCCGGGTTCGATTCCCGTTCAAGGAGGGATATTTTCCCCTGGAGTTAACATTAGTGCAGACTCCACTCTCCCCAAAAGTCCTTCGGATGAGACTGTAAACCGAGGCCCCGCGTGGGAATAAACGCAGAACATCTTGCGCACACGTTAAATCCTGTTCCGCTTTTCGTAAGAGTAGGCCATTGTGTGCCGGTGGGAACAGATGACAAAATTGACAAAATCGCATACACACGGGGACTGGATGTAAAAAAACACGCACATAAGTGCTTATTCCATTATCCTCGATATAAAAGGTTTTGTTTTGTTTTTTAAAGTTTTTTTTTTAAAAACTTCACATAACTTCTGGAGGATTGAAAATACACCAGCAGGAGCAGGAACAACAGGTGTACAGACAAGAGAAGCATCTAGTCTGCTGTCTTCCTCACGAATACAGAACCCATGGCAGTAAATTTTGTTGCTGTTTTTTTTCTTCTGTTTTTCATCTTTTTTTTGTTGTTTTTTTCTTGGGTGGGTTTGGTTTTTTTTGCGTAAGCGACCGATTGTGCCTGTCAATAAGATAGCCACATTCTAACCGCAGGGATCATGTTTATACACAACATTATCAGTGTGAATGCATTTTTCTTGTGTAAAAATCTCTTTTACATTTTTCAGTGTTGATTCTAGGATTTCAAAGAAAGGGGGCAGAGCTCCCCCCACCCCCCCTTCCCCACCCCAACAACAACAAAACAACAACAAAACAAACAAAAAAAGAGAAAAGGGTCACTGCCCCCCCCCCTCCCCCCCCCACACACACCTTTCAGCCAACTGCTACATAGTTCATACCTGTACAAAAGACAAGGGGCACATTTTGTTCCAAAATACACCTCTGTAATATCTTTTTTCATCAGTCTGACCCCATTCCCCTGTGTGTGTGTGTGTGTGTGTGTGTGTGTGCGTGCGTGCGTGCGTGCGTGCGTGCGTGCGTGCGTGCGTGCGTGCGTGCGTGTGTGCGTGCGTGCGTGCGTGCGTGTGTGTGTGTGTATGTTCTATTTTACCTCTGTTCACTTAAAGTGATATTAGACACAGGAAGTGTGGAAGGGGGCATGATAAGATCAGGGCTTTAAGAAAAAGAGATGCATGTTGGTATTTATGTACATTAAAAAACTTATTCCAAACTTTATAAACAATATGCTGCAACAACAAAAAATGACAAAGAAACGCAAATAACAACAACACCACAGAACAATTGAAAAACTACTCTAACATTGGAAAATAAACAACTACCAACTACGTGTAAAATCTGCCACGACTAAAGCAAAAATGATATCCTGACAGTAAAGGTGTTATAATTCCACAGTTGTACTTTACAAAAATGAGAATGTGTGTGTGTGTGTGTGTGTGTGTGTGTACGCCCGCGCACGCGGTGTGTGATGGCGAGAATGGGGTTATGGGAGTTATTCAAAACGGCAATTTTGTGAGCTGTGTTGCAAAGGAAATAGGAGGAGGGGGTGGGAGGAGAGTCTGGGAGGTATTAACAAAGTGAAGTTAATATTCCTAAGATAATTCCTTGGGGGGGTAGGCCTAGTGTTAGTTTGTCTGAGTGAGGTTCTTCTTCTTGTTTGTTTTGTTTTTACAGTGAATGAATTCCCAGGTTCATTAACACTTACGTAAAACAGATCTATTCACTTTGATTTATGAAGACAAAATAGGACTAAAAAAAAAAAATGACATAATATACTCTACCCCTCTCTCCAATCTAACGCACCCCCCCTCCCCCCTCACCACCACCACCCTAAACGCACACACCCTGGCCAACCTCCCCACAACGGGCTCCACAAACTTACTTTTATCTTTTCTTTGGATTCTGTTGCATGACCATCAACACCCCAGTCCACTTGTTGTCTTCTAAAACACGCGGCACACAATCGCTCCTATTCACTTCTGCCAGTTGTCGATCTCCAACATCACATAACTGTTTTAGTGTTTCTGTCTTCAGATCTCTGCACATCCAGTCACTTTTGTACATCGGTAGCTGAAGTACTAAATTCATCGAATATTCTCTGCTGCAACGTAGGCCTAGATCAGAATGAAAATGATCCGAAACGTACACAGATTCCATTACGACCAATCGGCCAGTGCACAATGCGAAGCACTTAAATATTGACAAGGTGACGAAGAGAAAATCTTCGGCTAGATCTAAACTCGGCTCTCTATTTCTGCCACTGTTGTTCTCTTTTGTTTTTTTGTTTTCTGAACCACAAGGCTAAGGACTGCCATCTTTGTTTTCCAAGCTGACGGTGGTAAAAGAGAAACAATGGTTGGTCAAAAGTGAAGCACTAACGCCAATCAGGATTATCGACAGAAAATGGGTCTTGGTTTTATTTTCATACCGGCAATACACACGGCAACCACGATGGCGTGCGTGTTCAGAAATGCGGCGCTTTTTTTTTTTTGGCGCCTGCACGATTTTTTTTTTTTTTGGCGCCCAGGAGACAAACTATACTGATACACCTGCAATGGAGCAGCCTAGAGTCAACACGTTTTTGTCATCCATTCTTATCTAATGGCCTACTCTTCCGAAAGGCAAATAAAAGAATAAAATAAACAAATAAAGGCAGAACGGGGTTGTTTTTTTTCGGCGTGTGTTCACACACTGGGCCTCAGTTTATAACTCTATCCGAAAGACTTTCAGGGGAGTGGACTCAGTAGTGATGTTAAATCCACGGGGGGGGGAACCCCTTGAAAGAGCGTCTGGGTGGTGGCTCAATCCCCTAGAAAGTATGAACAGAGAATGCCTCCTCCCGCCCGAATATATATATATATATATATATATATATATGTGTGGGGGGGGGGAGGGTTATTTATTTATTTGATTCTTTTATGTCGAGGATAATGGAATAAGCACTCATGTGCTTTTTTTTTTTTACATCCAGTCCCCGTGTGTATGCGGTTTTGTCAATTTTGTCATCTGTTCCCACCGGCACACAATGGCCTACTCTTTCGAAAAGCGGAAACAGGATTTAAAGTGTGCGGAAAATGTTCTGCGTGCGTTCGCACACGGGGCCTCGGTTTATAGTCTCATCCGAATGACTTTTTGGGGAGAGTAGAGTCTGCACTGATGTTTAACTCCAGGCGAAAATACCCCCTTGAACGGGAATCGAACCCGGGTCGTCAGATTGCGAGCCCAATGTTCTAACCAGTAGGCTATCCCGTCTCCCAACGTGTGTGTGGTGTGTGTGGTGTGTGGTGTGTGTGTGTGTGCGTGCGTGCGTGCGTGCGTGTGTGTGTGTGTGTGCGTACGTGCGTGCGTGCGTGTGTGTTGTATTTATGTGGTGTGTGTGGTGATGTGTGTGTGTGTGTGTTTGCATGTGTGTGTGTGTGTGTGTGTTTGTATGTGTGAGTGTGTGTGTGTGTGTAAGTACACCGGATGAGAAGTTGGCAGTGTTTGCATGTGTGTGCGCGCGAGCGCGCGCGTGTACGTGTGTGTGTGTTTGCATGTGTGTGTGTGTGTGCATGTGTGTGTGAGTGTGTGTGTGCGCGCGTGCGTGCGTGCGTGCGTGCGTGGTGTGTGTGGTGTGTGTGTGTGTGTGTGTGTGTGTATGTGCGTGCGTGCGAGTGTGTGTGTGAGTGTGTGTGTAAGTCCACGAGATAGTCATATAATATGACAGTATGAACATTGATATCTTCTATTCTCTTCGTTTCCCCACTACTAGATGGGGTGTGTAGTGTCTGGTCTTCTCCTGTGCTTGTAACTCTGCAGGAGGTCTGCCTGCTGGTCTCAGCCCATGACACATTCTGACTTCACAGCAGTTCCGTTTTCTTCATGCTGGGTATGTTTGTGTTTCCATGACCTACTTGACTTATGCCTCTTGGTTCCTTGGGGAACATAGGGCTGCAACAACACCCTTCCCTCCAACGAACTCGGTTTTGGGAGATACCTCTTCAGCTCGGCCCATGTCATTCCGGCTGCCTTCGTTTCTTCGTCAATTGTGTTTCCATAACCCACATGAATTTCGGGATATTTAAAAGTGCTATCCTGTCAATGCCTGCATTCCCTGCTGTACATACACACACGCAAAAGATGAAATATTAGCATTTCACAGGATAGCTAATATTTCATCTTTTGCGTGTGTATATGTACGCAGGGAATGCAGGCATTGACAGGACAGCACCTTTAAGTTGACTTGGAAGATATATAAAATAAAATAAAATTGTCCTCCTTAATTTACTATATTATGCTGCTTGCTGTCAAAGGAATGGTGGTGATATATCAGGACCAATATGAAATATAGCTTTTTTGTGTCTTTGAGATTTTTGATGCGGTATCAATCTGCCTGTCAGTATTGTAATTGCCCTTCATGGGATGATTACAGTGTTTTTGACTTGACTTGACTTGACAGCTTTTCTTTTCAAAGTCCACGGTACTCCTAATGTGTACACTTACCAGCTTCAATCTGAGGACCACGTCTTCCAGTGATACAGCGAACTGACTGACTGCAACAAACAACAACAAAAAGTAATAATTATACATATTTTGATTTCTTTATATACATATATATTATATATATATATTATATATATTATATATATATATATATATATATATATATAAACAAACAAAAAACCTAACATTTTTTGTCCCTGGACAAAGAGCTCTGAGGTTCACCAATAATGAGATTTTGCGTATGCGACCGTTTCTTCCCCCACCACTAGTGTAGCCGCATTCTGCCTTCAGAGATAATGTCTCATTGCAACACTAGTATGCATGCATTTTCTGTTCAATGTCATTCGTTCCTACAGGCATACAACAGCCGACTCTTCTAAAAGGCAGAACAGGTTCGACTGTGTGTTGAAGATGTTTTTGCGAGCGTTTGTACACAGGATCTGGGTTTATAGCTAGCTTCATATCTGAAACATGTTCGAGGGAGTGGTGTCTGCACTGAAGTTGCTGTTGTTGTTGTTGTTGTTGTTGTTGTTGTGGTGCGTTCCCCAGCTTTACACCCTGGGGGTCACCCAGAACATGCCACACTCTGACTCACTCATCATCCCACCTTGGGAATCACTAAGAGGTAGGAAGAAGTACACCGGATGAGAAGTTGGCAGTGTATGACTCTTTTCAAGTACCTCGCCATATTATAGGCAACCACACTCCGACTTCAGAGGATTTTTTGTTCTTCTCCTTTAACAAAGGAGGGTGAAGTTAACTCCAGGGGGGAAAGTTCCCTCAAACGGGCGCCTCGGTGGCGGCTCGAACCCACGCAGTCAGGTTACAAACTTGATGTTCTAACCACTAGGCTCCCCTGCTTCCCACATCTCTGTTTTTTGTTTTGTTCCCCAAACATTCTTCTGTGGTAGTCTCACCTTAGACGCTTCACCCTGGGAAACATTAAAGGTTCTGCTCTTTTGAGATGCTATTGCATGTTGACTAGTTCAATTAACACACTGAGGGGGTCAGCCAGAATATATGCAACTCTTATCTCATTCATCCCACCAAGGGAATCACTGTGAGACTAGACTGTAAGGACACACTGGAGGAGAAGTGTGCGTGTATGACTCTTCCTTTTCAAGTATCTCACTTTACATCCTTTTCAAGTATCTCACTTTACATCCTTTTCAAGTATCTCACTTTACATCCTTGTCAAGTATCTCACTTTACATCCTTGTCAAGTATCTCACTTTACATCCTTTTCAAGTATCTCACTTTACATCCTTTTCAAGTATCTCACTTTACATCCTTGTCAAGTATCTCACTTTACATCCTTTTCAAGTATCTCACTTTACATCCTTTTCAAGTATCTCACTTTACATCCTTGTCAAGTATCTCACTTTACATCCTTTTCAAGTATCTCACTTTACAGACAGCGGGCATCTTCCCGCAGCAGGAGTTAACACCTGTACAGACTTCACTCCCCCCGAAAAGTCCTCCGGATGAGAACGATAAACGGATGTCACGTGTACCAAGCACGCAGAACATCTTGCACACAGCTCCGCTTTTCGTGAGAGTAGGCCATTGCGTGCCGGTAGGAATGGATGACGAAATTAAAAAACAAACACAGAAAAACAAATCGCATTCACAATAGTGCATTTAAGTTTGTTGGAATATTGTTAAGCATTGTTGAATGCATGTGTGGGAGCGGATTGAATGAAGCGCTCTGGTTTGTAATTGCAAGATATAGCGCTATATAAATTCCATTTATTATTATTATTATTATTAGTGTCGTGTTCAGACACCATCCTCTGAGTCAGGAGACAGCTCCCTTCATGGAGGGCAAAATATACGCCTCATATACGCAAATATACGCCTCATCTACGTCTCATATACGCAAATATACGCCCCATATACGTCTCATATACGCAAATATACGCCTCATATAACGCAAATATACGTCTCATATACGCAAATATACGCCTCCTATACGCAAATATACGCCTCATAGAGTCTAATATACGCAAATATACGCCTCATATACGTAAATATACGCATCATATACGCAAATATACGTCTCATATACGCAAATATACGTCTCATAATACGCAAAATCTCACCGTTGGTGAACAGCGGAGCTCTATGTTGGTAAAAAAAAAAAAGAACACATACACCAGATGCTTGAGGCTTACTGCCACGAGATTCAAAACGCTGTTTTTTTGTAATTTCCGCATAGGTGAATAGCAGCAGCTCCAAACTCAACCAACCAATCAGCCAGCAAACTAACCAACTAATCAACCAATCAGCCGCCAACCATTCAACCAACCATCCATTCAACCAGCCAGCTAACTATTCAATCAACCTACCAGCCATTCAACCAACCAGCTAGCCAACCTACCTACCAGCCAATCAGCCAGCCAACCATTCAACCAACCAGCTAACCAACCAATCAGTTAGCCAACCAACCAGCTACTGAGATAGCCAGCCAGCCAACCAACCAACCATTTAACCAAACCAACCAGCCAACCAATCAACAGCTAATAAACCATCCAGTCAACAAATTCAAACTAACCAACCAACAACAGCTAGCTAATCAAAGCAAACCAACACCAACCACCCAACAAACCTGCAAGCAAACCAACCAACCAACCAGTCAATCCGAATAAACTCAACCAACAACCAATCAACCCCAACTCAACGAAACCGTAACCAAGCTTACCCCCCCCCCCCCTCCCCCCACACTACACACCAGCACCAGACAGACTCACCATCCGCGTAATCGCTGCGGTGTCTTCCTTGAGCTTTTCTGCACGTGGCATCACCCATGCTGGCTTGCTCTGCAACAAGGGTAGTTAGAGTTTTTATTAGAGGTTTTTTAGAGGCGTTTAATTTTTATTTTTAATATTGTTATATTTTTTTAGTTTAGTTAGAGATTTTATTTTGAGAATTGTAGATAGAGGCATTTTTTAGATATTTTAAGGTTTTATTTTTTTTTGTTTTTAGATTTTTATTATTTAGGAGGGTTGATTTTTAGGGTTTTTTAGTGAGATGTATTTTTGATATTAGATTTAGATTTTAGTTAGAGGTTTTTTTTTATTTATTATTTTAGATTTTTTAGATTATATAGGATTAGATTTTAGTTTAGTTTAGTTTATGTATTCTTTAAGATAGATTTTTTTTTTTTTTTAGATTTTTAGAGTTTGTTATTTTTTTTATTAGATAGATTAGATGATAGAGGAGAGTAGAGTGTTAGGATATAGATTAGATTTTTATTTTATTTTAGAGGTTGTATTTTAGAGGGTTTAGTTCTTTTTTTTAGAATTAGAGGCACTGGGTTAGAGGTTAGAGTGATATATTATTTTTAGTAGAGTTAGATTTTAGTAGATTTTATTTTTAGTTATTTTTTTTTTTTTTATTTTTTTTAGTTTTTATAGATTTGAGGCACTGGGGGCACTCGTACAGGCACTCCTTATGCGCCTCCTCCATTTGCAGTGCTGTCCACTGCTGCTGTTGCTGCTGCTGCCTGGTGGTGAACGGCCACGATGGGACAAAGGTCCTGGTTGTAGGGCTGAAAGGTTCGGGTTTGAGGTATGCTCTTCGTACCTAGGTCAGGGGATGGGAGGGGGTGGGGGCAAGGATGAAGAGAGAGCGAGTTTTAATCGTGAATGGGTTTTTTGCGTTGATGTGCGTGATGGTCATCATGTTGTTGATGGTGGTGGTGATGGTCATGGTGGTGATGGTGCATGATGATGATGATGATGCTGGTCGTGATGATGATGTAGTCATGATGATGATAATGCTGCTGATGATGATAGTTTGGTGGTGTGGTGATAACGTGTTTGATGATACTTTTCATGATGATTATTCTACATTGTGATAATCATGATTGTTTCATATTCACTAATTTGACGGTAAAAAAATAATGATGATGTTAAAAAGAAAAAGAGAGTGAATGTACAATATACAAAGACAAGCACTGACACAGATGAGACACTCAAAGCGCCCAACACCCACACAGAGACAGATACAGACACATCCATCTACAACATATCCATAAATTATTCTTCAAGTTCACCTCTCACCTCTCACAAGAAGCAATGACTTTGTCAAAAACCTTTATTCACACCATCTTCTTCCTTTACTGTAGTACAGAGGCAAAAACAACACGCAAAACTTGAATCAGAATTTTATTCACAAATATCCATAAAACAACACAAGCTTTTATTAGAAATTCGTCCATGATAAAACATCAAAACTTATCATCCAAAATTCAGCCATGACAAAACACCCGGAAATTTTTAACTTCAGAAATTCATCCACGATACCCCCCCCAAAAAATCACCAAACAAACACACACACAACACCCAAAAAAATACTATCAGAAATTCTTCCCTTAAAACACCAACAACTTCATGGGAAATATCAGAAATTCATCCATACAGCACTCCCCCAAACAGAATTTATCCATGTAAAAAAAATCATCACCCCCCCCCCCCCCCCCCCCCCCCCCCCCCCCCCCCCACCCCCCCCCCCCCCCCCACCCCCCCCCCTCCCCCCCCCCCCCCCCCCTCCCCCCACCCCCCCCCCCCCCCCCCCCCCCCCCCCTCCCCCCCCACCCCCCCCCCCCCCCCCCCCCCCCCCCCCCCCCCACCCCCCCCCCCCCCCCCCCCCCCCCCCCCCCCCCCCCCCCCCCCCCCACCCCCCCCACCCCCCCCCCCCCCCCCCCCCCCCCCCCCCCCCCAACCCCCCCCCCAATCACTACAATCCTTTGGATGAGACTATATACGCGGCCCGTGTGCGAACCCACGAAGGCCTCTTGTGCACAGTTAAATCCTGTTCCGCTTGTCGTAAGAGGTTGGCCATTATGTGCCAGTGGGAACAGATGACAGGAATTGACAAAACCGAAATACACACGGGGAACTGGATGTAAAAAAGCACATTAAGTGCTTATGCATTATCCTCAATATCAATGAATAAAGAAAAAAGAAAGAAAAGAGAAATACAATCAGGGAAATTTGATCCTAAAACACAACAACTTATAATAAGAAATTCAGCCATGATATAACCACCAAACACCATAACCAGAAACCATCATAAGAATAAAGAAACTCATCCATGAATTGATAGAACACTCAAACTATATTCAGAAATTCACCATGATTAAACTGTAATCAGAAATTCACCAGTGACAACACTACTGTCAGAAAACCATTCATGATAAAACATCCAGAACCATCATCAGAAATTCAGCCATGAAAAAACCATAATCAGACAGTCATTCATGATGAAAAAAAAAAAACACCCGAAAACGATCATCTGAAATTCATCCATAAAACATCTCAAACTATTATCAGGAATTCACCAATGATCAGAAAAACATTCATAATAAAATATCCAGAATTGTCATCAGAAATTCACTTATAAAAAAAAAAACTACACTCAGAAATTCACAATGATAAATATATATTTCAGGAAATTCTCGATGATTAAAAACTTATACTCAGGAAACCTCACCCATGATTAAAATATTATAATCAGGAAAATGAACTCTTCCATAAAAACAAAAAGGACTTAATAACATGGCAACACACCATCAAAAATGTATTTATTTATAAAGCAGTCAGAAAGTTAACTCCTCTCTCAACCTGGGGCAAGAGATTTTTCTGCTTGTCTATAAATATGCATTTGAATACTTTTCATCAGTCAATATTTGGAGAGCGAAAAAAATGTCCGAGCATAGAATATAAAGTCATAATACAAATCATAAGGACCTTAACAGTAGGAAATTAACAAACTTTTTCTTTTGACAGCACAAATGAAATCAATACATTTTTTAATTTGGTAAATTTGGGATTGAAAACAAAAGGATTTTATTTCATGTGGTAAATTTGACACTGAAAAAAATCCTTTTTATTTAATAACTTTTACACAAATAACTGTCGACATAACAAAATCAGCTCAGATTTTTTTTTTCAAAGAAAGAAATTAAGATTTTGGAACGCTTCCACAAAACAATACACACTATGGAAATTGAACCAGAATACTAGAAACTATTTTAAATCAGGGAGAGAGGATATTTTGGTCAATTTGAACATATCAAGTCAATTGCAAAGGACTAAAAATCAGAGAGAGAGAGAGTGACGAGAGATGGAGAGAGAGAATGGACGGAGAGAGAGAGATGGAGTGAGAGGTATCGAGAGTGAGACAGACAGACAGGCAGACAGAGAGGGAGATGAGAACTCTGAACTCTGAATGTTTAATGATAGGCTATGGCCCTATCACTGGGGTGTACATAAACAATAATCACACAAGACATAGCATTGATACAAAACAATACTCATTGCATTACTAGTATGCCATTAAGCTTTGATACTGCTACTAAGCGTTGCTTGCGCTTATTCAATGCTTTTATAGCAAAATTAGCAAGACGATTGATATTCAGTTTTTTTTTCAGGATGCAAGATAAATAGTTAACTATAAACAATGATGGACTAGTGTATACTTTTTTGCAATAAACTGGTCACTGATGTCGTGTATGCTGGACACACTAATACAAGGTGAATTTCTGTTTCTGTGCGCACTGGACATACTGGACACTTTAGGTCTGCTTCTGACGTTTCCTTCTGAAACGCAGTTTTATGTATTTCAGCTGAGAGGACACCTTAGGCGTAATCGTATCCCAGACATCCTTGCTTTTATATGTTTATTATGTTGTAGAAAAAGTGGCACTGAAAGTTTAGATTTAAATGTTGAGTACACAGTGTTTCTTTCGTGTCTGTGGATACTTTCTGTCCACTCCTGAACTAAACAGCAGTTAAACCGTTCCTTTAGCATTTGAATTAACTTTTTCTCATCACCTACTCCTTGATTTTTCCAAGCATTCACAAAAACATATGGTACAGGAAAGAAACATAATGATGAAGCCATGATCTTTGTTCCTTTCATGCAAAAGAACGGACATCTTATAAGCTTTATGGGGAAGCGTCATATCTCATCTGTTTAACCCTCAACCAGAATCTAATGCCTTTGTGAATATGGTAACAAAAAGTGGGTATCTACCTGTTTCACAGTATAACTAGGTATTAGGAGTTCTAATGCTCTCATTTAGAAAAGCGCTTGATAGCAAAAGATGTGTACACGTTCAACAATTTTCAAGGCAGTAATTTAATCCCAGACCTCTGCACCATAAGTCAACCATAGGCTGTATTTGTGTGTCAAATAATTTAAAGAATATCTTATGAGATTTTTCCCCAAGTGTTTAAGTAGTCTCAAAAATGCTTATGATACCATTTTCTTGCTCGGATTGCCATATCAGTCAGAGCATGTGAAAATGAAATTAGTGGATAGAATTGCCAAGATATATGTATGCCATTTACAACCTTCTTGCAATCTAGTACCATAGGTACCATTTCTCATTGTGTGCTAAATGACCACCATTTTCTAAACACAACATATCGATTTTGCTAATAATTAACGTTTTAGACCTAATTTTTGTGATGTCTAATGAAGGAACGTTTAGTTGCTTTAGTAAGCCACGCACCAGATTCTGACCAATAGAATAACATCATCAGCCCAAACATTATTACACATATTTCACAAAGTCAGGAAATAACTGGATGCCATGCCTCCCACGCTGGCAAGTTCTCTTGCTACTTCATCAATAAGCAGTAAAAATAATACTGGCTACATATTTCTCCTTGTTTGACTCCCAGTGGGGACATGTAAAAGACTCTGTTTAACTCCCCCCTAACTCTGACCTTTGCCTGCACATGTTATACCTACTAACTATTGCTTTATACATACTACTATTGCCCTTAAGTCCTTTCTTTCCAGACAGTCCACAGTTTAGTCCTATCTATTGAGTCGAAAGCTTTTTAATATCTATGAAAGTCAACATTTACTTTTTTGATAAAAACCAATTGCTTTTGTATTGTTGAAAATATTGTAAAGTATTATGGTGATTGTTACTGTTATCTTTTTACGGAAGCCTGTTGGTATTCTCCTATCAACTTGTGGTTCTTCATCCACTCATTCAAACGGTTGGTTAAGTATGTGGCTGTTATAACTTGCTTGTGATATTTAAAAGAGATATTCCTCGGTAGTTATATGCGGTTGTTTGTATCGCCTTTTTTATGTTATTGGCTGGCTGGCTTACAGATTCTGTCCAGGAAGGGATAAGTTCCTGTTGAAAATAATTTATTGAAAAATTTTGTTAGGTAGGGCACAGAGATGAAGCACAATTTTAAGAATTCACCTATGACACCTCTGGCACTGCAGATTGCCATTCTTTAATGCTTTATAGCTGCATAAACGTCATTTTCAGAGATGTCCGTGCTCTAATTTTTCGTGTCGAAGTTACTTTCCATTAATTTTAGCATTTTCCATACTTCTTCTCTCAGTCTGTTTTGATCATTAAACAGGCTTGAAAATATTCAAACCATTGCAACTTGCTTATAAGTGTTAGTTGTTGACTCTTTGTACTCAAATATTTCTTTAATTTGTGACAAAACTTGAAGGATTGTTATTATTTCTTGTAAGTGAGTGAAGCAGAGCGCTGCGGGTACTTTGCCTTTTTCTGCCTTAGTAATTCTTTGTACTGTCTACGGTTTTCCTGTATACAATATTTTGTCATCAGGGTTGTTTGTATTTGTTAAATTTTCTTAACTTCTGTTAAACTAATTTTCTTCTCTCTCTCATTCTTTATCAACCATTTTGAGACCTTTTTCTGTTCCTATGTGTATGACTGTCTTCATCATGAGCCTGCTTTAAGAAGTCCTTTGTTAAATGTGGTTATTGATCATTAATATCCGTATCAAAAAGTCTTCTGCTTTATCAAAAGGCTGCCTTACTTCAACTGACTAATTTTTCCTAAGATTTAATTACTTTTTCGTTTTTCCATACAAATTTATCTACTTTGAAATTTTCAAGCTTTATTTCTAATTTTTTATTTGGGTCATCACAATAAAAGAGAGTTCAATGGCATTTGTTTTGACTCAACTCTTGGGCCAACATTCATTCTTAGTGTAGAACTGTAGTAATGCCTTTGATACAATAAAATGATCACAACTGCATCCAGTAGGAGGAAATTGTAAGTGAACTGGCAGAATTACATCACAATTAAACCTTCATGATACTTAAGTCAAAATCATCACAACATTCAAAAGATATCTACCAAAAGCATTCAATGTGTTGTAGTCTATAGATGCCCGAAAAAGGTCTGTTCACAGCATCATCACGGGTAATCAAAACTTTCAATAATACTCTCTACAGCATCAGAATCATCAGAATTTTCATTGCCAGTTTCGCGCATGAAATCACAAATAGATGAACAGATACATCACCTAATATTCTCGATCACAGCCAAGAATACCATTGTTCTTTTAGCATAGCAACACCATTGTATATGTCTGTTTTTGGATAGTTATCAGAGGAGTGGGGGGCAAGTAAGCACCGACTAAGACTACAGTGTTCAGTTTCAAAAAAGTTTTTAGAAAGTTGCCAAAAACATTTACATTGTCATATTCTATAGTAATACTTTTCAACATGAGAAGCGAATCTTTTTTAACCAACAGAATTAGACCACCTGACAATCGTTGCTAGTAGCAGCACCTGATAAATAACTGCAGGTGATATAAACATCTCATGTATCAGGAAACAAATGTTGTGCCTGAGGAAATTTTGTTACAAAAGTTTCAACTAAAAAAGACAAAAATCAAAACTTGCCAAATATGGTCTGCACATTGGAATCATGCCAAACTTGTACTTTCACTTCAATATTATATGAAACAAAACGCAAAGATTTTTTTGTGTACAGGATTATATGTCAGGTTTTATGTGATATGGACCAGGCCTTTATCCTATCTATGTTGCTTTGTTTGTGGTGTTTTTGCTGCTTTTGTTACACATGGCTTTCTGATAAAGTTTCACTGTCTATTTCATTGCGTTTGAACCACAGACTTGCTTCTTTAAAGTACTTTCGGTGTCAGACAAAGTTTGTGTTTGAGTGCACCATCAGAGTGGCTGGGCAATTTGACACTGTGTTGTCTTTCTTGGAACGCAGGGCAGCATTGATCTTCTTGCTTCTTGTTGTGCTGTTGGAGGGCCCTGGTTTGTTTGGAACAGTGTCTTGGGTGTGCATTGGGTGGTAACAATCTGCATTAACAGTCCAAGTTCTGCACCTTGTCTTGCCAACAGTATCTTCCTCATTCTGCCATCAACTTCAAAAAGTCCAGGTGAAGCAAGCAGACCGCTTGAATCAGCGCACGAGCACCATCTAGCCATCTCCCCACAGGATGATGTGAAGCTGTCCCAGGGAGGCGGAGTACTGCGGTCTGGTTCCCCCTCTGTGCCATCAGGCTGTGTGGATAGAGCCCCACGGGCACTGAGTTAACGGATGTGAGAGTGTCCCCTGGAAGTTGAGCGGGGCTCTCTGCTTCCCCCTCAGTATTGCCGTGCTGCGTGGACAAGGTCCCCTGGTGCTGTGGATCACCGGATGATGCGGGCTTCACAGGAGGCTGAGGAGCCAACTGGTTTCCCCCTGAGGAGCACGTGTTGCCGGGGGACAGTCCTGGTGGCATGACAGACGAGAGAGAGAGACACAGGAGTGAGAGAGAGATGATGAGAGACAGATAGTGAGAGAGAGAGGATGAGAGAGAGATGATGAGAGGACGGGATGAGAGAGATTGAGAGAGAGAGAGAGAGAGGGGCAACATGTCGAGCAAAGAAAATAAAGTCATAATACAAATCATAAGGACCTTAACAGTAGGAAATTAACAAACTTTTTCTTTTGACAACACAAAAGAAATCAATTTATTTTTTATTTGGTAAATTTGGGATGAAATACAAAAGGATTTTAGTTTATTTGGTAAAATTTGGACACTGAAAAAAAATATCCTTTTTATTTAATAACTTTTCCACAAATAACTGTCGACATAACAAAATCAGCTCAGATTTTTTTTTTTTAAGAAAGAAATTAAGATTTTGGAACGCTTCCACATAACAATACACACTATGGAAATTGAACCAGAATACTAGAAACTATTTTAAATCAGGGAGAGAGGATATTTTGGCCAATTTGAAACTTTTCCAAGGAACAATGTCAAGTCAATCTGCAAAGACTAAAATTAGAGAGTGATAGAGAGATGAAAGAGAGAGAGAGAGAGAGAGAGAACTCGAACGATTATTCACAAAAGGCCATTGGACCCATACATTGAAGGGGGTTGCCTGAACTGCTTTAGTATTTTGGTTTAAACACACAAGCGTACACACACAACCTCACACACACAAAACAGGACCAACATGTTACTGTATAACACAAAAGTCAGCTTACAAAAAATTTTACTTCAGGATAAAATTTATCTCTTTATTTGAAAGCTTTACACAAATATAAAGTGAGGCGGCGCACACCTATCTGGATGACTTGGATGCCAGGAGTAAAAGAGTCTAAATAAAATTAGGACTGTTACTATTAGTTAACAGGGATGTAGAGAGAGAGAGAGAGAAGAGAGAGAGAGCTGGAGAGAGAGAGAGAGAAGAGGGAGAGAGGAGAGAGAGAGAGTTTTGGAGAGCGAGACGATGAGAGAGAGACAGAGGACAGAGACAGATGAGAGGGAGTAGAACTCGGAACATTTAATGTACCAGGCCATATGCCCATGACATGAGATTCAGAAAAATTTGAGGAAAACAAACTAAAGCCAAAACACTTCAACATTAATTTGTGATACAATTTCCAAGGTTGCTGGTAAGATCTGTCTAAGGTGCACTCTCTCTGTTCTCTCCCTCTCTTTCTCCTCTCTCTCCTCACGCACACACATACTCACACACACGTATGCACACCACACGCGCGCAACACACACGCGACACCCCCCCCCACCTATAATTATACACAAACACATGTTGCATGCATGCAACTCACCATGTGCGCACACAATGCCTTACAATGCACATATGCTCATTCTCATTAATTATCAAATGGTCATACCCGAAATGAAATAATCAAGATCTTCCACGTTTATCTAAACAATAACTTGTTGGGTTGATTTAAGAAGTCTGTCATGGTTTTTCTGTTTCCATTTCGCCTCTTTTGAAAAGCTTATTCGAATATATACCATGCAAGTGCTTTACAATGGTTTTTTCACTGGCCTCAGAAGTGTCGCTGCAACCTGTATGGTGTGGGAGAAAAATTTATGGAGGTAAAGTATTTTTCCCTAATTTCAAATATACTGGACACCCCAACAAAAAGTGAACTTTCGATTCAAGAGCATCTTTACAAAATTGGAAAAATAATACATTCTACTGATGGCTACAGGTCGTGCCTATGAGTTTTTAATGGAAGAGACACTAGCCCAAAACGTAACAATGTTTTTTACAACATAATTCTTCATTCAAACACTGTTTGTGGTAGACAGGAACAGGTTTAAAGGATGTATATAATTGATATCGTCATTCTCCAGAGGACATATCTATTTCAGTACCGATGAAAACTATTCTTAAAGTCTTTTGACTGAATTCTAGCAAAAAGTCATTAATACATTGTGACCCTTGGTTTCCCCACATGACCAAACCATAACGATTACAATGTGAAACTATTTTTGGAGGACCCAATTATTTTATTGTTGCAATGAAGGTTGTACATCATATTGTAAGCTTTTAGTGAGAAATTCTGTGGTCAGGCATTGTCTCATACTTCAGCCAATATTTTATTACATCTAGTGTGAGTAATTCACATAGAGGGATTTATTTCCAGTCTCTGCATAAATTAAAGCACTAGGTGTTCTGATTCTGAACATTGAGTAAACCTTTTCACGCAAATGTATGAACACGTTTAAATAGTCTTGTGTCTGCATTAACGCCCAAACTTCAGAGCATCTATGTTAACATTGGATGACTTTGCGTCAAACAATTGAAAAAAATAATGATGGGGACCTTGGTCACAATGATCCATAACATTCAAAGAGGAGAAGGAGGCTACCAGCTGACTGATTTCAAAGGAACTGAGCAGTGAAATATAAACAAAATGTCTATCTACCTCAAATCTCACCTCAGAGCTGTCACTCCTCCCCCTGCCCACCCCCACCCCCCAAACAAAGAACACAACCACCAAAACAAAACACAATATATCAAATAGAAAAAAACCACAACACAAAATAACCCAACATTCAAAAAAAAAAAAAAAATAAAAAAAAATTAATTCAAAAACATAAAAATCACCAAACAAAGTATCAAACAGAACTTTGATAACAACAACAATAAAACTGGAAAATACTTGGCCCAGGCCAAAAGCTGTGTCAGTTATTATTGATGTCAGCTAATTTTGCCAAGGCCTACACTAAAATGTTATGTTTGTAAAAATGTTGTGTTGAGATTATTGCCTTCAGCCATGACGAGCTCTTTAAACGTAACAACCTGCACTCTCCTTAAAAGGGAGAAAAAAAAAATTCCTCTGAGGGTCAGAGTATGGCTTGCCTATATGCGTGGTAACTTGAAAGAGTCATAAAGCCAAAACTTTTCCTCTCATCCGGTTTTGTACTGCATCTCACAGTGATTCAGGTGGGAGATGATGAGTGAGTGAGAGTGTGGCATTGTTTGGGTGACCCCCGGGTGTAAAGCTGGGGAACGCACAACAACAACAACAACACAAACTGGAATGACGCATGAGAGACAGCACAGCATGCCCTGTACAGTACATATCAACCACCAATGCACACATAATGGATGACAATAATGAAAGAACCCCCAAAATTTATATATTATTTCATCTGGGAAAGCCAGCACTGCACTCATAAAAACCAAACAACTGTACATATAAAAAAAAGATATTATCAGATTTACACAAACAAATTCATCAAACACGGTTGATCAATGACATTTTCGTACCATCAAAAAAAAACCCACTTGAAAATGTCTAATACCCGAGATCAACAGAAGACAAAAATATATTTTCATATCTGTAACAAACAATATGTCACTCTCTGTAATGAAACAAGATTCATATCTATAAGGAAACAATATTTTATATCTGTAACAATAAAATATTTATATCTGTTATGAAACAAAACAATATTTCATTATCTGTAATGAAACAATATTTCATATCTGTAATGAAACAAAACAATATTTCATTATCTGTAATGAAACAATATTTCATTATCTGTAACGAAACAATATTTCATTATCTGTAACAAAACAATATTTCATTATCTGTTAACAAAACTATTTCACTATCTGTTAACAAAACATTATTTCACTATCTGTACCAAAACAATATTTTATATCTGTAATGAAACAAAACAATATTCGTATCTGTAACAAAACAATATTTTCTTATTTGTTGCAAAATGAGAAAACAGTCAATGGAACACTGTCAAGGAAAAAAACACAAAGAAAGACAATAAGAAAAAAGACAACATCCCCCCCCCCCCCTCTCCCCAACCCCCCACACCAATTCCAATTTCTTGTTTATAGGCCCTGCAACCACAGAAGGCATTATCAGGGCTGTCAACCTAGGAAAAAACAAAACAAAAAAAAGCCCAAACAAAAGAAAACATGACAAAAAAAAAAAAGAAAAAAAAGCAGAAAAGGAACAATCTGACACAAAGTTCCAGGCAGGGTACAAAATTGACAAGTAGGAGTTTAGATTTTGGTTTATTTTATCATAACAAAAAGTTCAGAATCAAAGCATGGAACACAAGCAGCCTTTGATTTGTTTTTGCAAGATGTAAGTAAAGGGTAAAGGTGTCTCATAACCTATGTGGTCGTAGGGGAGCGAGGCGCCAGAGACCTCACTTCTCTAGGGCCAGCATATTGAGGGCGGTGCCCATCTCCTCTCCCTCGCGGCTTTACTTCCCTGACCTAAAGAGGGCAAGGTACCATGTACAGCTTGGGTGAATGTTGTGGGTGAGAGCGGGGACCCCCACTACTCACCAACCATTCCCTCTCCTTCCCTTCTGCTTACCCCTGGACTGAAAGCCAAGGCGCGCAATATGGTCACCATCCAACTAGGTAACCACGCTCGACGCTGCTTAACTTGGCTGGGGGAAAGAAAGTGCTTGACCTTCTGAAGCCCTATCCGTTCCCCTTGCAAGATATAGCGCTAAATTAAATAAAATTCCATTTTATTATTATTATTTAGTAGGACAAAACTGTGACATGTCACACACACTCTACAGACTCGATGTCAGTGTGAAACACTTTCAAAGAACAATTTACATTCCATAGCACACACATACAATTTATTGACAAAAAATCCAACTCAAAACGCTAGCAGTCATCGCAGCATGTAATATCTTCAACAACAACAAACAACCATGAAACAAGAGAAGGATAAAAAGAAGAAAAACCCCAGCAAAATACAAACAACAACAACAAAAATGACATATTTCATTTTTTAAAAACAAACCCCAACTCGCACTGCATACCATTATTGCATTAATAGTTTGAAAAGTCAAAAGACAAACAAGCTCAGCCACTTTCTCAGATGAGTTTTTGTCATGCCAACACTAGAAAATGTTTGTAAAAGAGCAACACTGTAACAACAAGCTGGCCAAGACTGCACCCTTTCTTCATGCGTGTCATCTCCCAACATAGGAGAAGACAAAAAGAATCCTCTGAAGTCAGAGTATGGCTGCCTATATGATCAGGGCACAGGGCACAAACAGCTACGTCACCACACGTCCACAAAGCTGAAACTTGTTTCTTCTTCCCTGTAGTGTGCCTGAGGTAAAGAAATCTAGACTGGCGAGCACATCCTTCAAAGACGTGCCACGCTATTCAGCAACCTGAGGAAGATTGTGTGGCTGACAGAGATAACATAACCCTGCAAACTAAGCTGTACGGCCCACGAGAGGAGCTGGAAAGGACTTGCCACTAGTTCTCCCAAACACATCTGACGATATTACTATTATCATAATTTTTTTATATATATCGAGGATAATGGAATAAGCACTCACATGCTTTTTTTTTTAAACATCCAGTCCTCATGTGTATGCGGTTTTGTCAATTCTGTCATCTGTTCCCACTGGCACACAATGGCCTACTCTTACGAAAAGCGGAAGAACAGGATTTAACGTGTGCGCAAGATGTTCTGCGTGCGTTGGCACACGGGACCTCGGTTTATAGTCTCAACCGAAGGAGCGAACACGAGAAGAAGAAGAGTCATTTTCCTCTAGAGATTTTTTTTTTTTTGGGGGGGGGGGGGGGGGTTGTGTTGATCCTTGGCTAGGGCTACAAGGTTTACCAACGGTGAGATTTTGTGTATGCAACTGAACTTACCCAACATTAAGGAACCTCTATTCATTAGATAATAATCCTGAAGTCGAAATGCAGCTACCTTAATGGTGGTGGTGAGGGGGGGGGAGGGGGGGGGGGAGGAAGGGACGAGATCGGTGGATCGGTGGTCTAGAGGTAACGCGCCTGTCTAGAAAAGTGAAAAGTCCGGGTCGGAAGTGTGCGGTGGTTCAAATCCTGTTTAGGCCCGAAACTTTCCCCCATCCATTAGACCATGAGTGGTGGTCTGAACGCAAGTCTTCCGGATGAGACGATAAACCGAGGTCCCGTGTGTTACAAAAAATTGTTCAGCGCACGTAAAAGAACCCACGGCAACAAATTTTTTTTTAAAAGCCACTCTGATAGGAAAACAAATACAGTTGCAGACAAAAAAACAACGGGTGGCGCTGCTCTTGTGGCGACGCTGGCGCTCTCCCCCGGGGGTAGAGAGCAGCCCAAATTTCATGCAGAGAAATCTCACAACTTAAAGTGGCATAAATAAATAAATAAATAAAATAAACAGTTGCATATGCAAAAATCTCACCATTGGTGGACCCCAAAGCTCTGGCTTGAAGAATAGGGGGGGAAAACAACAACCAATATCCCTGAGACTTTCAACTGTGTACCTGTTTGGTTGTTTCCGTTCTTGTCAGTCTGTCTGTGAACTCACTATTCTTGGATACCCACAATGTTATGACACCAAAAAATGAAATGCAGCATCTTGTTGTATAGAATATGTGTATCTCCAAGAGAAGTCTCTAACCAACGCTCTAACATCCAGTTCCCTTTCCCTGTGCGCACGGCAATATTGCATAGTCACACATATTTCTGAGCCCCCTCCCCCCCCCCAAAAAAAAAAAAAACCCTGTAAGAAATGGACATAACATTTTTTATTCTTTTATTTAAAATTTTTTTAAAAATTCTTTTATATCGAGGATAATGGAATAAGCACTTCCGTGCTTTTTTACATCCAGTTCCTGTGTGTATGCAGTTTTGTCAATTCTGTCATCTGTTCCCACCGGCACACAATGGCCTACTCTTACAAAAAGTGGAACAGGATTTAAAGTGTGCACAAGATGTCCTGCGTGCGTTCGCACACAGGGCCTCGGTTTATAGTCTCATCCGAAGGACTTTTGGGGAGAGTGGAGTCTGCACTGATGTTATATAAATTCCATATATTATTATTATTATTATTATAAAATATCCCCTTGAACGAGAATCGAACCCGGGTTGTCAGATTGCGAGCGCAATGTTCTAACCACTAGGCTATCAGTGGTCTGGGGGTAACGCACTTGCTTAGAAAGCGAAAAGTCCGGGTTTGAAGATGTGTGGTGGTTTGATCCCTGTTAGGGCCAGAAATTCCCCCCCCCCCCCCCGCCCCCCCCCCCCCCATTCCTTTACATCATGAATGGTGGTCTGGGTGCTAATCTTTCGGATGAGATGATAAACCGAGGACCTATGTGTTACATACAATTATTTACCACACACAAAAGAACCCATAGCAACAAGGGAGTTGTCCCTGGCAAAATTCTGTAGAAAAACAAAAAAGCCACTCTGATAAGGGAAACAAATACAACTGCAGACAGGGGAAAAAAAAAAAAAAAAAAAAAAAGGGTGGCGCTGCTCTTGTGGCGACGACATACTCTCCCTGGGGGAGAGCAGCCCAAATTTCACGCAGAGAAATCTGCAGAGAAATCGGAATTTTATGCAGAGAAATCTGCCTTGATTCAAATCGATACACTAAACAATACAATACAATACAACTCTGCCTTGATTCAAATCGATATAAAAAACAATACAATACAATACAACTCTGCCTTGATTCAAATCAATACACTAAACAACACAACACAACACAATACAACACAACACGACGCATCACGTCACAACTCTCCCAAAGGCACAGCTTGATACGACGGAGGCGGCGGACCGTACGACAACGGATCAGTCAAAGCTGCCACCACCCCCACCGCCACCTCTCCCACCCCCACAAACGTTGGCGGCGGCAACCCTGACGGCGGTTGAGGCTGAAGACTACCACCCACACCCTCCTCCGCCTCAGCCACCAACCCTTCAGCTAACCCCGGAGAGGTCAGACCGAGACCGAGACCGAGACTCGCCCCTTCGTCTTCCTCCTTCTTCTTCTTCTTCGTGTGCTTCTTCACGTGCAAGTCCAGACCGTTCTTCTGGGTGAACGCCGCGTCGCACAGCCGGCACCGAAACGGCTTCTCTCCCGTGTGCAGACGCTCGTGGACCTTGAGGTTGTAAGGGAACACGAAGCTCTGCCCGCACTGACCGCATACGTGCGGCCGCTTGCCCGCGTGGCTGCGCTGGTGCTTGTGGAAGGACTGGGGCCGGTGGAACACTTTGGGGCAGCGCGGGCACGGGAACTCCTTCTTCCTCACGTGCACGTAGCTCACGTGCTCGTCCAGCACCGTCTTGTCGAAGAAGGCCTTGCCGCACACCTGCAAGGAAGGACGGGTGGTGGCAGGATGGTTAAGACGTTTCGCCTGCCAACAAGTAAACCGTGGTGAGGTTCTGGGTTCGATTCCCCAGCCTCCTCGCCTTTTCTTCCCAGTTTGACGATAATAATAATGACAAAGATCAAATGGGAAGACGAAGGAAGGTGGCAGGATGGTTAAGACGTTTCGCCTGCCAACAAGTAAACCGTGGTGAGGTTCTGGGTTCGATTCCCCCCCAGCCTCCTCACCCTTTCTTCCTCCCAGTTTGACCCAAAAAAATCGAACTGAATGTCAAAGTCCTTCGGATGAGACTATAAACCGAGGCCCCGTGTGCGAATGCATGCAGAACATCATGCGCACACGTTAAATCCTGTTCCGCTGTTCGAAAGAGTAGGCCATTGTGTGCCGGCGGTGGGAACGGATGACAAAATTTTTTTAAAAAACCCCGCATACACATGCATAAATTTAAAAAAGCGCTTTGATTTGTAGCTTTACGAGATTCAGCGCTATATAAATTCCATACATTATTATTATTATTATTATTATTTACCTCGCACACGTGCGACCTGGTTCGGGGCGTGGCCGGGTGTTTCCTCTGGTAGTGGTAGCGCAGGAATCGCGGGGCGTTGGCCGAGTACGGGCACAGCCGGCAGCGGTGCTTCTCGCCGGGGACCTCGCCGTGGACCTCCTCCGCGTGGTTGAGGAAGGTGCTCTTCTCGGTGAAGGCCGCGCCGCACGTGTGGCACAGGATCTGGCGGCGCCCGCGCGTGAGGAAGAGCTCCCGCTGGTACAGGCTCAGCCCCGGATGGTCCGGGTGCCGGGCTTCGCAGGTGACCTCCCCGCGCTGCGCGTGCACGCGCAGGTGTTGGGCGAAGGTGGAGCGGTGGTGGAGCACCGTGAGGCAGTGCAGGCACTTGTAGCTGTAGCGCTGCAGCGTCTGGGTGTGTGGGAGGGGGAAGAATGTGTGAGTTTTGTGTTGAGTGTGATAGGGAGAGGGAGAGGGAGAGAGAGAGTGTGTGTGTGTGTGTGGACCACCTTGAGGCACTTCAGGCACTTGTAGCTGTAGCGTTGCAGCGTCTGTGTGGGGAGGGAGGACAAGGGGAGAAATGTGAGTTTTGGATGTGTGTAAGATAGGAAACTGTGGAGTTGTGTGTGTGTGTGTGTGTGTGGACCACCTTGAGGCACTTCAGGCACTTGTAGCTGTAGCGCTGCAGCGTCTGTTGTGGGGGGGAGAAATGTGTGAGTTTTGTGTGTGAGTGTGAAAGAGAGAGAGAGAGAGAGAGAGAGAGAAGAGGAGAGAGAGAGGTGTGTGTGTGTGTGTGTGTGTGTTGTGTGTGTGTGTGTGTGTGTGTGTGTGTGTGTGTGTTGTGTGAGAGTGTGTAAGATAGGAAATGTGGAGTTTTGTGAGAGAGAGAGAGAGAGAGAGAGATGAGAGAGAGGAGAGAGAGAGTTGAGAGAGGAGATGAGAGAGAGAGAGTGTTGTATGTGTGTGTGTGTGAGAGAGAGTGAGAGAGAGAGTGTGTGTGTGTGTTGTGTGTGAGCGAGTGTGTGTGTTTATAGTCTCATCCGAAGGCATGAGACTGTCATGTCACTGAGAGTTAGGCACATCTAAAGGCATCTAAGAAGGAAGGTGGCAGGATAGTTAAGACGTTTTACCTGCCAAACAAATAAACTGTAAGGTTCTGGGTTCCATTCCCAGCCTCGCCCTTTCTTCCCAGTCTTATGGAGAAAAAAAAATCAAACTGAATGTCAAAGTCTTTCAGATGAGACAATAATCCGAGGACCCTGTGTGCGAATGCATGCAGAACATCTTGCGCGCATGTCAAACCCCCACTCTACCTTTTAGAAGAGTAGGCCATTTTGCGCCAGTACGGATGGATGACAAAATTTAAAAACAAAAAACAAAAATGCATGCACATAGGTGTTGTATTTAGACAACATCCCCAAAGTCAGAATGCAGCTACCTAAATTGTGTGTGTTGGGGGGAGGGGGGGGGGGGGGGTAGTTGCATGTATGTACAAACATCTCACCATTGCTGAACCTTGGAGATCTAGGTAAAAAAAACAAAACCAAAACCAAAACCAAAAAAAGGCATCTATATAATTCTGTCAGCAAGAAAGAGAAGGTGAATGCCAGGAGCAAGAAAGAAGAAAAGCCCCATTTTTTGAGGAGCATGAAAATACTGCACTTTATAAAATATCTTGCGCACACGTTAAATCCTGTTCCGCTTTTCGTAAGAGCAGGCCATTGTGTGCTGGTGGGAACAGATGACAATTTACAAAACCGCATACACACGGAGACTGGATGTAAAAAAGCACATAAGTGCTTATTCCATTATCCTTGATATAAAAGAATAAAATAAATAAATTAAAAAAAATCTTTGTAATGACCCTGTTGATAGTTTTCTTGTTTTTGTTTTTTTCAGAAATATACTTCATTTGCCAGGTATTCAAAAAAGAAATCCTTTGTGCCTCCTGATATTAGGTTAAAGAATAACTAACTGATGACTGGGTTTTACCATCCACACTCCTATACAACCTTCAAACTATTAATCTCTCTTTTTTATTTTCCCATTCACCAATGGTGAGATTTTTGTGTATGCGACCATCAACCCCCCCCCCACTCCCAACAGTATTCTGATTTCAGAAATGGTTGTCTAAACACGACACCTGTGTGCATGCTAGGTTTTTTTCCCATGTTTTTTTGGTCATCTGTTTTTACCAGCACACAACGGCCTACCCTTCTAAAAGGCAGAAGTTGGTTTTTTGGTTTTTTTAACGTGTGCGCGAGATGTTCTGCATGCGTTCACACATGGGGCCTCGGTTCATAGTCTCATCCACAGGACTTTGACATTCAGTTCAATTTTTTTCATCGAACTGGGGCAGAAAGGATACTGATAAACTTGAGTCCTTCAGATGAGACTATAAACCGAGGCCCCGTGTTCGAACACATGCAGAACATCTTGCGCACATGTTAAATCCTGTTCCGCTTTTCAAAAGAGTAGGCCATTGTGTGCCGGTGGAAACAGATGACAAAATTTACAAAACTGCATATACACGGGGACTGGATGTAAAAAAAGCACATGAGTGCTTATTCCATTATCCTCGATATAAAAGAATAAATAAATTAAAATAATAATATTTAAAAAAGCGCTGTGTATATAGTCTTGAGCAAGAAGGGAAGCAACTCACAGCATTCAGAAATGGCTGACAAAACACTTTGCATACAAATGTTATTACTTTGATCAAGATGCATCACACACACACACACACAAACCAATACACAGTTCTCGTCGACATTTTGTATGTTAAAACCCATTATTCCCCATTTCAAACATATCCCAAAAATAGTTACTGGTACATCGGGATTAAAAACACTTCTACTAAAATCTCCCTTTTAAAAGCTATTTTCCTCAAAATTTTAATAGGCAGATAGCAGAAAAATCAACTTCAATTAAAAACAATGACATGTCAAAAATCTTCTTATCAACAGTTTACAAAAAAAAAAAAAGGAAAAAAAAGACAAGACAATGATGCCTAAATATTTCATTTAAAAAGCCATTCTTGCAGAGAATTCACAAAACAAAACAAAAACAACAACAAAAATTCCTGATACAAATTTGACAATGTATACAACAAAGTTTCTGGAATAAGATTTCAAACGAAAAGACAAGTTCACACACACACTAGATATATATATATATATATATATATATATTATATATATATATAATATATATTATATGTATGTATATATATATATGTATGTATATATATATATATATATATACAGACAGACAGACAGATAGATAGATAGATAGTTAAGATAGATACACAGACAAATATAGATATTGATATATAATATATATCCCATATTTATCATAAACATTCTAAACCACAGTTTCACGTTTATGCTGATCAAGATTTCACTCATAAAAGTACATCCAACCCAAATCAGGCACATAAAAGATTTTTACAAAATTGGATATATATATTAAAAAAAAACCAAACAAAAATTGTAATAAATGTTTCTTACCCCTCCCCCCCATCCCCCAACAAACAAAAACAGTAGATTTTCTCCAGTATGTTTGTGTTTTTTATATATATCTGCCTCTATCACGTTTTGTGTTAAGATTGTTTTAACGACACTGGTAGAATGTTTTTAGCTCAGTTGTGTTCAAGCCACTGGCGCCTTGTGTCCTGGCACATGGGATGAAGAGGATGAAGTCAGTAAGTAAGTAAGTAAGTAAGTGTTCAAGCCATTCCTTTCATCTCTCGCGCGTTTCACTTATCGGGGCGTGGGGGTAGGACAGCCTGGTTGGTGGGTTAGAGCTTTGCGCTTGTCGTCTGATGGCCCTGGGATCGATTCCCAGGTTTGTGCTCTTACCGAGATGCCCGCTCAAGGGGAATTTTTTCTCACTCTTCTTGCTAACTCCGCTCCCACAACCCCTCCCCCCTAAAAGTCTTTCAGATAAAGACTAGAAACAGAGGTCCTGTACGCGAACACATGCACACAGCACAACTTCCACACACGTTAAATCCTGTTCCACTGTTTGAAAGAGTAGGCCATTGTGTGCCAGTGGGAACAGATGACAAAAATTAAAAAACTGCATACACATGCATACATTTAAAAAAACAAACAAAAAACCCCCCTGAGCGCTTTGACTTGTTGCTTTACAAGATTCAGCGCTATATAAATTCCATACATTATTATTATTATCATAAAACTATGCTCCGCTTTTTGGAAGAGTAGGCCACTGCGTGCCGAGGGAAAACGGGTGACGGAATTTCAAAAAGCATGCCTACTGGTGTTAGTGTTAAAGACATCATTCCTGAAGTCGGAATGTGGCTACCTTCAGGGCGGGGTAAAAATGGTCACCTACACAACATATCACCACTGGTGAATCTCTAGAGCTCTAGCTCAGGAACAAAACAAAACAAAACAAAACTAAACAAAACAAAATCTCTCTCTCTATATATATATCTCTCTAATCTCTCTCTCTACATCTATTTATCTCTTTCTCTATATCTCTCTCTCTCTCTATATATATATATCTCTCTCTATATATCTCTCTCTCTACATCTCTCTCTCTCTATATAGGTCATTCTCAGAAACATGTGAGGTATGATAGTGACCTACTTCACACATCTACCATTTGACTGAATTTAGTTTGTAACTGTAGTGAATGCTGGTTACTGGTTATGTTTGAATTAAAGAAATAAATTTTAAAAGTTGTAATGAGTACTTGTGCTGTTTTTAAAAATATTGAATTTTCTTTTACAAAATGTGCTCATTCCAACATGGCGGATTTGTGACATGATGGTGCATACGTTATTCAGATTGTTCTTCTGACTTCAAAGACTGCTAATTTGAAACACAATTTGTATTAAATTAATGCCCAGATGTTGTTTTCAAACTCCCAAGCAAGAAACATCTTCCTTTTTTATCATGAACATTAAATAGAGGGTGGATTAAATAACCCGTTGTGGTCGTGACGCTTAGTTTCCAAAGTCAGGCCCAATTTTAAAAATTCACTCACAAAGAACTATACGATATCATCAACCATATAGCTTCCACTGATAAAGTAAACAGTTAACAGTATATAAAAAACGATGTTTTTGATCAGCAAGCCTCCTACCCTCGTTCATGGCTTGAAACTCCAGATTATCACCATGGTTTCTCATTTTTAAACGTCACAACCGCCGACCGACGTAAATTTGGTGCAAAACTCGGCACATTCCTTCACTGACCGAGATTTTTATCGCTGGCACTTCACCTTGACCTAAATATATCTCTGGCACATTACTTTTTCCGCCAAAGGAACATCGCGATGCTATACTAGTGTGCCGGTCTTTGTCTTCTTCCAAAATTTCTCATGTCACGACCGACCGCTAAAGCACGGCAGCATTTGATCAAGATGCCTTTACTGGCTTCTGTCGCATTTTTTATCGAAGGAGAAGGAATATTTTCTTTTCAAAGTATTTTACTTTTGCCAACCAGGGTTTAATAATCGTAAACTCGTGTTTAAATTACGAAATTGCTTGTTTTTGTCAGGTTCTCTTTTATTGTCAACAGCTTTGGCTTGTTAGCTGTGCGTACATTTACCGATCGTTTGATTTGATGACCGCTTATTCTTACTCAGAAAGAAATAAAAAGCCATCTACTGTAATTTGTGGAAATGATTGTTATGTGCAAGAAATAAATTTTGCACAAAATATTAAATAGATCCAGTTTTTGTTGTGCGGCGTTACGGTTAGGACATGAAACGAAAATAGTACGGTTTCTTCTACAACCGCAACATTCTTGTTGAAGTTTTACTTTCTCTTTCTTTTATAGATGCTATTCGGTTTTTATTTCGAACAATTAGCGACAGAAGTGATTATTTTCAGTGTTTGAATGTATTTTATGGGAATATTTTCGTTGATCTGTAAACTCATGTATTAACCACGTTGGTTGTGACACGAAACCAAGATAGCGTTGTTTCTGTCTCAGCCGTTAGATCTAGAAGCATACGTAAAATTAGTCTCGCGTTTTCCTCATTCAGTTATTGATTCTTTATATGGATGCTCTGGTTATGTTGTTGAAAATATAAACCTGCAGCAATTTTGTTCTGTGGTTATCTCGCACGTTGAAATTTGGCTGTAAAACGTTTAGCTCGTGTTAGTCGTGACAGGAAACGGATTATGGTTTTGTGTCACGACTCTGATCTACTGTAATAAATCGTCCCCTTTTCCTCCGATACAGATTTCTAGTGTTGATTTCAGGGAAGTGATTGATCTACACAATCGTTGTTAATCGTAATGAGTCAACCGTAAACGCACGCTAAACGTCATCGCAGTGACGTTAATGTTTGCTACAAACTGCGCCGATGACAGAGCTCGGCGGTCCTGGTCACGACCAAAACACGTCACTCGTTTTCTACCACTTATGTTCCGTAGGCTTCAAATGTAATCAAACAATGACGTTCTTCCGATTAAATTATGTTCATTTGAGAGATAGGATACAATGCTGGAAGTCCTAAGCTTAACATTTTTCAAACTCCTAAAACTTTACAAGTCCTGATCAGTTATGATGAAAACGACATCATGAGGATGGGCTTTTTTGTTTTGTTTTTCGTTCGTTTCCGTTTTCCTTGTCAACATTTGGAACCAATTCATCTTTAAATGTGCAAGACAAGCGTTGATAACAAAACAAATAACACACAACTGACACACATTCACATTGACATAAAAAGCAAGAACACTACAGTTGAAATTGGTTATGACAAGTATTCAGCAGAATAAGCAATTCACATGCTTAAAAATTTTATTTGTGGTATACACACACACACACACACAAACACACACACACAACACACACACACACATCCGCATCCACATTCACGCACACTCATACATACACACACACCACTCTCTCTCTCTCATGCGCTTGTACACACACACACACACACCACACACACACACACACACACACACTCCACACACACAAACGCATACATTTACATACACATAATTATTTGCTCTCTCTCTCTTCTCTCTCTCTCTCTCTCTCTCTCCTCTCTCTCCTCTCTCTCTCTCTCTCACACACACAAACCACACACACACCACACACACACACACACACACACAAATTATGTGTTATAAAGGAGAAGTCTAATGAGGGGGGTACAGTTACGAAGAAAGAGCAGTGTTCTAAGAAAAGTAGATCTTTCCAGGGGAGTCTTATGATAGAGAATAAAGGGGGCAGGGTGCCCACTGTACATATGGATGCCATGTGATTATGACCAACAATTTTTTTTAACTGTTACAAATCAAATCATGTGTGTGTTTGTTTTGTGTGTGTGTGTGTGTGTGGTGTTGTGTGTGTCGTGTGTGTGTGTGTGTGTGTGTGTGAGTCCCCCGAGAAGAGAGAGACAAGAAGAGAGAGAGATGAGAGATGAGAGAGAGAGGACAGAGATGAGAGAGGAGAGAAGAGATGAGAGAGAGAGAGAGAGAAGAGATGAGAGAGAGAGAGAGAAAACTTAACAGTCCTAAATCAGTTTGAAATTATGTTAGATCATGTTAGATGTGGGACAAAAAAGCAGCTGCATGTGAGGAAAAAAAAAAGCACCAGCAAATGCTGAGAGTGCTTGAAGGATTCTATTTGCCCATAAAATAAAAGAATTAATTTGCCTGTAAAACAAGAAATGAAGAAGAAATAACCTTAGATTATTCTGTTATTCAAAGTGTTGTTAATATTAAAGGAAGAAACCCCAACAACACAGCAAAGATGATGATTTGTAATCAATTGACAATCATAACAAAGTTTGATCGACAATTAAGTTTTGGTTTTTACTATAAAAAAAGCCAAGAATGAATATGATTTCATTGTTTTTTTGTCGTTTTTTAAAACATGCATTTTGTACTTGATATAAAAGCACTATGCACTCATGAGCTCATATTTTATCATTAATTATGAAGGATGCGCTAGGTCAGATGAGAGAAACTGGACTTAGCTGTGTTGATTGATAATGATATTATATCACTCCAGCATGATAAATCAAATGTAGATAATGTTTATTGATATAATATCATGTCACTCTAAGTCTTAACATAATAAATCAATGTAAATAAAGTTACAAGAATGCATTGTTTCTCATTTGAGATGATGTGTTTTTTTCAATTTGATCTTAAATTGCTACACTTTCATGATTTGTGCTTTTGAGGGGTGTGGTTTCCATGTCACAACCAAACGGTCTCGATGTCACAACCATAATATATCATATAAAATGATAAATCAGTATGAATAATGTTACAAGAATGCATTGTTTCCAATTTAAGTTGGTGTGTTTTGTTTAAATGTATGTTTAAATTGCTACACTTCCATGATTTGTTATTTTGAAGGGTGTGGTTTCCATGTCACAACCAAACGGTTTCCATGTCACAACCGCAACATATTACTTTTATAAGGTATTAATTTGAAATAGCTTCCATTCTTGTGTAAAGAAAATTGTTGTTTTATTTAAATGATTCTGTGGTTAAAGTTTAGGCTAATTTGTGATGCTTCCTGTGGTCACTAGCACAAAAAACAAAACTTTAAATCTGGGCGTACAAAACTGTCTTAGAGTGTCATTAGAAAAATGGCCAAAAATATGCTTTGTCAGTGATTGTCATACTTCCAAATGTTAGATTTGTTTTATAAATGAAAACAACAGCATTTTGGAGTGTTTTTTGTTTGATATTCTGAGTACAAAGATTTATTTATGCTACTTTTGGTTTCTATGTCACAACCGCAACACGGCTAAAAATAGAACTTTAATTCATCAAATACTAGGAAACCAATTAATATTTCATAATTTTTTCAAAAGAATGCAGATTATGACAGAGTACTCTAAAATATAACAAAAAGCCATAAACTTCCAATGACATTTATTTTTCAAGGTCTATGTCACAAAAACCTCACATGTTTCTGAGAATAACCCATATATATATCTCTCTACATCTCTCTCTCTCTACATCTATCTCTCTCTCTCTCAATATATATATATATATATATATATATAATATGTATGTATGTATGTATGTATGTATACATGTATGTTATGTATACATGTATGTGTGTATGTAAGTATGCATGTATGTATGTATGTATGTATGTGTATGTACGTATGTATATATACATGTATGTATGCATGTATGTATGTATGCATGTAAAAAAAAAAGCAAATGAGTGCTTATTCCATTATCCTCGAAATAAAAAAAATGTCATATGAGCGCTTTGATTTGTTGCTTTACAAGATTCAGCGCTATATAAATTCCATACATTATATTATTATCATTATTATTATGTTGTGTCACCGGTCAACTAATGGTAGCAGAAGTCCTCAGGTCTGATAAAACCACCTTTTTGTTGTTGTTTTTTTCTGATAAAACCACCCCCTTATCATCCTCTGTTCAGAGTTCAATGCTCTAAATGGTTCCATGTCATCACTTGTCAACTGACTGTAGTAGCAGAAGTCTTCAGGTCTGATAAAACCACCTTTTTTTGGTGGTTGTTGTGTTTTTTATAATAAAACCACCCCCCTTATCATCCTCTGTTCAGAGTTCAATGCTCTAAATGGTTCCATGTCATCACTTGTCAACTGACTGTAGTAGCAGAAGTCTTCAGGTCTGATAAAACCACCTTTTTTTGGTGGTTGTGTTTTTTATAATAAAACCACCCCCCTTATCATCCTCTGTTCAGAGTTCACTGCTCTAAATGGTTCTATGTCATCACTTATCAACTGACTGTAGTAGCAGAAGTCCTCAGGTCTGATAAAACCACCTTTACTTGTTGTTTTTTTTCCTGATAAAACCATCCCCCCTATCATCCTCTCTTCAGAGTTCACTGCTCTAAACGGTTCCATGTCATCACTGGTTAACTGAGGGGTAGCACAGGCCCAGGCTGATAAAACCACCGTTTTTTGTTGTTGTTTTTTTTGCACCCTCTCTTTCAAACTAACGCTCCAGATCTTCCATGTGTCACTTTCAACGCGGGCTGCAAAGTCCTCGGGTCTGAAAAAACCCATCCCCCATCACCTCTGTTCAGAGTTAAAACTTCCAGATCATTCCACATCGTGCCACAAGTCAACTGACGGCAGTAGAAGTCCCAGTCTGCTAAAAGCACCACCCCCCCTTATCCCTCTGTTAAAGTTCAAGTTCTAATTGGTTCCTTCGTCACCGGTAAACGAGGGTAGTACAATGTCCTGGGGGCTGAAAACCCACCTTTTGTTGTTGTTTTGTTTGTTTTTTTTTCTGATAAAACCACCCCCTTATTTCTCTCTTGAGAAGGTCACGCTCCAGATCGTTCCACATTGTCCACAAGCAACTGACGGTAGAGCAGAACCTCAGGTCTGCTAAAACCATCCCCCCACACCAATTTCTTAAGACACTCAATACCAAAACCCACACTGGAACACCCCCCTCAGGTAAGTTCACCCAAAAAACCCCCCCCCCCCCCCCCCCCCCCCCACACTTGCAGACTTCACACGGGATTCTTCCACACATCCAGATCCCACCCCCCAAACACAACCCCCCCTACTGAAGTCCGCCAGTCACAAGGCGGTAGGGGGGAAAACCCGGCACCACTGCTGCGCTACACGCTGTGGGCGGGGATCCTGCTCCGTCTTCACCCGATCACCAAGCTGCTGCTACTACTCCTGCTGCGCTTTTTTTCTAAACCCCCACACATTGGTTGTCATCACGTCGCGGTACGCTGCTGTCAGAAACCGTGACCCCATGGTTTTTTTTGCAGCCGGCGATCTGAGAGTCCGGGTTTCGTTTTCTGACCAGGCCCTGACAAGGAAGGACTTTCCTCCTGTCGTCCTTGGGCGGGGGGGTCCCCCGGGTTGCTTTCGACCGGGGCAGAGCCAAGCCCGACGGGGGAAGGACTTCTTCCCCGTCCTGGGGGGGGCCCCCGTCAAGGTTTCGCTGGGCTTCCTCAGGTGCACGTCCAGACGTTCTTCGGGGCAAAGGCGGCCGGGCATGCCCACCCCCGGTAGGGCTTCTCCCCCGGGTGCAGCCCCTCGTGGACCTTGGGTTGTACGCCTGGCTAAACCCCACGCCCCAGTGGGCCAGCGGGCCCCCGGCCCGGGTCGGGTTTGGTTCTTCACGGGCTTAGGAACCCCCCGTTGGTCAAAGACCTTGCGGCAACAGCCGGCACTGGTGGTGGGGGGTCCCGGACGGCACGCGGGCCGCGTGCCCGCCAGGGGCCCGGGGCTCGAAGAAGCCCTTGCCGCAGACCTCGCCCCACGGCTTTGGCCCGGGGGGGCGGGCCGGGTGCCCCTTTTTCCCGGGGTGTTTGGGGGCAGGTTTAGGCGTTGGGGTGGAGAGGGGCAGGCCCCCCACCGCAAGGGCTTGGGCAGGCTTTTCCCTGGGGGGGTTGGGGCGTGCTGCCTCAGCACGACTCTTTTTGTACGCCGCCCCGCAAGTACACGGTGGCCTCCGCCCCTCCCCCCCCCCTCCCCTCCCCACCCCCCCCTTTAGGAACACTGCGCTTGGTACTCCTTTCAAGGGGGTCGGGCCCCCGGTTCGCGCACGAACGGGGCTTCTGGTCGGGGGGGATGCAAAGAGGGCGCCAGTTTCAAACGGCCGAGGGGAGGCTCTGGCAAGGGAGGCACGAAGGCCAAACGATGGGCTTCTGAACAAACCGGCCCATTTTTGTCTTCTTCCTCCTCCTCTCTTTTTGGGGGGTGTTGGACTGGTCAGGGGCGGGGGGGGGGGGGGATGGTGGTACGGGCCTTCTTACTACTTCGGTTGGGGTTTGGGTTGGTCGGGCGGTCGGGCTCCGTACTTATTGTCCCGTCGGGGGGTCCTCTTTATGACGACCGACAAAACCACAAAACTGGGGCTGACAAATGAGAGCGCGCGCAAGCCGTCGGACGTGGTACTACAGTTTTTCCTCTTTTCATGTCTCTCGTCGCAACATTTTGGGCCGTAAACTATTGTTTTTTGTTGTTGTTTTTGTTGTTGTTTTAACAGGCCAATCCCTTTTTGGGTCCAAACTCACTTTAAATATTGATACAGTTCTGCTTTTTCCAATATATCACGTGCTTTTTTTACACAAAACGGGACACTCCCATTTCCCCCCCCCAAACCCCCCAAACCCAAGTAAAAATTTAAAAATATCCCCCAAAAAAAAAACCTTAAAAAACCCCCCCCAAACCAAACCCTAGCAGAAAGAAAACTGAATGCCAAAAATTGTGAAACCTAAAAAAACAACAAAAACCCAAAACCCCCCAAACAAAAAACCCCCCCCAAAAACTTGAACACAAACCCCAAAAATTTTTGGATACCTTTTAGAAATCATCTCACATTGCATAACCCTTGGGAAACCCCCCCAAAAAAACCTGTTTTCACAATTACAGGATATTTTGAAAAAAATTTTTCACTTGCATTCTACAAACACCAAAAAAACCCCTAAATTACAAATTCTCCAAAAGGGGGCCCCTTCTCATTTTTTTCAAAAAAAACTTTTTCCGAGATGAAAAAAAAGCTCCAAACACATTAGGTACCAGGAGTTCTCCATTTCCTTATTGTCGCCTCAACGGGTAACTAACGAATCACATTTTTTTTTCTTTTTTTTTCCAGGGGTTTTAAATCCAGACCGCTTTGTTTTTTTCAAAAAAGAGTAAATAAATTTTTTTAAAATAAAATTTTTTTGTTCTTTTGTTCCTTTGTGGGTTTTGGTGTATACAGAAAAAGGGCTGAACGGGATCATCAGTAAATTGAAAAAATTTATTAGATTTCCCCTTTAAATTTTGTCCCACAAGTCCTTTAAACCCAATGAGTTTTCGTGAGTAACCGTTTTTGCCCCCCAAAATGGTAAATTTTCAGGGTGATGTCTTAAAAAAACACACTCATTTTAAAAAAAAAATTTAAAAATACTAATTTCTAAGAAAAATGGCCTAACCTAAAAGATGGCCTTTTAACCTTACATGTTCTCTAAGTTTTGCGTACAATTTCTGCATTGGTTTCAAAAGGAACTTCTTTAACCATGAATGTAAATTATTTTTGAAAAAAATTTTTTTTTTTTAATTACAAAATGATCCATTTTAAAGCATTTTAAGATTTTTTTTCTTTAAGGCAGCTCTCAAAATGTAAGGGTTTTAAACGCCACTTCCCCGGGGGCGGGACCCACAGAAATTCCTGCAAATTAAAAAACCCGGGGCGATTCCCCTTAAGGGGATATTTTCCAAAAAATTCTTTCCCCTTTTTTCCTTCCCATTCTTCCCCTTTCCCCCCTTCCCCTTTTTTTTTTTTCCTTCCCTTTTTTTCCCCCCTTTCTTTTTTTTTTTTTTTTTAAAAAAAAAAAAATTTTTTTTTT
>CM054154.1:28592149-28614649 GCA_028751875.1 Rapana venosa
CCCATACAAGTCAAGAGTTACAGAACTGATCAGAGCTAATAAGTTTTTAAAGAACTAAAGTTCATTTGGAATTAATGAGAATCATCAGGGTTTTTAAAAACAAATTATTTTATTATTTTACTTAGAGGATAATGGAATAAGCACTCATGTGACTTTTTTTCATCTAGTCCCTGTGTATATGCAGTTTTGTAAAATTTTGTCATCCATTCCCACTGGCACATAATGGCCTACTCTTCCGAAAAGCAGAATGGGTTTTAACATGCGCGCAAGATGTTCTGTGTGCATTCGCACACAGGACCTTGGTTTATAGTCTCATCCGAAGGACTTTTTGAGGGAGTGGAGTCGGCACTGATGTTAACTCCAGAGGGAAAATCCTCTTGAATGAGATTCAAACCCGGGTCAGCAGATCATGAATACACCACTCTAACCACCAGGCTATCCTGTCCCATCAAAGAGAGAGAGAGAGAGAGAGAGAGAGAGAGAGAGAGAGAGAGAGAGAGAGAGAGAGAGAGAGAGAGAGAGAGAGAGAGAGATTTATTCTTTTATTTTGATATTTTAATTTTAATTTTTTTCTTTTATATCGAGGATAATGGAATAAGCACTTATGTGCTTTTTTTTTACATCCAGTCCCCGTGTGTATGCGGTTTTGTAAATTCTGTCATCTGTTCCCCCCAGCACACAATGGCTTACTCTTACATAAAAGGGAACAGGATTTAACGAGTGCGCAAGATGTTCTGCGATAAGAGAGAGGAAAACACGAGACAGAGAGAGATGGAGAGAGAGAAAGACAGAGACAGAAAGAGAGAGAGAGAGATAAGAGAGAGAAATCTCAAACTGAAATGTTAAAATTTAATCACAAAATGGCCATTGCCCCGTACATATCAAGGTTTGTTGAACTGATCACAGCTAATGAACTTTTAAGAAACAAAGAGTTCATTTGGTATCAATGAGAACGGTCAGTTACCACAGCTGTGTGACTTTATATCTCAGAATTGACTGATAGACAGACAGAGACCGAGAGACAGAGACTGTGAGAGACCTACACAGAAGGAAAGAAAGAGAAAAAGGGAGGGAGAGAGAAAAGAGAGGGAGGGAGAGAGAAAGTGGGAGGGAGAGAGAGAGAGAGTGGGAGGGAGTCAAGTCAAGTCAAAAACACTTTAATCATCCCATGAAGGGAGATTACAATACTGACGGAGAGAGGGAGAGAGAGACAGAAAGAGAGAGAGAGAGAGAGAGACAGACAGACAGACAGAGAGAGAGAGACACAGAGAGAGAGAGAGAGAGAGAGAAAGAGAGAGAGAGAGACAGAGACAGAGAGACAGAGAGGCGGACATACCTTCCACGCAAGTTTCAACCTTTGCACACTGCCCTCCATGGAAATTCCGTATGCATCCACTGTGAACATATGAGAACAAAGCTGTCATTCAACAACATTAATTTGGCGCACGCCAAAAAGCTTCGTCACTTATTTATACACATATATATAGCTAAGTGCTGCTCATGTCCGTTATCTTCTTACGCGTGTGAAATGTGGACCACAAGAGCTGGCATTGAAAGAAAGGGTACACAAGCAATGGGGATGAAATGCTTTCGCAAACTCCTTGGTATGTCATAATAATAATAATAATAATAAATGGAATTTATATAGCGCCGAATCTTGTAAAAAAAACAAAAACAAATCAAAGCGCTTAATACAGAGATCACATTACTAACAAAAAAATGAAAACTAGAATTGAAAACATCATCAGGCCATTTGAAGAGCTCCTGACTTCAGTGAAAAAACACTAACTGAAGCGGTACGGAATTAAATAATAATAATAATGTATGGAATTTATATAGCGCTTAATCTTGTAAAGCAACAAATCAAAGCGCTCAGATGATATATATATTTAAAAAAAAAAATTTATGCGTGTGTATGTGTTTTTAAAAATTTTGTCATCTGTTCCCACCGGCACACAATGGCCTACTCTTTCTAACAGCGGAACAGGATTTAACGTGTGCGCAAGATGTTCTGCAAAAAAAAGAAGCGAAAACTAGAATTTAAAATGTTATCAAGCCATTTGAAGAGCTCCTGACTTCAGTGAAAAAACACAACACTAAAGTGGTACGGGCATGTCACATGAACATCTGGACTGGCCAAGACTGTCCTACTACAGGGAACAACAGTACAAGGAGGGAGACGAAGAAGAGGCAGACAGAGAAAACGATGGGAAGACAATATCAGAGAGTGGACTGACTGGCCTTGAGTGGAACAATTTGTTACGGAAAGCAGAGGAGGACTGGAGGGAGTGGAGGAAGCTGGCTGCAAAATCTTCAGTGGTGCTCCAACAGTCTACTAGGTGACGGGATAGTTGAGGTGAAGTGAGGTGAGGTGAGGTGAGGCGCTGAGGCCTACAATAAAATGTTGAAAGTGTGTTGCAAAATGTTACATCGTCTTCGCTGTCTTCAGCCGCGCCAAGCTCTTTTTATTTATTTATTTATTTTATTCTTTTATATCGAGGATAATGGAATAAGCACTCATGTGCTTTTTTTACATCCAGTCCCCGTGTGTATGCGGTTTTGTAAATTTTGTCATCCGTTTCCACTGGCACACAATGGCCTACTCTTCCGAAAAGCGGAACAGGATTTAACGTGCGCGCAAGATGTTCTGCGTGCGTTCGAACATGGGGCCTCAGTTTATAGTCTCATCCGAAGGACTTTTGACATTCAGTTCGATTTTTTTTGTCAAACTGGGAAGACAGGGAAGAAAGAAGAAAGCTCTTCACATACACACACATATTCACCCAACGCACACAAAACACAACACACACCCGAAGCACACAAAACAGAACACACACACTCACCCAACACACACACAACACAACGCACTTACCCTCCAACACACACAAAACACACACCTCACCCAACACACACAAAACACAACACACGCACCCACACACTCACCCAATGCACACAAACACACACCTCACCAAACTCACCCTCACACACAACCCCCACCTTCCCCCCACCACCCACCCAACCCCATCACACCCCCCCCACCACCCACCCAACAACCACCCCTCCCCCCCCCCCCCCCCCCCCCCCCCACCCCACCACCCAACCACCCCCCCCAACCACCCCACCCCACCTACACCCACGCGCACACTGACCATCCTGGGTGTGGGTCTGGTGTGCCTTTTTGAGGTGTACGGCCAGACACTTGGCCTGGGAGTAGAGCTGCTGGCAGACCGGACACAGGTACAGGCTGTCCCTCACCGCCTCCTCCTTCACCACCTCCCACTCCGACGCCAATGCCACCTCCCCCCCTGTCCTGCCCTCCCCCACCTTGCCGCGCTTGCGTGGTCGCGCTGTGGAAACAGAAGCAAGCGTCATCGTCATGGTGGTGGTGGTGGTCATGATGGGGTTAATGCGTCTGGATATACAATATAATATTATGGTCAAGTCAAAATTTTATTTCCAGATGGTACATTGAATAAGCAATGCATTTGCTTTTTTTCATCAAGCCAATATATGTGTGTGTGTGTATGTATGTTTGTCTGTCGTGTTCGACGATGACCTCCAAAACAGCAGAGGAGGCAGCTGCTGTTTTGGAAACTGGGGCAGAAATTTGATTATAGTGGAGATGCCTTGCCCACCACAGTACATCCCCCCTCTCTCTCTCAGGCCAAGTGGGCATAAGGACAGTCAGCGTTGGAGATGTTCTCTCCAAAGGCCAACAACCAGCCCCCAGGGCTGCAGCAGCACATAAGGACTGTAGTGAGTCAAGCCTCCTAGTCAGAGTCATAGTCGATCACTAAAGACTAAGCTGTAAAGTGGAATTCCATGAGTGGGAAAGAAAGCCACTGGTCATACAGCCTCTCACCTTGCTGTTGCCCCCTCTATTATGATACGCAACGCTGTCTCTGTAATAATTATACAATGCGCAAAAACCTCATCATTGGTGAGCAGAATCTCAGAGCTGAGCGACGAAAAACAAAACACCCCCCCCACACACCCCGAAAACCAAACACACAACCCCCATTCCCCTCCCCTCCCCTTCCTTGCCGCCCCCCCCTCCCCCCAAAAAAAACAACAACAACAAAAAACAAAAAAACACCAACCAAAAAAAACACCAACCAAAAACAAAAAATCACACAAACAAACAAAAAACAAAACAAAAAAAGGTAAAATAACCTGTCTCAAAAAGACACAAGAATTAAATGGTCAAATCTGTAATCATCTTCCTTTTCTTTCCTTTCTTTATTTTAAATATCTTTATCATGGGGGACAGGATAGCTCAGTGGTCGGAGCACTCGCTTTCCCCCCCCCCCCAGCCAAGTTAAGCAAGCGTCGAGTGTGGTGGTTACCAGTTGGATGGGTGACCGTTTGCGCGCCTTGGCTTCAGTACAGTTCCTCCCCCAGTTCCTCCAGCTGTAAATGGGTACCTGTCCTCTTTAGGGTCAGGGAAGGTAAAGCAGCGAGGGAGAGAGAGGAGATGGGCGCCGCTGCCCTCAATATGCTGGCCCTAGAGAAGTGAGGTCTCTGACGCCTCGCTCCCCTATGACCTTATAGGTTATGGGACTCCTTTACCTTTATCATGAAATGAAACACAGAGAGGGACTTGCAGATTCAAACCAGATGAGAACTAGTGGCCCGAAAGAGAGAAGTTGAAAGGGTCACTTGCATCATAGTGATTCTTCTGTAGGAACTAAAACAAGATTTTTAAAAATAACAGTTCCGAAACAAGGAAGAGGGGGCCAGGGATGGGGGGGTAGGGGTAAGTTGAGATGGCGCTTCGTTTGTGGCAATGCATTCGCCCTGGAGAACACACCCTGAACATTTTGTACCACCACCCTCTATGAGTAACCCCCCCCCCAAAAAAAACCAAACCCAAACCACCCCAACAACAACAAAACAAAAAAACACAAAACCCAACCAAAAACAAAACCCCCCAAAAAACCCACTCAACAACACCCCCCTCTAAAAACACACAAACAAAATTAAAAAAAACACCACAACTTTACACACGACTTCATCAGAAGTAACCAAATAAATAATTATCATGAGTATCGGTGCCCGAACTATCTTCTTAAACTCTCTGTAACAGACAGAAGGATTCTGTTTTCTTCACACTGGTATCACACACTACCTCAGTTATTCAAAATACACAAAGAGAATTTTTCCTAAATATCGTATGCACAATTTATTTTTTTTAAACAGGGGTGGGTTAGAATTAACACATTTGCTTACTAATATCCACTGTACTCTCTCTCTCTCTCTCTCTCTCTCTCTCTCCTCACACTCACACACACACACACACACACACACACACACACACACACACACACACACACATCAGTAAGGACTCAAGAATCTCACATCAGTGTCATGATCATGTTTTTCATATCATTTTATTTCAAGTTGGATAAATCTTACTAGTAAACATATACAAAAAATATTACATCCAAAAAAATGTCATTTTCAAATTTGATATAAGCCAACATCACTGTATTGTATAATCATAACAATGGCAACATTTATGCATTCTGTATAAAACGAACAAGAAAAAGTGGCTAACACACATATTCCAAACAATAACAGAAACTTCCAAAACCCAAAACAACAACATAACAACACCCACTCCATCCCTCCTTACAAAAAAATTAGACATCATTCTATTTACTCCAGTTAAAAAAACACCAAAATGATTCATTAAGATATATAATACCTCTTTCAAACCTTAGCCATCTGGTTAAACAGGAAAAAAAAAGATTAAAGTCTGATGCTGACTCGAGTGAGGTATAGCGTTAGCACAACACTTTTCTACAAGGGAAGGAAAACAAATGATGTAAAATAATATCAAAATAGTTCCTTCCGATCTCATTTATAAACTGAATGATCCAGACCAAGGGAGCATTTTTGGCTGGCTGAAGGCAGGAGACTGGCCTTTCACAACAGAGCACAAGGTAGGCTAAACTGGGACCCTCCCCGACAAAATGAGTCACACGGCACCAGAAGTCAACTTTTAGTTGCTAACATATATATATATATATATATCAAAAACATCAAAATCAACACAACACATTTTCAAAATCAACGCATAAAAAAAAAACTGTCCCCTAAACCAAAACCCCAAAATTTTGTGACTTCACTCAAGGTCAGTGCATCGTTTCGAAAGGTAACTGTTCCCCCCCCAAAAAAAGCAACAATACGATTTCTCTGCACGTGTGAACTGTAGTAAACTGTCAAGGTATGGACAAAATGTATTTTATAAATCAATTATGCGTGTGTGAACTGTGGTAAACTGTCGAGGTATGGACAAAATGTATTTTATAAATCAATTATGCGTGTGTGAACTGTGGTAAACTGTCGAGGTATGGACAAAATGTATTTTATAAATCAATTATGCGTGTGTGAACTGTGGTAAACTGTCAAGGTATGGACAAAACGTATTTTCTAAATCAATTAACGACAAACCCAAGCAACCATTTTCACCTCATCTGTTGTGAACTCGGGACGGGATAGCCTAGTGGTTAGAACATTGCATTCGCAATCCTGACGACCCGGGTTCGATTCCCGTTCAAGGGGATATTTTTTCCCCAGGAGTTAACATCAGTGCATACTCCATTCTCCCCAAAAGTCCTCCGGATGAGACTATAAACCGAGGTCCTGTGTGCGAATGCACGCAGAACATCTTGCGCACATGTTAAATCCTGTTCCACTTTTCATAAGAGTAGGCCATTGTGTACTGGTGGGCACAGATGACAGAATTTTCAAAACCGCATACACACAGGGAGTGGATGTAAAAAAGCATACAAGTGTTTATTCCATTATCCTCGATATAAAAGAATTAAATTCAAAAAACCTCTTTTCATACCCACACAAGACTAGCAATTTGCTGTAAACAATGGGTTGTATGGGGGGGGGGGGGGGGGGGGGGGGGGGTGTTGGGGTTTTTTGGGTTTGTTTTGGAGGGGGGGAGGGGGAGTTGTCATGGATGGTTAGCTCATATAGTTTATATATATTAACAAGTAAGGAAAAATTCCATAAATAAGTCAATTCAAAAGGATCAACTTTTAATCCTAGTTTACTTGCAAAAAGTAGATGATTCATGGTAAATTGATTCATAAGTAGATGATTGTAAAATAAATCAATTATAAATTGATCAATAAGTAGATGATTGTAAATTTAGTTAAATATAAATGTCCGATGTTTAGTTATATCATACTTCATTCATAATCATCTAAAAAGTAAGCTGATGATTTGTAGGTAAGTTGTACAAATTCACTGATTATCATTTGTAATATATATATCTATCTATCTATCTATCTATCTATCTATCTATATATATATATATATATATATATATATATATAACAAGAGCTTTTTCAATTTCAATGGTTTGAAATCAGTTCTTGAACTAGTGGTTGGGTAAGCTGAATAATAATTTTGTGTGTGTGTGTAAGCGCACGTGTGTGCATGCATGCGTTGGTGTGTGTGTGTTGGGTGCGTGCACGTGTGCTGGATGCGTGCATGTGTGCGTGTGGTCGTGTGTGTGTGTGTGTGTGTGTGTGTGTGTGTGTGTGTGTGTGTGTGTGTGTGTGTGTGTGGTGTGTGTGTGTGTGTGTGTGCTGGGTGTGTGTGTGTGTGGTGTGTGTGTGTGCTGGGGTGTGTGTGTGTGTGTGTGTGTGTGGTGGGTGTTTGTGTGTTGTGTGTGTGTGTGTGTGTGTGTGTGTGTGTGTGTGTGTGTGTGTGTGTGTGTGTGTGTGTGGCTGGGTGTGTGTGTGTGTGTGCGCGAGTGTGTGCATGTGTGTGTGCGTGCCCATGTGTACTTTCACTTGTATGCAAAAATACCCAACCCAAAACAAAAACTTGTGTGACTGAATCACATTTTCAGCAGTTCGACTGATTTTCAATTATACAATACACATCATTATATTTATACAATATACATCATTATATGTCTTGGAAGCTCATACCTGTCTTAAAATATTATAAAGTAGTCTCCAAACACAACAAAATTGGCCAAACAATGTAATAACAGACACACACACACACACACACACACACACACACACAGAGGATACTGTACATGCGTGCATGTTGCTGAAGTTATATATTCTTCTCCTATAAGTTATTTACAGTAATAAGTTGTGGGATATATGCATACATGTATTATGTATGTATACATGTATGTATCGTATGTTTATATATATATATATATATATATTCAGAGAGAGCGAGAGACAGAGAGATGAGGTATGTATAGGTGTTGTGGTGTGACTGCAGGTGTGTCTAAATCACCAAGCAGTGAACAGACATTAAACAAATCAAAACACACACATGTATGTGTACATATGCATGCGTGGACGGACATACACACACATACATATGTGTGTGTATGTATGTCCATGCATGCATATGTGTTTGTGAGAGGGGAGGGGGATTCTCTCATCTTCATTCCACATAACGTAACACATCTATATGTACCAATGGTACTTTAAAATTACCACTTCATAATTTGTAAAAAGATTGTTTAAAAAAAAACACCTTTAAAATCACTACTTCATAATTTTTTAATAAAGACCTAAAAACACACACACACACACACAACACACACACACACACACCCACACACCCTCCACACACACAAAAGTGGGTGGGAACAGATGACAGAATTTACAAAACTGCATACACACGGGGACTGGATGTAATAAAGCACATAAGTGTTTATTCCATTATCCTCGATATAAAAGAATAAAATTAAATTTTTAAAACACACAAAATAATCTTTTTTAAAACACACACACAGACACACACAAACATTACAATCCACCACATGCATCTCTCCTTTACCCCAAACAACATAAAAAAGTAACCAGAAAAAAAAACCTCCACAAAAAAATCTCACACACTATCTATGAAAGACAAAACTGCCGCACATCCTTCTTCGTGAAAAGACGTTAAACGATTTTGAACAAATCACGGCACATCATCTTTCTTTCCCTAAAACCCAGACGACAGAAATAACGGCAAAATTTATACATCCTCCCTTTCTCTTTCGACTGACTCGAGTGTCTACAGGCAAGTGAACATTTCTGCTCATATCAACCACAGTAATTTGGTCATAATAATAATAACAACAATAACAGCCTGTCAGCTTGGGTCATGGTTTGATTAACGCTTTCAAGGACTGTCATGATAACCAAACATATTATGCGTATGATAATTATAGTTTAGTTTACACTGGCAAGACCAAAAAGCAACGTGGAGGAGGAGGAGGACTGTAGAAAGTGAGATGAAGGCCATGCAGCAGCACTCTTGGGGATCAGTGACTAGGTTGGCCCAGGATAGGCAGGAGTGGAAGCGCTTTGTTGCTGCCCTACAACACACCACTGGGTGTAATGGTTAATGATGATGGTGATGATGATGATGACACTGGCAAGAGGTTGGACTGGCATTCTCTTAGGTTGATTTAAGATGGGGTGTGTGTATGAGAGTGAGTGAGTGAGTGTGTGTGTTAGTGTGTGTGTGTTAGTGTGTGTGTGTATGTGTGTGTGAGTGCGCATGTGTGTGTGTGTGTGTGTTTTGTGTGTGTGTGTGTGTGTGTGTGTTGTTGTTGTTGTTGTTGTTGTCTTCAATTTTTACGTCTGTTCACTCTCAGTGATATTAGACGTGTGTGTGTGTGTGTGTGTTGTGTGTTTGTGTGTGTGAGTGTGTGTGTTAGTGTGTGTGTGGTGTGTGTGTGTGTGTGTGTGTGTGTGTGTGTGTGTGTGTGTGTGTGTGTGAGTGAAGTGAGTGAGTGTGTGTGTTGTGTGTGTGTGTGTGTGTGAGTGTGTGTGTTAGTGTGTGTGTGATTTGTGTGTGTGTGTTAGTGTGTGTGTGTGTTAATGTGTGTGTGTGTGTGTTTTGTGGATGGGTGGTGTGCGGGTGTGTGTGAGTGACATAGATTGTTTTTGGGCCCTTTTAAAATACTGTGCTATTTCTTAACCTGTATTGTTTGATAATGCATGCTGTGCAATTATAATTTTAAAATGCCCCTCATAATTTCTCTAGTTGAGACATTAAAGTATTCTTGAGTCTTGAGAGGTGTGTGTGTGTGTGTGTGTGTGTGTGTGTGTGTGTGTGTGTGTGTGTGTGTGTGTGTGAGTGAATTTGCATGCGTGCGTGGTGTGTAGAGAAAGGGGAGAGATAGATGTGTATGTGCGTGCAAGCGAGCATGTGAGCGTACATGAGCGTACATATTTCTTACAAATTCTCCATTAAAAAACAAAAACCAACCAAACAAACTTTCCCACCCTAAAAAACTGCCTGACACACTCTCACACACCCCCTGCAAAGCATTCATCATCATCCACCCGACTCAGTAATAAAAGGAAGACCCAGGATAACCGAAGGACGGAAACACAGCCTGACCACCGCTGCTGCTTCCACCACTCCCACCCCCTAACATCTGACCACCGTCTGTGGGGCCCTGTCTGGGGTCTGACCCCCCATCCTCAAGAACTCTCCCGCCCCCTGACAGGGCCTCCGGTCTGCTGCGACCATCCACAGGATGAGACCGGGCAGGATGAGACTGGACGAAGCCATGTGAAGAAGAAGAAGAAGAAGAAGAAGAAGACGACGACAGCCAGGAAGCTTCTGGTACAAGGCTGCCTCTCTCCAGGCAGGGCAAAGTCGCAGGCTTGTATCCGTACTTCTCACCTTCGCTCTGTCTCCAGTCCTGCCTCCTCACCCCTAAAGACGAGTCTTCGCTACTAGAGTCTGTAGAAGAAGAAGGAGGATGAGGATGAGGAGGATGATGAAGAGGATGGGGATGAAGAGGATGAAGAGGAGGAGGCAGCAGAAGTCTGGCTGCAGGACAGGAGGCATCGACCATCTCCATCATGTCACATCCGGCTCTGTCAGGTCCTGCAGCTGCAAGGACCGACACACGCACCATCGCCTGAGCCCCGCTCCGAGGCCTGGACAGCGGGCGGCTGTTCACGTCCATCACGACGCGCTGGTCTGGTGACTCCAGGCCCACAGGCCGCTGGACCGACGCAGGCATCCTTCCATAATCCCCACCTTCCTCCGGGCCTGCCCGGGCGAGTCTTAACCTTGCGGAAGGATCTCCAACACCACCTGGCCTTGCCGACCCGGTCTCTGAAGACGTCCGCGTCTGTCCCAAAGTTGGAACGTGAGGGAGAACCCTCATCGCCCCCCCGACAGCCGAACCTCCCCGCCCCGAACTTTCCGACCCCTGCCGGGAGCCATCACATCGTCCGACACGACCGCAACCCACCACCGCCTCCGATTCCTTCATCTTCGATGCCTCCTCAGATCCTTCCAGGTCCTCAGATTCCTTCATCCTCGATGCCTTCTCAGGTCCTTCCAGGTCCTCCGATTCCTTCATCCGAGAACTGGCATCATGGATTCTTCCTGCCACCACCGCCACCACCTCCTTCGATTCCTTCATCCTTGATGCCTCCTCAGATCCATCCAGGTCCTCCGATTCCTTCATCTTCGATGCCTTCTCAGATCCGTCCAGGTCGTCCGATTCCTTCATCCTCGATGCCTCTTCAGATCCATCCAGGTCCTCCGATTCCTTCCTCCCAGAACTGGCACCGTGGATTCTTCCTGCCACCACCTCCGCCACCACCACTACCGAAGAAGAAGAGTCACCAGACCTCTTCGTCGTCCTCGACCTTGACCTCCTCGTCGTCGTTGCCGCCACCGTCACCGCTCCAGCGTCGGTCTTCTGGTGCTTCCTCATGTGCACAGTCAGGCTGGTCTTCTGGGCGAAGCGGGCCTCGCAGAGCGCGCAGCGGTAGGGCCTCTCCCCGGTGTGGCTGCGCTGGTGGACCTTGAGGGCGTAGCCGGAGGACACCTGGCGGCCACACTGGCGGCAGGCGTGAAGGCTGGCCCCGAAATGCTGGCGCGTGTGGTTCAGCCACTGGGCGCGCCCGAAGAAGCGCTTGGGGCAGTGCTGGCACTGAAAGCGCTTGCCCTCCGTGTGGTGGCGCCGCCTGTGCACCGCCATGGAGTCCAGGCGGGCGTAGGCCTTGCCACACAGGTCGCACATGAAGGTCGGGTGCGGGAGAGAAGCGGGTTGAGTCTGGCTGTTGTTTGAGGAAGAGGGGGGAGTCTGGCTGTTGTTTGAGGAAGAGGGGGGAGTCTGGCTGTTGTTTGAGGAAGAGGATGGGGGGAGTCTGGCTGTTGTTTGAGGAAGAGGGGGGAGTCTGGCTGTTTGATAAAGAGGAGGGAGTCTGGCTGTTTGAAGACAAAGAGGAGGGAGTCTGGCTGTTTGACAAAGAGGAGGGAGTCTGGCTGTTTGACAAAGAGGAGGGAGTCTGGCTGTTTGAGGAAGAGGAGGAGGGAGTCTGGCTGTTTGAGGAAGAGGAGGGAGTCTGGCTGTTTGAGGAAGAGGAGGGAGTCTGGCTGTTTGAGGAAGAGGAGGAGGGAGTCTGGCTGTTGTTTGAGGAAGAGGAGGAGGGAGTCTGGCTGTTTGAAGACAAAGAGGAGGAGGGAGTCTGGCTGTTGTTTGAGGAGGGAGCGGGTGAGGGAGGGTGTTTGTAGAGGAGGTGCTTCTTGACGTGGCTGGGCAGGCTGAAGGTGGTCCCGCAAACGTGGCACTGGCAGCGGCGGTGGCGCTCTGTCATGACGCCGTGAGCCCTCAGCAGGTGCGTGTCCAGGTGCACGGGAGCCTTGAAGACGTCCCCGCAGGTGTGGCACAGGTGGCCCCGCTTGTCCGTGAACAGGTAGGTCATCTCCAGGTACAGCAGCCGCTTGCCCCCGGGGCAGGTGGCCCGGCAGGCCAGGCCGCCGTCAGGCCCCACGCACACGTGGCCCGCCATGGCCTCCCGCGTCATGGAGCGGCCGCACGGCGCGCAGGTGAAGATGCCGTGCACCTTGGCCTGTCCCCAAAAAACACACACCTGAGGTGGTTTAAAAAAAAAAAGGTAAAGGAGTCCCCCCATAACCTATAAGGTTGTAGGCAAGCGAGGCGTCAGAGACCTCACTTCTCTAGGGGAGCCAGCATATTGAGGGCGGCGCCCATCTCCTCTCCCTCGCTGCTTTACCTTCCCTGACCCTAAAGAGGGCAGGTAGTACCCATTGACAGCTGGGTGAACTGGGGGAACTGTACTGAAGTCAAGGCGTGGCGCAAACGGTCACCCATCCAAGTGGTAACCATGCTCAACGCTGCTTAACTTGGCTGGGGGAAAGTGAGTGCTCCGACCACTGAGCTATTGGGGTGGGTTACCTGCGAGCAATCCTGTGTTTGGGGTTGTGTTTTGTTTTTGTTGTTGGAAAATTATGTTTTATCCTGTGTTTGGTGTTTTTTTTGTGTTGTTGTTGTTGGAAAATTATGTTTTATCCTGTGTTTGGGGTTGGGTTGTTTTTGTTGTTGTTGTAAAATTATGTTTTATCCTGTGTTGGGGTTGGGGTTGTTGTTGTTGTTGGAAAATTATGTTTTATCTTGTGTTTGGGGTTGGGTTGGTTTTTGTTGTTTCTGTTGTTGTTGGAAAATTATGTTTAATCCTGTGTTTGGGGTTGGGTTGTTTTGTGTTCTTGTTGGAAAATTATGTTTTATCCTGTGTTTGGGTTGGGTTGTTTTGTTGTTGTTGTAAAATTATGTTTTATATCAGTTTGTTTTACTGTAAAACATAGAGAGAAAGATGGAGAAGATGGGAGATGGAGAAGGCTCATCAATGTCAAACCCCTCACCTGGGAGAAACGTGACCAAAAAAAGGAAGAAGAAGAAAGAAGAAAAAAGAAAGAAGAAGAAGAAGAAGAGATGAAGAAGATGAAGAAAAAGAAGAAGAAGAAGAAGAAGAAGTTCGTTTACTGTAAAACGGTTTTACCTTTATTTTCTTTTTTCTAAAAATTCAATGCAATCAAATGTTTATAGTTCTGCCCACCACAAAAGCCATCATTTCTTTACAAAAGGCTCCAAATTTCTCAGTTATATTCATTTACCAAAACAAAAAAATTTCATACAATCTTCTGCAGTCACTGATCAAGTTTTCCTGATCCATATCAATTTAAATACCTTAACTCCTTTATTCCTTCAAATCAATCTTTAACCTGAACTCATTTATTCCTTCAAATCAATCTTTAACCTGAACTCATTTATTCCTTCAAATCAATCTTTAACCTCAACTCATTTATTCCTTCAAATCAATCTTTAACCTCAACTCTTTTATTCCTTCAAATCAATCGTTAACCTTAACTCATTTATTCCTTCAAATCAATCTTTAACAATGTAACACAATTTATAATATAGCACCGGCCGGATCTTGTAAAGCAGCAAATCAAATCAAATCAAATCTTGTGAAGCAAAAAAAATCAATCATGATTGTTGGTTGGGTTTTTCTGTGTTTTCTTAAAGCAGACTTTCATAAAACAAATTTGCAAGGTTTTCTTTGCTTCAGGATAGACAGAAAAGTCTGGCAGGCATACGGTTCAGCACCCTTTCATGCCCCTGTGTGTGGGAGGTTAGGGAGAGGGCCACAGCCCACAGTGTGACAGGGCTGTTTGGTCCTGCATGGACTTGTCACATCACTTGGCCAGCCAGTTATATATATAATAATAATCACTCAAGACGTGCGGTCATCGCCCATTTTGTTTTGGTTAGTTTGCTATTGTTTTTGTTTTGCTGCCTCTTCTTCTGTACTGTTTCTATTATTTTTATTTTAAATTTTTAAAAAATTTATTCTTTTATATCGAGGATAATGGAATAAGTACTCATGTGCTTTTTTACATCCAGTCCCCATGTGTATGCGGTTTTGTAAATTTTGTCATCTGTTCCCCACCGGCACAAAATGGCCTACTCTTTCAAAAAGCGGAACAGGATTTAACATGTGCGCAAGATATTCTGCGTGCGTTCGCACACGGGGCCTCGGTTTATAGTCTCATCTGAAGGACTTTTGGGGAGAGAGTGGAGTCTGCACTGATGTTTACTCCAGGGGAAAAAAAATCCCCTTGAACGGAAATCGAATCCGGGTCATCAGATTGCGAGCGCAATGTTCTAACCACTAGGCTATCCCGTCCCCCGATGAAAACAACAGTACCTTAAGTTCCGGAGCCGACTAGAGGGAAGTGAGAAGCCTCTCTAGGGAATCCTTCCCACACAACACACATGCTCAACCCTCCTACGACTGCACAGCTTATGTGTGGACATCAGACACTGACATCTGTTATGATCCACCCAACATTTACACAATACCGCTACACAGTTAACCTTTCTCCCTACGGGTAGCCCGCTACAGGATAACCAACCATCTACTAAACCCTTCCCTCCATATCACCCACTACTGGGTAACGGTAGCGTACAAATGCGCACAGTGCATGTGTAGTGAGAAAGAGAGGTTCTCTCCCTCAAAGTAGGGGTGGTGTTAACACCAGCTTCCATTTCCTTCCGATCAACTCTCCTTGAAGTCAAAGTATGGCTGCCTAGTAGAGTTTACAGGGTGAGGTGCTTGGAAAGAGTCACACACGTAAACTTCTCATCCTGAGTGTGTATGTTTGTCTGTCATGTTCGACGATGACCTCCAAAACAGCAGAGGAGGCAGCTGCTGTTTTGGAAACTGGGCAGAAATTTGATTATAAGTGGAGATGCCTTGCCCACAGTACATCCCCACTCTCTCGGCAAAGTGGGCATAAGGACAGTCAGCCTTGGAGATGTTCTCCAAAGGCCAACCAGCCCCCAGGGCTGCAGCACATAAGGACTGTGCGAGTCAAGCCTCCTAGTCAGAGAGTCATAGTCGATCACTAAAGACTAAGCTGTAAAGTGGAATTCCATGAGAGGAAAAGCCACTGGTCATACAGCCTCTGACTTTGCTGTTGTTGCCCCCAGCGTCAATGGTTTAATCAAGAACTGTGATAAAGCCCAGGCTCTCGAGTGTACTTAACGGTCTCACAGCGATTCCCAGGTGGTGAGAAGAGTAAGTCACGAGTGCATGTTCCGGGTGACCTTAAGCATAATTCGGATGAGACTATAAACCGAGGCCCCGTGTTCAAACGCATGCACAAACCTCGCGCACAGGTTAAATCCTGTTCCGCTTTTCGGAAGAGTAGGCCATTGTGTGCCGGTGGTGGGAAACAGATAACAGAATTTACAAAACCGCATACACACGGGGACTGGATGTTAAAAAAAAAAGAAAAAGCACATGAGTGCTTATTCCATTATCCTCGATATAAAAGAATAAATAAATAAAGCTGGGGAATGCCTAACAGAAACTACCCTTGAAAATATGGGGATTCCCCCCCCCTCTCCTGGTGAAAAGTGTGAGTCAGAGTGCATATCCTGGGTGACCCCCAGGGTGTAAAGCTGGGGAACGTACAATAACAACTTCCTATATGGGGATTCTCCCTCCCTCCACCCCACCCCCCCCCTCCAACACCCTCCCCCCCTCCAACCCCCCCCCCCACCACCCCTCCTCTTTACCTTTTTCGCTGGCATCTTGAGGACGGTGGATCCCAGGTTCAATGTGACATAGCATTCTGTGGAAGAAGAACAACACAACAATTAACACACACTGTCTGTCATCAACAGATGACAAAATTTACAAAACCGCATATACACAGGGACTGGATGTAAAAAAAGCACATAAGTGCTTATTCCATTATCCTCGATATAAAAGAATAAAATTAAATTAAATTAAATAAACCAATCAATAAACCATCGCAGGCCTCAATAGAAGTGTCGCACTAAATATCAAAGACAAAACCAGCTTTAATCATAAATCAGAAAAAAAAGAAAGGCATTTTTTTTAAATGAAAGTGTGTGCGTGTGTGTTTTCATTTATTTTATTCTTTTATTTCAAGGACACTGGAATAAGCACTCGTGTGATTTAAAATAAAAAAAAATTCCAGTCCCCATGTGTATGCAGTTTTTGTAAATTTTGTCATGCGAGTGCATGTGTATGTGTATGAGTGAGTGAGTGACAGAAAGAGAGAGAGAGACAGAGAGAGGGAGAGAAATCTGGATGAATATTTTTATTTTGGGGAAAATCTATCACCCCCCCCCCCTCCCTTTCTGTATGTTCTCCTCTACCATCACTACCACGTCCCCCCCCCCCCCCCCAAATTTTTTAAGAAAAAAATAACATCCATGACGCTTGTAAAATGTATTGATAATTGTTTTCCCTTTCTTTAATTTTCTGTGTGCTCTCCTACTGAATGAGTAAATAAATCTCTGAACTCTGCAGGAACCTTTTTAATGGACCAGCGTACATTGGCCATTATTTTAACAGGATATTGGCCATTATTTTAACTGCATATTGGCCATTATTTTCACTGTCTTATCTAGGCCAGTCTGGACTTTGAGGTTTACCAATGGTGAGATTTTGCATTACCCATACATCTTTCCATACCACCATCAACTCTTCCAAATGATTTGTCATTAATCAACTGGCTGAGTGTGGATGCCTCTTATGTATATATATCTACTTGCTTCAACTAGTTCAAAACCTTGTTGAGATGTTTGTTTCTTTGTGCTGTAGGGGTTTTTAATACAACCTTAGGTCCAATTTTCAATCTTCCAACTTTCAGCCTGAAGTCCTATTTTCAACCTTCCAAGTTTTAATCTCAAGTCCTTTTTATCCTTCAACCTTAACTTAAGTCCAATTTTCAACCTTACATCAACTTTCAACCTGAAGCCCAACTTTCAACCTAAGTCCAATTTTTCAACCTTTAACACATGGCTTAAGTCCAACTTCCAACCTTAAGTCCAGTTTTCAACCTTCAAGTCCGATTTTCAACCCTAACTAGTCCAATTTCATTCTGAAAATGGATACTATCTTAAACTGGTTCTGCATTAAACTAAAACAAAACAAAATAACATTACATCACTTAAAAACTTCACAGGAAAAAAAATAGCCAGCCAATCTCAACAGCCTACTTCCAACATTATGAATAACCCATTCTTCTTTTCACAACTGTTAATACTGATAAGCCACCAACACACATCCTCTATAATATAATAAAGGTAAAAGGCAAAGGTGTTCCCACAACCTATGTGGTCGAAGGGGAGCGAGGCATCAGAGACCTCAGCTTCTCTAAGGGGCCAGCATACTGAGGGCCGCACCCATCTCCTCTCCCTCGCTGCTTTACCTTCCCTGACCCTAAAGAGGGCAGGTACCCATTTACAGATGGATGAACTAGGGGGACTATACTGAAGCCAAGGCGCGCAAATGGTCACCCATCCAACTGGTAACCATGTGCGATGCTGCTTAACATTGGCTTGGGGAAAGCAAGTGCTCTGATCAAATGGGAAGACAGGATCACAAATGAAGAACTATGGAGAATGTGCAAAGTTGGTGATCTGAAGTCTGTAGCTAGTACCAATAGACTGCGCTGGTTTGGGCACGTTCAACGGAAAGCAGACCACCACATCATAAATAGAGCAATGAACTTTGTAGTGGATGGAAAGAGACCAAAGGGAAGACCTAGCAAGACCTGGGCTGCCTGTATTGCAGTTGATCTTTAAAGGGGCATAAATAAGGAGGAAGCTCAAAACAGAGAGAGATGGAGAAGGCTCATCAATGTCAAACCTCCCTTGGGGGAAACATGACAAAAAAGGAGGAGGAGGAGGAGGAGAGAAAGAGGGAAGAAGAAGAAGAAGAAGAAGAAGAAGAAGAAGAAAGCGAGTGCTCTGACCACTGAGCTATCCCGTCCCCCGACACACAGGGACTGGATGTAAAAATAAAATAAAAAGCACACGAATGCTTATTTCATTATTCTCAAAATAAAACAATAACAACAATAAAAACCAATCTCAGTTTTACCAATAATAAATGATATACAATATTATACCAAACTCTTTTAGTTTTTGACTGATAATCAACGACATACGACAGTACCATACACCCACCTTGAGGCTGCAGTGTGGGGCTCCAGTGATTGTGTTTGATGTGACTCAGGACGGTGTAGTCACGGGCAAACGGCTGATTGCAAAACGTGCACACATAGATCTCAGCATCGACCGGTTTCGCTATGGCGGCTTCGACCTCCCGGGTCGAACTCCCGCGTTTCTTCGCCCCTGCAATCAGGGATCAGAATCAGGGTTGGTGGTGGTGGCGGTGGTGGTGGTGGTGAGAAATTCACCAACGATCTACTGGTCCTTTTTTAAAATTTCTCTTTTTTTTCCTACTTTAGTAACTATGAGAAAGAACAGGTATTTTCCTCTGATTCATGTTCCCTAAAAAAATTTTCTACCAGAATAGTGTTTATTGAGAAATTCATCATTTTTTAAATTTCTTTTTTGTTTTTGTTTTTATTTTTTTCCCTACTTTAGTGACTATGAGAAAGAAGACGTTTTTTTCCTCTGATTCATGTTTGCTCTTTTCTTTTCGAGCCGGTATAGTGTTTATTGAGAGATTCACCAACAATCAACTGGTCCTTTTTTTAAATGTCTTTTTTTGTTTTTGTTTTTATTTTTTTCCCTACTTTAGTGACTATGAGAAAGAAGACATTTTTTTCCTCTGATTCATGTTTGCTCTTTTCTTTTCGAGCCGGTATAGTGTTTATTGAGAGATTCATCAACAATCAACTGGTCCTTTTTTTAAATGTCTTTTTTTGTTGTTTTTTTTTCCATTTTTTCCTACTTTATTTAGTGACTATGAGAAAGAAGATGTATTTTCCTCTGATTCATGTTCACTAAAAAATTTCTACCAGAATAGTGTTTATTGAGAGATTGACCAAAAATCAACTGGTCCTTTTTTAAAAATTCTTTTTTTGTTTTTCATATTTCTCCATTTCAGTAACTATGAGAAAGAACAGGTATTTTCCTCTGATTCATGTTCGCTAATTTTTTTTTTCGAGCCACAATAGTGTTATTGGGAAATTCACCAATAATCAACTGGTCCTTTTTAAGAATTTCTTTTTTGTTTTGTTGTTTTCATTTTTTCCTATTTCAGTAACTTTGAGAAAGAAGATGTATTTTCCTCTAGTCTGATTCATGTTCACTAATTTTTTTTCTACCAGAATAGTGTTATTGAGAGATTCACCAACAATCAACTGGTCCTTTTTTTTTAAATTTCTTTCTTTTTTTTTCTTTTCATTTTTTCCTACTTTAGTGACTATGAGAAAGAAGATGTATTTTCCTCTGATTCATGTTCACTCTTTTTTTTTCTACCAGAATAGTGTTATTGAGGGATTCACCAACAATCAACTGGTCCTTTTTTAAAAATTTCTTTTTTTGTTTTGTTTTTGTTTTCATTTTTTCCCACTTTAGTAACTATGAGAAAGAACAGGTATTTCCCACTGATTCATGTTCACTAATTTTTTTTTTCTACCAGAATAGTGTTTATTGAGAGATTCACCAAAAATCTACTGGTCCTTTAAAAAAATTTCTTCTTTATTTGTTTTTCATATGTCTCCATTTCAGTAACTATGAGAAAGAAGATGTATTTTCCTCTGATTCATGTTCACTAAAAAAAATTCTACCAGAATACTGAGAATAGTGTTATTGAGAAATTCACCAACAATCGTCCTTTTCTTTAAAAAAAAATTTTCCTTCTACTTTAGTAACTATGAGAAAGAAGATGTATTTTCCTCTGATTCATGTTTGCTTTTTGTTTTTTCTACCAGAATAGTGTTTATTGAGAGATTCACCAACAATCAACTGGTCCTTTTTAAAATATCTTTGTTGCTTTTTTGGGTTAATTTTTTTTTTCTCCATTTCAGTAACTATGAGAAAGAAGATGTATTTTCCTCTGATTCATGTTCACTCTTTTTTTCTTTCTACCAGAATAGTGTTATTGAGGGATTCACCAGCAATCAACTGGTCCTTTTAAAAAAATTCTTTTTTTCTTTTTCTTCTTCATATTTCTCCATTTCAGAAACTATGAGAAAGAAGATGTATTTTCCTCTGATTCATTTTCACTCTTTTTTTTCGAGCCAGAATAATGTTTATTGAGAGATTCACCAAGAATATACTAGCCCTTTTTTAACATTTCTTTTTTTGTTTTCATTTTTTCCTACTTTAGTGACTATGAGAAAGAAGATGCATTTTCCACTGATTCATGTTCACTCTTTTTTTTTTCTACCAGAATACTGTTATTGAGAGATTCACCAACAATATACTGGTCCTTTTTTTTAATTTCTTTTTTTTTTCCTCTTTTTCTTTTTTCCCTGTATCAGTAACTATGAGAAAGAAGATGTATTTTCCTCTGATTCATGTTTGCTAATTTTTTTTTTCGAGCCAGAATAATGTTTATTGAGAAATTCACCAACAATCTACTGGTCCTTTTTTAAACTTTTTTTTTTTTTAAACTTTAGTAACTATGAGAAAGAAGATGTATTTTCCTCTGATTCATGTTCACTCATTTTTTTCTACCAGAATAGTGTTATTGAGAGATTCACCAACAATCTACTGGTCCTTTTTTAAAATTTCTTTTTTTGTTTTTTGGTTTTTCATATTTCTCCATTTCAATAACTATGAGAAAGAACAGGTATTTTCCTCTGATTCATGTTCGCTCTTTTCTTTTTTCTACAAGAATAGTGTTATTGAGAGATTCACCAACAAAATACTGGTCCTTTTTATGTTTTTTGTTTTGTTTTTCATCCTCCCGTTTCAGTAACTATGAGAGAGAACATGGTTGCTCTGCTTCATGTTCACTAATTTCCTTCACCAGAACCGTGTTATTGATAATTTTACCACCCCCCACCATCTACTGGTCTTTTTGGGTGGTTTTTTTTTCTTTTTCATTTTCCCATTTGTTTGAATTCTTTTGTCAAAATTGCAATTTATCTTTTAAATCTGATTTAGTAATTATGAGGGGGAAAACCCCTCCAACTTTCTTTTGAATAATTATTATTCACAAACTTTTCTTCTCCTTTCTTTTTGTTTTTCCTGTCGTAAATTTGATGATGATTTTGTCAATTTGTGTCACGACTTTTTCCTCTCATTTTATGAGTCTGTGAGAAAACAAAATGTTTTCTTTTAGTTTGCTTTTTCATGATGTTGGAAAATTACCTACAGAGGAATTTCACTTTGAAAATAAATTAAAATAAATAAAAGGAATTTTCTACCCAGTCAAATTAATAATTTTGGGGGATAATTTGATGATTTTTCTTAGAACATGTTTGATGATATGATTTTATAATTTTCTAAATAGAGATACTTCCCTTGATTTGACTATTATTTTTGATATAATTTCTGCCCCATGATAATTTTTCCCCACACATTACAACTCTCTAATTCTCTCTTTTTCAAATCAAGTCAATGAATTTTTTAAAAAAAAGAATCCCGATAATTTTTTCCAACACACTACAACTCTCTAATTCTCTCTCTTTTTCAAATCAAGTCAATGAATTTTTTTTAAAGAATTATAATTTTTTTCCCCACACATTACAACTCTCTCATGAATCTTTTTAAAATCAAGTCAATGAATTTTTGTTTAAAGAATTATAATTTTTTCCCACAAATTACAACTCTCTCATGAATCTTTTTTCAAATCAACTACTTTTTTAAAGAATTATGATAATTTTGTTTCCCCAACTCTCCCATGAATCTTTTTCAAATCAAGTCAATGA
>CM054154.1:28619649-28634649 GCA_028751875.1 Rapana venosa
AACACAACAACCACCAACAGTAACTTTAAGTGGGATGCAAACACTATCAATGATTCAATCAATGTCATCGCCTCTAGCAGCAATGTACATAATTTCCAAAGAAAACCTAGCTAATTCTTTGTTGAGAGAAAAGCTGCTGCTTTATTTTATAAATTTTGGTAAAAATGTAATTTTTCTGATTTCGTCATTGCAAAGAATCATGAATATTATTTTTGTTTGATTTTCTTCCTCTTCTAAAATTACTTTTTAAAAAATAAATCCTTAATTACTACACATCACTTGGATTTTCACACGGGGTTTGGAGTTGGAGGTGGTGGTTGAGTGTATACATGTATGTGTACACATGTGTATGTGTTTTTAAATTCTTTTATTTTAAGAATAATGGAATAAGCACTCGTGTGCTTTTTTTCATCCAGTCCCTTTGTGTATGCAGTTTTGTACATGTATTTTGTCATCTGTTCTCGTCCGCACACAATAGCCTACTCTTCTGAAAAGTGGAACGGGTTTTAATGTGTGTGCAAGATGTTCTGCGTCTGTTCAGACACAGGACCTCGGTTTATAGTCTCATCTGAAGGACTTTTGGGGAGAGTGGAGTCAGCACTGATGTTGACTCCAGAGGAAAAATCCTCTTTTGTGTGTGTGTATGTGTGTGTGTATGTGTGTGCGTGTGTTTGTGTTGTGTGCACGCGCGTGTGTGTGTGTGTGTGTGTGTTCACAGTATACAAAAAAAACTTTCTACAATATCAAAAACAAGAAGTAAAACTCACCTGGTGATCAGACGCAGGGTATCACAGCAAAAATCAAAGTAAACTGCCGCCCATCAAATAAAGTATTTCGCGATGCGCCAAATTTCTTCTTTTTTTATGTTGCAGCATCAAATTTCATCTCATCTCAAAACACAGATCATAATAAAAATAAGAGTTGTTTGAAACTTCTCCATGCCAAGATGATTACAAAATCTAAAATACTTTGCTCTGTTGCCATAATTCCGCCATATGCATCGTTCAAATTAACTCTAATGGCCATAAAAGAGCATGTCAATTAATTAACATAACAATGCTCTGAATTTATGGTTTTTTGCTTTCTTTCTTGTTTTAAATGTTGACTGATCTGCGGAGTACATTATCCAATCAAAACATAGTACTGTATTTTACAAAGTAGCGCAAGTCATTTCATCATCTTCAGGACTGGCTAAAATTATATTTTATTATCTATCTATCTATCTATCTCTCTCTCTATCTATCTATATATATATATATATATGAATATTATAATATATATATATATTCTTACTCTTAGACTAAGTGTCAAAGTAAGTTGGTACAACCAGAAAAAAACACAACATTGGCCAATCAAGTGCCCTGTAGTGGTTGTAGCTTACGCAGCACTTGATGATTAAGATGTCCAACAATATTATAAAACAAACACAAAAAAGCGCATTGTGGACCAGTTTGACAGAGTATCACAGGACAAGATCTCTGGGTCCCAGTCACAAAGGAACCAGGATTTAGGGACATTTTGTTTGTTTGTTTGAAAGGAACAAAACTAAAATATATCACAATTGAAATCAAAGTTTGACTTGAGATCGAGAGTAAGACTGAGAGAGCGAGAGAGAGAGTGAGAGAGAGTGAGTGAGAAGAGAGAGAGAGAGAGAGAGAGAGAGAGAGAGAGAGAGAGAGAGAGAGAGAGAGAGAGAGAGAGAGAGAGAGAGAGAGAGAGAGAGAGAGAGAGAGACTCTAGACTAGAAAGTGAGAGACAGACAGATACTGAGTGAGTGACTGGCTGAGACAGCTAGACAGCCAGACAGCCACAGTGAGACAGAATTATTTATTATATTTTTGAATGTCACATAAACTTTAAAAATATTGAAAATATATTTGCTGACACACAGTTTCAGGGTTGACATGACATACATCTTCTTGGTCATTAATAATGATAATAATAATAATAATAATAATAATATTATTATTATTATTATTATACATCTACATTTGATCAAACTTAAAAGCATCAATTGGTCAAAATGTTGAAAGGGCATTATTACCATTATTACAAAGTTCTAGTAGTACTACTGTACTAAGTGTGTACTAGTAATAGTAATTGTACTTGAACCCCTTATCAGAAAAATAATCTAAGTAGGCCTACTACATGGCCTGAGGTCTCAATCACATCATAGGCAGAAAACTGCCTTGTCATATTATGAAACTGCTTGTATGCCAGGTGTCTTCAAAAATAACAATCTTGCGAGTTGAGTGGCATCCACGCACAGTTTTGAGTTCAGAGAACCGAGACATTGAAACTTGTACAAACCACCACGCAGAGTTCAGTGCACATTGCATACATACCACACACGTACACAAACCAAAATATCGCAATGTTACATGTACATACATACCAAACTATCTTCATGACAGAACAATACCATCAAAATGAGAAATAATAATAATATATATGGAATTTATATAGCACTGAATCTTGTAAAAAAAAAAAAATGTCAACCATATGGCATATTTATTCTCTAAGACTGTATAACCATTCTAAAGACATTCAACAGACATGCAAATCACATACAACAGACACACCGTGATTATGCAGCACAAATTCAACCCACCCACGCCACGCATGCGCGTACACACACACACACACCACTCTAATATAATTTTTTAAGGACAAGAGACCATCACCCCCCACCGACCCCCCCCCCCCCCCCCCCCCCCCCCCCACCACACACAACACCCCACAACACACACACAGTGACACATGCCAGTGGACATCACAATGTGCTCTACACTCTACAGATTCACCCTTTACATAATACACATTTAATATGACACCACAATGAACAATGAAGTTCTGAACAATTACGAAATTATAACAACTCTCAAACATGTACACACGATACAAAGAATGAGCAACCAGGCTCATGACAATGCGCACAACACCACTTCAAGACTACAAGTAATGACCAACTCAACTTTGAGGACTTCATGAAACAGACACTGAGACAACCATCTTTACCAACCATCCATGACAAAAAGCACATTTTTAAAAATCAAAAGTAAAAACTCAATCATGACATTACAAAAAACTCAAATAATCATGACGGTACAAAACTGTGCATGTGAGTAATGATAACTGCAGTCCTTGGAACTAAGACTGAGAACCATCGCTTGATTATTTTTTATATCAATTACACTTTCAGCCTAGAAAATATGATTGTAAAGGGGAAAGGGAGTGAAGGAAGAGGGGAGGGCAGCAGACTGAAGTGAAGCACATATGTCATATCATCAAGACCTGAATAGGGTTTTTAAAAAAGCCCAAACCTTTTGTTTTATATACGATCAAGGCAATTTATATTAAATATAAAATACTGAAGCACAATTCTCAGAACTTTAAAGGACTGTAGTTATAAATTTGATATGAATGCAAGTTGTGTGGTGGAAAATTTATACAACTACTAAAAAAGAAAAGTACTAAGGGTGCAAACCTGCTCGTCCCTGCAAGACATGCTCCAAATATTCGCAAATATTCTAAATGAAAAAGCAGCCAGCAATGTTTTTACAAGAGAACCATGCATGATGTATACATCATACCTCGATGTATACCTCGATATAAAAATTTTTTAAAGTCATCTGAGCGCTTTGATTTGTTGCTTTACAAGATTCAGCGCTATATAAATTCCATACATTATTATTATATTATTATTATTAATACATGTATAAACGTTGAAATTCTATCCCTGCATGGTCTAGAGCTACTGGACCTCCAACAGACTTCAGTTTAACTCCAAATAAATTTATTGATCAGGATATTATCATTTTCATAAGGTTCCAATTTTCTTTTCTCTTCCAAGTTTTAAACAGCATTTTGATTTTTTATATACAGTTCAAGAATCCATACATTTCATACAGTATAGTGTTACTGTTAGCTTTTCTTTTATGTAAAAAATGCAGTGTGTCACTATCATTGCTTTTTTTCTGCTTCGTTGAACGTTTAGACATTAGTATCATTGTTTGTCAGGCGAATGAAAATGCGTTGTGCTGCCATTAAATGCCTGACAAGTCAGGCCCAATGTATCCAACTTCAGAGTGTATCACTAGTATTCGAGAGAACAACAACAAAAAATTACCCTCTTATGGTAAGTTAGAATTATGCTTCTTTTTTTTTTTTTGAAAAACAAATCAGCATTCACAGAACAAAAAAATATAATACAAAGTAGCGCCAGATGCACAGATTAACTGGAAACAAGAGGATCAATGATATCTACAGAATTTTTCTGCACAAGGTAATAACTAGTAGTCAAGTAGTATAATTTATGTACTCTGATTTGACTTTTCCCTTTAAAAAATAATGTTCATTCCCTGAGGAGTCCTCAGGGCATCGACACTCAATCTGTCAAGTCAAGTCAAATTTTTATTTCCAGATGGTACATCGAATAAGCAATGCATTTGCTTTTTTTTCATCAAGCCATCTATCTAAGAACAAATTTCTTAACGATTTATACTGAATGTGACCGTCAGGTTCAAATTGAACCTGGCAGCCGTCATCTTTCTCTAGAGTGCTATAAACAGCTGTTGATTTATATAATTTAAAGAAAGTGTGATCATGCATCCTCCACAGTCTTCCGAGACTGAAGGATGCCTACATAATTTTTATTTTATTTAAAAAAAGAGTGATGTCTCACAAAATGAAGCAAGTGTGCACCCTTGGCTGACAGGCACTAGGGAGTGAAAATTTTAAAAAGTTCAACAAACTGTCCTACCTTTCATATCCTGGTTGTGCACCTTCTTCATGTGGACGTGGTAGCCTTTGACGCTGTTGAACTCTTTGGCGCACGCCGCGCAGAACGGAACCTCCTTCTCCTCCCCTGCCCGCCCCTGCGACCCCGCGGGCTCTGCAGAGTCTTTTCTCGCGTTCCCTTCCGACTTTCGCCCCTGTTTATGCTTGGCCCTGTTCGTGGACCCTCGAGGTCGGCCCCTTTTCCGTTTGAGCCTGGGCTCGTCCTCGTCTTTCGCGACCTGCCCCTCTTCTTCGTGGAAGGGATTGTCGACGTCTTTCACTCCGGAGGAGGCATGTTCCGATTCTGCTGAAGCCCAGTCCATAGGGTGGTCACGGTCTAGTTCAGTGCCGCCTCGTTGTCTGCCTCCTTCTTCATCTTCTGGCGCATCCTCCCCTTCTTCTTTCACGCTGCTCCCTAGAGGTACGTTCTTCAGGACGATTTTCGGGGTCTTCGTTTTACCCGGCAGTTTTTTCGTCCTTTTAGCAGGCGGCTTCGCGCCGGCGTTTTTGGATTTTCGGGGCGCTGCTTTCCTCTTCCTGGTGGGACTAGGTTTAGGCTTCGATCTTGGTTTGACCTTAGCTGGTGGGACGTACTCCTCATCGTCACCATCAGTACAACCCCCGTCGTCATTTCCTCCTTCTTCTTCTTCGTAGTCACTGACGTCGTGACGAGGGGGATCGTCATACTCGCGATGGTCACCACCATCACCATCATCATCATCATCATCACTCGCACAATTATCATCATCACTGACAGATTCCTGCACAGCGCTAGCACAGTCCTTGTTGCTGACAGTCGTTGACAGAGGCACTGGAGAAACAACAGAAGGCTGTGCACGACTGGCTGATGATGCTGTGGACCTTGACGACAACGATGACGCTGCTCTTGTCAACAGTGTTGATGAACTCGTGGTGTACGCGGTGGAGGAGGTGGTGGTGGTGGAGGAGGAGGACACGACAGAGGATGGTGGCACCCGGGGTGTGATGCTGGTGTCAGGCACGAGGAGGAGGGAGGCATCGCTCGAGGGAGGCACTGGAATATCCAGGAGAGCCAGGAAGTTCAAGGTTTGGGAGGAACCATCGCCACACGTCAAAACGTCTAGGACGAAAACAAACAACAACAACAGCACTCAATTCATTTATTTATTCTTTTATTTGATTTATTTACTTATTCTTTTATTTATTTATTTATTCTTTTCTTCTTCTTCCTTTTTTTGTCACGTTTCTCCCAGGGGAGGTTTGACGTTGATGAGCCTTCTCCATCTCTCTCTCTGTTTTGAGCTTCCTCCTTATTTATGCTGCCCCTTTCTCTAAGATCATCTGCAATACAGGCAGCCCAGGTTTTGCTAGGTCTTCCCTTTTGGTCTCTTTCCATCCACTAGGAAGTTCATTGGTCTTTTTATGATGTGGTGGTCTGCTTTCCGTTGAACGTGCCCAAACCATTATTTCGAGAATAATGGAATAAGCACTCATGTGCTTTTTTTTAAACATCCAGTCCCTGAGTGTATACATGCAGTTTTGTACATTTTGTCTGTTCCAACCGGCACACAATGGCCTACTCTTACAAAAAGCAGAACAGGTTTTAATGTGTGCACATGCTGTTCTGTGTGCGTTTGCACATGGGGCCTCCATTTATAGTCTCATTCGAATGACATTTATTTGGGGGGAGTGGAGTCAGCACTGATGTTAACTCCAGAGGAAAAATCCTCTTGAACGAGATTCGAACCCGGGTCAGCAGATCGCAAAAATAAATGTGCACCACTCTGACGCCCAGGCTATCCCGTCCCATCATTGTGTGCAATTAATAACTCAAGTATCTGAGACAGTGCCAAAGTGAAAAGGTTGCAGTGGCAGACTCTAGTGTGTTTGATATAAGAAAAACAAAAACCCTTAAAAACCATGCAGAATATTTTTTCTTTGGTTGGTTGTGTAATTCTGTCAGTGTCAGCTTGAAATTGTGTCATAAAAAGATAATTTGTACCACAATATTAAGAAGATGGGTTAAGGGGAATTGTTAAAACTGATGTTTGTAAAAACCAAAGAAAAAGGTCGAAATTGACCATGTACCAAAAATGGGATATTAACTGATTTGCCACAAACACTGTGTCTGTACAGAAACCCATCGAACGTTTATTGAAGAGCTGTGAAAACCGAATGCTACGCTACACGAAAAAGATCAAATGGGACGACAGGATCACAAATGAAGAACTATGGAGAATGTGCAAAGTTGATGATCTGAAGTCTGTAGCTAGTACTAATAGACTGCGCTGGTTTGGGCACATTCAACAGAAAGCAGACCACCACATCATAAAAAGAACAATGAACTTCATAGTGGATAGAAAGAGACCAAAGGGAAAACCTAGCAAGACCTGGGCTGTCTGTATTGCCGATGATCTTAGAGAAAGGGGCATAAATAAGGAGGAAACTCAAAACAGAGAGAGATGGAGAAGGCTCATCAATGTCAAACCTCCCCTGGGAGAAACATGACAAAAAAGGAAGAAGAAGAAGAAGAAGAAGAAGAAGAAGATTGTGTCTGTACAGCCGTTCTAAATCTAAGTTCAAAACAAAAATAAACATGTGAAATGATTGAAACACACCTTTGCCACCATTTTTGTCCCCAACTCACATGTACACGCATTCTGATGAAGATTGTGTCAAATCAGAAAGCTGAATTGATCAAATAATATTTGCCATGTCCAAGAGACATGCTGCCTAATTTGCATCTTGCTGCTATGTCAGAAACTAGGCAAAATTTAAAATCTAGATATTAAACCGAAATGTGCCCAACACACACACACACAAACTATTTTTCTAAAGGAGGATGTTCAGTTTACACATTTTTCAAAAACAGAATAAATCTTCCATGCTCTGAATACATGTCCGATCATCATAAATAACTGACGGACTAGTATCTTGTTGGCAAAATTTAATCACGTGCTGCCTGTCTCTGCCATTTGTAGTCTGTTTACAACTGCCAGGTCAAGTATCTGTTTACAACTGCCAGGTCACCTGTTCTTCTGCAGAAGCAAACCAGCGAGGAACACCGAGTAGATGATGTGAGACAAGCAAAAAATTTGTTTTACTAAATTTTAGCATCTTCTTTTTTCCAGTTTATTTCATAATTCAAAAATAAAGCAAGGAGTTCAAAACTACCTTTCTTCTTGGCAAGACAGGTCAAATATCTGTCATCGCTTTAATCATGTCCACTGCTGTTTGCACACACTGCAGTCAGTTACAATGATCGGACAAGATTTGACAGATTGGGTGTGGCAAGTTAAAATTTAACTTTTAACTAATTTAAGGCTACTGAACAATCCAAACCAAAGTATCAGTTTTGACTATTGTGCACTCGTCACAAAGCAGACCTGGTTTCAACTTCAAGAGTTACCCATTACACACACACACACACTCAGTCACACTCACTCACTCACCCACACACATTAATTTACACTAGAGTGACACATGTCATACATGCACACGAACAATGACACATGTAATAATCAACACACAAGAGTGTGTACGCACACACGCACGCACAAACACACACACGTGACACACCCACGAACGCATGCATGCACACACACACACACACACGCACGCACGCACGCACGCACACACACACACACACACACACACACACAGCCACACACACACAAGATATCTAATATCACTAGAAAGTAGAAGTGAACAGGTGTAAAATTGAAGTCAACAACAACAACAACACACAAGATATCAAAGTTTTAAAACATTTTTCATGAGTTTCAAAATGCTTACAAGCATGGTTTCACAAAATAGTTATAATATACTGAAGGCCTGTAATGACTTACTGATTGAGGCTTTGAGTTTGATGTTGATCTCAAACATTGGATTTTTTCGGGATTCTCCGGAATTTTGCTGAAGTTTACTGGTATGCACATCATTCAGTAAACCACACGTGCAAAGAATGTACAAAACACTAGCAAGTCCATAGCGCGCTTCTCTCTCAGTTCGCTGTAAGTCCAGGAGCGAGCTACACTGCTTACAATGCAATTGCTTTGCCAGTTCTTGAAGATCAACAATTCGACGGCCATCACTCCATGCAAAAAGTTCACTCTTGGTCTTCAGATTGGACTCCATTTCGCCAAGACGAAGTCAGCAGGCTAGGCAAATACTAGATATAGTTAGGTCATAATGTCTAAGGAACCGTTGACGAAATACAACAAGTATGCACTATTCGTTCACAAGAAAATAACTTCTATGTCCAGTTCTTTGTCCTGCACTGTGGTCAAGACGCCATCAGCTCTTTGACGTCACACAGATTGGGTGTGGCGAGTTACTTCCCTGCTTCTTCTTGTTTTTCCACAACAGGAAAAGTTGAACCTGCAGACCATCTTCCAAAATTTGTGTGTAAGTTTCCTCGTTTGTTATTGTATGATCACTTAATACTTTGCCAAACAATTTTCAACTGAATTGTTGGCTAGAAGATGCACACACAACTGACTTACCTGCACGAAGAAAACTTATCACGTGTGGACTTTTAGATTGTATATGATTGAAAATCCGAAAGTGTCGACACTAAACACTGCAACAGAACAAACACTCATGAGGCCAATCATAGATCCTGAAACAGTTGTGACAGTGACGCATGTGTACCCTTAGGCATCGATGCATACGCACACACGCGAACGCACAGTGGGACTCACACACAGACGTGACACTGACAGAATGACACATCTGCAAGTGCACACACACACACACACTCTCAGACCAAAACGCATGCAGACCATAACATTCAGTGCTTGGTGAAAGGTACTTGATAGGAATGAAAGAATGTATCAGAGGTATATGTATTATAAAGGATACCTGGATAGACCTAAAGATTAATTATTGAACTTTTGAGTTCCCTCATTCACTCAGTTAGTCAGTATTACTAGTAACTGTAAAACATTCCCTTTTCATTATGTTAAGTCGAATCTTGACTACCTAACCTTATATTTGATTTGGAGTGACTAAAGTGTCTATCTTTAGGCTGTTTACATTGTTTAGTCCCTTCACTGTCACATGCATTTTCAGCTCTAGCACAGCTATTTTCCAAGGTATTTTAGGTTGCAAAGGGTGAAAATACAAGGCAGTAGACAGCCACTAATAGAACTTCTTGATGTGGTACACCTGAAAACAATATGGTGTTTATATAAAAATTACAAAGCCATAGTTAATTGTTATTAATGCTGCCAAATCACGAAAGTCAACCAATATCATTACAATGTAGATTCTATAATAATACACAAATAATGGTAATTAACGTTTAACTAACAGTTAACACCACGACTATCATAATGGTCGACTTTTGATTCTCGTAGTTAAATCTTACACAAGTTATTATAGCGACATGTATCCAGTGGTATCACTTTGCTGTTCTGTATTATGCACACACACAAAAATCTGGCGGGATTAATTAATAACACAACAGTGACTACGACTTCATCATAACCACAGTCATACCTTTGTTTCAGACTTGAGGTGCTGAAGAACAAAATCCCCAAAAGTTCTTCTACAGATTGCAAGTTGGATGTGGCGCGATCCTGAAGCCTGTGGCTTTTGCTGTTTCTGCTAGCGCTTCACAGTCTTCAGACGCTCTTCTTCTTATATAAAGACCTCATTACTCCAGAACCCAATCCGTTGAAAAGTTCACACCGTAAAGGTCACAGTATACAGAAACAAATCCAATTCATAAAACAAGTCACAAATGCCTGAATATTTACAAAATATCTTGGGAATCAGAGACACTTATTTCAGTTTTTGCTTTACTTCGTGGCAGGCAGCAGTAGACAGAACAGCTGCATAACTTAAAAAAAAAAAAAACCGACCCCCCCACCCCTCCCAAAACATGAGCAAGGATCGCATCTTCAGCAAGCCGCTGACATGCGCACAGTGCGGACAGACCTTTGCCCTCGACACCTGCCTGGCGGCGCACAAGACCATCGAGCACCTGGAGCGGCCGCCCCACACCTGCGCCGTCTGCAAGTACGCCTTCTTCAGCGCCGTGGCCTACAACGACCACCTGGTGCGTCACAGCCTGCAGCGCCAGTCCCCGACCTCCTACTACACCTGCAGCGAGTGCGGGTTGGATTTTCCCTCGGAACACGGCATGCGGGTGCATCTCAGCTCGCACACGGGGCTGTCCATGCAGAGTCGGGGCAACGCCAACGTGAAGCGTTGCAGCGTCTTCAGCTGCCCGCTCTGCCCTGCCGAGCTGATCGGGCGGAGACTGTACCATGAGCATGTCCGCATGCACAAGAGGCAGAAGCTGACGCCTGGAGATGCGTGCGCGCCCGTTTCTCGGCGAGAGACCGAGGAGGAGGAGGAGGAGGAGGTGAGGATGAAGAAGCGAGGGGTGGACAGTGCGTGACCGGGACGACGTGTGTGGGGATAGGTTTGATTCTCTGGTTGGGGGGGGAAAGTTGGGAGTTCAGTCGGGTAAAAACAGTCGTGTAAATTGACACTGGGGTGACAGTTTGATCTCGAAAAAAATAAAATCTCTGGCTTTCGCTCACTGGAGTTGCACCGTCTTCCGCGTTTAGCCGGTTGGAGTGTGAGGGAGTGTGAAAACAGAACAAAGAAAAAAGTTATCTTAAACAGTTTGGCGCGGGGGGGGGGGGGGGGGGGGGGTACTGGTTTTTTTTATATATGTTTAAAAAAAAAAATTTTTTTAGCATAACTTGCTCAATTGAATGAATATATTCAAGATATCCAGCATTTTAGGTCAATTGAATGAATATTTTCAAGATATTCAGCATTTTAGGTCATCCACAGGGAATAGTTAGAGACAGAACCACCCCTTCAAGCAAACCAGTCCTCATATTGTGCTGTGGTTTTATCACTAACCTCTTTTATGGAATACTTAAAAAGAACCTTAAGATCTACAGAGGTTTTTAAAATTTTTTATTGATTTCTTCTGTTCCTCAGCTACAGTTATGAGGTTCGTCAAACGTATACATGCGACTGTTGTTTACCCATTCCAACTTCAGGGAAGATTTGTCATCCGTACCTACCCACATGACATGGCCTACTCTTCCGAAAGGCAGAACGGGTTGTAACGCATGCGCAAGAAGTTCTATACATGTACATTATCACACAGGGCTATGGTTTACAGTTTCATCCAAAAGACTTTTGGGGGGAGTGGAGTCCGTACTGATGTTAACTCCAGAGGAAAAATCTCCTCAAATGGCTGCCTCAGGGGTGGCTCGAACCCAGGCCGTCAGATCACAAGCACAATGTTCTAACCATTTGGCTTAGATATTTTTAAAAATTTTATATTATTCTTTTATATCGAGGATAATGGAATAAGCATTTATGTGCTTTTTTACATCCTGTCCCCATGTGTATGCGGTTTTGTCAATTCTGTCATCTGTCCCCACCGGCACACGATGGCCTACTCTTATGAAAAGCGGAACAGGATTTAACGTGTGCGGAAGATGTTCTGCGTGCGTTCGCACACGGGACCTCGATTTATAGTCTCATCCGAAGGACTTTTGCGGAGAGTGGAGTCTGCATTGATGTTAACTCCAGGGGAAAATATCCCCTTGAATGGGAATCGAACCCGGGTCGTCAGATTGCGAGATGGAGAACTTAGCTGGTGAAAACTGAAAGTGAAACTGAAAGTAATGGCAAGGCATTGTTACAGACATTGTGTTGAGGCTTTTTGTTGTTGTTATTGTTTGTTGTTGGGGTTTTGTAACCTTAATCTTATGAAGCTAGATTCACTGAAAAGAGCATTTTCAGCCCTTTCAATTGTATGGTTCATTGTAACTAAGGGCAAAAAAATGGTGAATTGTGTGAATCAGTTGCTTTTTTTCTTTTTTAGCCTGCTGCTTAAAAAAAACCCAAAAACTTCCTACTAAAATTATTTGCATATTTTTATGCAAATTTCAAACAAAACTTGCTCGAGATGCATTTGTTGAGATGGTATTCTGTCAAAAATTTCAATAATTCCAAAACACGCTTTGTGGTAATTTTTCATTATCTAGATTATATACCCCACCTCCATGGTAAAAGGAATTTGAAAGAAAAAAAATCAATCAGAATGTTTAGTCCGAATTCTGTGAAGACTGTAAGTGTAGTGCAAGTTACAAGATCAGCTATCAGAGTGTGAAGCAAGGGTCAAAGTCTTATTAACATTGTATAAATTTAAAATTCCATTTATGTCGCTCCATACTGATTCACGCAGTTGGCCCATGACACCACTGTTTGGTCTGTCCGTTTTATTTCCAACATGGCCACACAGTGTGTATTGTTAAGGTTGGTTTGACAATGATCAAAAGCAGACGCGAAGGTTTGAATCATGTTTAAAGCCCTGCCAGCCACAGAGGCAATGATATTGGGGCTTATTGTAACGGTTTCGATCTGGCTGATTTTTTTTTCTTTGGTTTTTTTTTTAGTTTATGGTGAATTTTAACTGTGCCTTAATTCATGTTCATTGTGCTGGGAAATTGTTTTGAACAGAGAATCATTGTTTGTGAATTATGTAACAACAGTGAATTTTTTCTATTTTTTTCTTCATTCCTCGGCAAGAACTTTGAGGTTCACCGATGGTGAGATTTTGCATGTGCGACCGTTATTCCCCCCACCTTATGGAGGTAGCCGCATTCCGACTTTGGGACTGTATGCTGGGTATGAATTACAGGACCTTTTTATATTTGATCTTCTGTATGTGTGATGCATGATGGGAATGAAGGCACTGGCAGGTCTGCACTTGAAGTTGACCTGGGAGATAGTAAAAATTATCCCCACCCTCAGTTTACCAGAGGCCATCAAGATTCGAACCCACCATTTCATGGACCTATGGGATTGAAGTTGAACGGTCTTAACCACTTGACTTATAGCGTCTGTCAGTTGGAAATAAAATGTGTCAGTGTGTGCCATGTAGTGTGAGGAAAGAGACACTCTATGAATTTGAAAATGTATTATACTGCATAGGATTTGAAGAGAACAGTTCAAGAGTGAAGCACAAATAATGATTTAGAATTCAGTTCAGTTTTGAAATATTCCTGTTGTTAGAAATGTGAATAATGGATATTACACACACACACAACACACACACACACACACACACACACACACACACACACACACAGCTTTAGCTAATTTGAAAGTTGACTTATGACTCTTTCATTTATGACATATATACATAATCTCTTAATAATCAAGATAAAAGATGTTTGTTCTCACCAAACAGGATTAATTAAAAATCTATGTCAGTGATGCACGATCCACTGTTGTACATTATTATGTTTCACAGTTTATCAGTAAATGTGTGCTTATTATAAGCGCATGCAGTCAGCTTCATCATGTGAGTGTGTGTGTGTGTGTGTGAGAGAGAGAGAGAGAGAGAGAGAGAGAGAGAGAGAGAACAAAGAACAAAGTTTATTGCTATTTAGCAATCAAGCCTTATAGCGCTGCAGCGCGGTAAAGAGAGAGAGAGATTTCAATGATTCAACTGGTTTATTGTGTAAGCTTTCTCTCATTGCAACAGGGAAGGGGTTACAATATCAACATAAATTCACTTCATCAATACACTGACATAACTCACTGTATCTCTGACAAGGCTTCCATGTCACGCAATGTCAGTAGGCACACTGGCTCGCTCTGTTTCGCTATACAAGCACATGGGCTGGCTGGTGGTCACACGTAGCTGTCCCGACTGTTACGCTTGCTTGCCCTCTCGCTCTCTCTCTCTCACATATACACACATGCACTCACACACATGAACACAGACGTGCACGCACTCGCACATGCATGCCTGCGCACAAGCAAACACACGTGTACATGCACGTGTGCACACACACACACTCACAAAAACACACTCACACACGCACTCAAACACACTCACACACACTCTCACACACACACACAAACACACTCGAAAAAAAGCAAATGCACTGCTTATTCAATGTACCATCTGAAAATAAAACTGACTTTGACTCACATACAAACACACACAAAAACACACTCTCACACACACAAACACACTCACACAAAAACACACACACACACAAACACACTCGGAAAAAAAAAGCAAATGCACTGCTTATTCAATGTGCCATCTGAAAATAAAAGTTTGACTTTGACTCACACACAAACACATACAAAAACACACTCTCACACACACAAACACACTCACACACACTCACTCACACTCGGAAAAAAAGCAAATGCACTGCTTATTCAATGTACCATCTGAAA
>CM054154.1:28639649-28686652 GCA_028751875.1 Rapana venosa
GGGGAGGAGAGGGAGAGAGGGAGGAGAGGGAGGGAGGGGAAGAGGGAGGGGGAGAGGAGGGAGAGAGGGGGGAGGAGAGAGGGGGAGAGGGAGGGGGGAGAGGGAGGGGGGGGAGAGAGGAGTGGGAGGGAGGGAGGGAGAGAGAGGGAGTGAGTGGGGGAGGGAGGGATAGGGAGGGGGAAAGAGAGGAGGAGGGGGAGGGAGAGAGGGAGGGGGGGAGGGAGAGAGAGGAGAGAGATGGAGGGAGAGAGGAAAGGGAGGGAGGAAGAGAGGGGGAGGGAGGGAGAGGGAGGGGGGGAAAGAGAGGGAGGGAGAGAGAGAGAGGGGGGATAGAGGGAGAGAGGAGGGAGGAGGGAGGAGAGGGAGGGAGGGGGAGAGGGAGGGAGGGAGAGAGAAAAAGAAACTGTTTAAACTTCTTATCACGGGAAAAGAATAAGCAACACATGATGGTTGTTTTTTTTTAATCCAGCCTTTCAGTCAAGGAAAATTTATGCATAAAACCCCCACAAAAAAATCAAGTCAAGGAAAATTTACAAAAATAATGAAAATGTATGACTAATAATAATAATAATAATAATCTTCTTCCTTTTTTGTCATGTTTCTCCCAGGGGAGGTTTGACATTGATGAGCCTTCTGCATCTCTCTCAATAATAATGATAATAATAATGATGATAATAATAAAACTAATGATAATAATAATAATAATGATGATGATGATGATGATATAATACTAACAATGATGATAAATCATAATAGAACAACAACAACCAATCAACAAATGAATATTCAAAGATCAAAGAAAATCGGTCACATAGTAATATCAATACAACACATAGCAACATAGCAATCAATTTACACCCTCCCCCCAAAAACAAACCCCAAACAAAACCAAAACCAAACAAGAGAGAGAGAGAGAGAGAGAGAGAGAGAGAGAGAGAGAGAGAGAGAGAGAGAGAGAGAGAGAGAGAGAGAAGATGAAGAGAGAGACAGAAAGAGAAAGAGAGAGGAGAGATGGAGAGAGACAGAAAGAGAAAGAGAGAGGAGAGAGAGAGAGAGTGAGAGAGAGACAGACAGACACAGAGAGAGGGAGACAGAGAGAAAGACAGACAGACAGACAGACAAGACAGAGACAGAGAAAGACAGAACCAAAAAACAAAAACTATTTTAAAAAAAAGAAACGAAGTGGTCTGTAAAAAAGACAAAATAATTTCACTTAAGACGCAACACACACACATTTTTCTCTATAGATACACAAATCTGGTTGTTTTTTTAAAAAACAACCCAAACAACAACAACAACAACAACAACGACAATAACAACAAAACACCAACGACAACAAAAAACCACCACCACCAACAACAACAAAAACAACAACAAAACACCACCGACAACAACAAAACACCAAACACAACAACAACAACAACAAAACACCACCACCAACAACAAACAAACACCAAAACACCACTGACAACAACAAAGCACCAAGACAACAACAAAACACCAACAACAAAAACACCACCAAACAACAACAAAAAACCAAACAACAACGAAACACCACCAACAACAACAAAACACCACCAACAACAAAACACCACAACAACAACAACAAAACACCAAACAACAACAAACCACCACCACCACCAACACCAACAAAAAACCCCGAACGCTTCTCCTTACCTGTGTGCAGCCGAACGTGGACGTTGCGGTGACTGGCCGTCTGAAACGCTTTGCCGCAGACGTGGCAGGTGTAGGGTTCGATCCCCGTGTGCTTCCTGCGGTGAATCACCAGCCGCTGCGAGCTCTGGAACCTCTCTGCGCAGTCTTGGCAGCCGTAGGGCTTTTCCCCCGTGTGCCGGCGCCGATGCACCGTCAGTCGTCCCCCTTGGGTGAAACTGGCTCCGCAGATGTCGCAGAGGAACGGCCGTTCTCCTGTTCACGAGTTAGTGAGTGGACATTTTTATTTATTAAAATTTTTTTTTTAATTCTTTATCATCATCATCATCATCATCATCATCATCAGACCCGTGACCTTGGCGGTCGTGGGGGAGACACGAAAGACGATGCCGTGGTAAGCCTCCTATCATCCATCTCGGTCCTCGGCTCTGCTCTTTATATATTGAGGATAATGGAATAAGCGCTTATTATATGTGTGCTTTTTTTTTGTTACATCTTGAATCTCAGCGCCTGGGGTTTATCGCAGTTCTTGATGAATTAAACCATTGACGCTGGGGGCAACAGCAAAGTGAGAGGCTGTATGTATGACCAGTGGCTTTCCCACTCATGGAATTCCACTTTACAGCTTAGTGTTTAATGATCGACTATTACTCTCTGACTAAGAAGGCTTGACTTGCACAGTCCTTATGTGCTGCTGCAGCCCTTGGGGCTAGCTGGCCTTTGGAGAACATCTCCAACGCTGACTGTCCGTATGCCCACTTGGCCGAGAGAGTGGGGATGTACTGTGGGCAAGGCATCTCCACTCTAATCAAATTTCTGCCCAATTTCCGTAACAGTAGCTGCCTCCTCTGCTGTTTTGGAGGTCATCGTCGGACACGACAGACAAACTGGTGTCTATCATTTCAATTCATTATAACTTTTAACAGAAATGTCCAATTTTCAATCTTTTTTTCTTTTACAGAATAGCTTTACCAAAAAAAAAATTAATATGCCATAGGACCATATGAAGAGCTCCTGACATCAGTGGAAAAAACCCCACAAACTAAAGTGGTACGGGCACACCACACGAACATTTAGACTGGCCAAGACTGTCCTACAGGGAACAGTATTTATTTATCAATTTTATTTTATTCTTTTATATCGAGGATAATGGTGCTTTTTTACATCCAGTCACCGTGTGTATGCGGTTTTGTAAATTGTCATCTGTTCCCACCAGCACACAATGGCCTACTCTTACGAAAAGCGGAACAGGATTTAACGTGTGTGCAAGATGTTCTGCGTGTGTTCCCACACGGGGCCTGGGTTTATAGTCTCATCCGAAGAATAAGGAGGGGGACAGAAGAAGAGGCAGACAGAGAAATAAAAATGGGAAGACAACAACATCAGACAGTGGACTGAGAGGCTTTGAGTGGAACGAATTGCTACAGAAAGCAGAGAGGACCACGTGAGAGTGGAGGAGGAAGCTGGTTACAAAATCTTCAGTGGCGGCCTACCCATGGGACTAGAAATATTTATTTATCTATTTATTAATTAATAATAATAATAATAATAATAATAAATGGAATTTATATACCGCTAAATCTTGTAAAACAAACAAATCGAAGCGCTTCTTTTTATATCAAGGATAACAGAATAAGCACTCACACGTGCGCTTTTTTTATTTTTTACATCCAGTCCCCGCCATGTGTACGCGGTTTTTGTAAAAATTTTGTCACCCGATCGATGAAGTGAGAAGGAGGAGACTGACCGGTGGATCGTGGTCTAGAGGTAACGCGCCTGTCTAGAAAGCGAAAAGTCCGGGTCGGAAGTGTGCGGTGGTTTGTATCCCGTCTGGGGCCTGAAACTTTTCCCCCATCCATTAGACCATGAGTGGTGGTCTGGGCACTAGTCTTTCGGATGAGACGATAAACCGAGGTCCCGTGTGTTCAGAAAATTATGCAGCGCACGTAAAAAAGAACCCACGGCAACAAGAGAGTTGTCCCTGGCAAAATTCTTAGAAAAAGCCACTCTGATAGGGAAACAAATACAGTTGCAAACCCCCCAAAAAAGTAGAAAAAAAAAGGGTGGCACTGCTCTTGTGGTGTTGACGCGCTCTCCCCAGGGAGAGCAGCCCCGAATTTCAGGCAGAGAAATCTGCTGTGACTTAAAGTGGTATAAATGAAATGAAATAAATGAAATGAAATAAACAAAATGAAATAAATGAAATAATAAATAAATGAAACGAAATAAATGAAATGAAAGGAAATGAAGAAATGAAATAAAAGAAATGAAATAAATGAAAAATGAAATAAATGAAACAAAATAAATGAATAAATGAAATAAATGAAATGAAATAAATGAAGAAATGAAAGAAATGAAGAAATGAAATAAATGAAATGAAATAAACGAAATGAAATAAATGAAATGAAATAAATGAAATGAAAAAAATGAAATGAAATGAAATGAAATAAATGAAATGAAATAAATGAAATGAAACGAAATAAATGAAGAAATGAAATAAATGAAATAATGAAATAAATGAAATGAAATAAATGAAATGAAATAAACGAAACGAAATAAATGAAATGAAATAAATAAAATGAAATAAATGAAATGAAATAAATGAAATTAAATAAATGAAGAAATGAAATACACAAAATGAAATAAATGAAAAATGAAATAATGAATGAAATAAATGAAATGAAATAAACGAAATGAAATAAATGAAGAATAACGAATAATGAAATAATAATGAAGAAATAAATGAAATGAAATCAATGAAGAAATGAATAAATGAATGAAATAAATGAAGAATGAATAATAAATATGAAAGAAATGAAACGAAATAAATGAGAAATGAAAAATAAATGAAAGAAAGATGAAATAAATGAAATGAATACAAATGAAAGAAATGAAATAAATGAAAGAAATAATGAAATAAAATGAAAGAAATGAAATAAATGAAACGAAATAAATGAAACGAAATAAATGAAAAACGAAAAAAAATGAAATGAAATAATACGAAAGAATAAATGAAAATAAATGAAATGAAATAAATGAAATGAAATGAAATGAAATAAATGAAGAAATGAAAACGAAATAAATGAAATGAAATAAACGAAATGAAATAAATGAAAAAGAAATAAATAAAGAAACGAAATAAAGAAAATGAAATAAAAAAAATGAAATAAATAAATAAATGAAAATGAAATAAATGAAATGAAATAAATGAAATGAAATAAAGAAATGAAATGAAATGAAATGAAATAAATGAAATGAAATAAATGAACGAAATGAAATAAAGAAATGAAATAAATGAAGAAATAAATGAAAATGAAATAAATAAAATGAAATAAAAATGAATAAAGAAATGAAATGAAAAAATGAAATAAATAATGAAATAAATGAAGAAATGAAATAAATGAAATGAAATAAACGAAAATAAACGAAATAAATGAAAGAAATGAAATAAACGAAATGAAATGTAAGAAATGAATAATGAAATGAAATAACGAAAATGAAATGAAAAATAAATGAAATAAATGAAATAAACGAAATGAAATAAATGAAACGAAATAAATGAAGAAATGAAATAAATGAAGAAATATAAATAAATAAATGAATGAATAAATGAAATGAAATAAATGAAACGAAATAAGAAATAAATGAAAAATGAAATAAAAGAAATGAAATAATAAATGAAGAAATGAAATAAATGAAAAAATAAAAATGAAAAAATGAAGAAATGAAATGAAATGAAATAAGAAATGAAATAAATGAAATGAAATCAATGAAATGAAATAAATAGAAATAAATAAATAAAATAAATGAAATGAAATAAATGAAATGAAATGAAATAAAATGAAATGAAATAAATGAAAAATGAAATAAATGAAACAAAATAAATGAAAAAATGAAATAAATGAAATGAAATAAATGAAAAAACGAAATAAATGAAACGAAATAAACGAAATGAAAAATAAATGAAATGAATGAAATAATGAAATAAATGAAATGAAATAAATGAAATGAAATGAAATGAAATAAATGAAATAAATAAATGAAAATGAAATAAATGAAATAAACGAAATGAAATAAATAAATGAAATGAAATAAACGAAATGAAATAAATGAAGAAATGAAATGAAAAAAAACCGAAATGAAATAAATGAAGAATGAAATGAAATAAATGAAACAAAATAAATGAAACGAAATAACCGAAATGAAATAAATGAAATGAAAAAAACAAAATGAAATAAATGAAGCATGAAATGAAATAAATGAAACAAAATAAATGAAACGAAATAACCGAAATGAAATAAATGAAATGAAAAAAACGAAATGAAATAAATGAAGAATGAAATGAAATAAATGAAACGAAATAAAATGAAATGAAATAAATGAAACGAAATAAATGAAATGAAATCAATGAAACGAAATATATGAAATAAATGAAGAAATGAAATAAAATGAAATGAAATAAATGAAACGAAATAAATGAAATGAAATCAATGAAACGAAATAAATGAAAAAATAAATGAGAAATGAAATAAACGAAACGAAATAAATGAACGAAATCAACGAAATGAAAAAATAAACGAAACGAAATAAACGAAACGAAACGAAATAAACAAAGAAACGAAATAAACGAAACGGAACGAAATAAACGACGACCTGTGTGAGTTCGGCGATGGACGGTCAGATGACTGTTGGAGCTGAAAGCCTCAGCGCAGAACTCGCAGCGGAAAGGCTTGCCCGTGTGGTAGCGCATGTGGACACTCAGGCTGCCCTTGAAGGCAAACTTGGTGCCGCAGATCTCGCACTGGAACTTCCGCAAGCCCAGGTGGCGCTCCACGTGGCTCCGGTACCGCCGTCTGTCCGGCAGTCGCTTGTGGCAGACGTGGCAGGGGAAGGTGGTTTTCCGCTGGTGGGTTTTCATGTGCCAGGTCAGGGTGCCTGTAAGGTCAAGGTAACAAGGTAAAGGTGTCCCATAACCTGTAAGGTCGTAGAGGAGCGAGGCGTCAGAGACCTCACTTCTCTAAAGGTTTCGGTAAAGGAGTCCCATAACCTATAAGGTCGTAGGGGAGCGAGGCGTCAGAGACCTCACTTCTCTAAAGGTAAAGGTAAAGGAGTTCTATAACCTGTAAGGTCGTAGAGGAGCGAGGCGTCAGAGACATCAACTTCTCTAGGGGGCCAGTGTATTGAGGGCTAGTGGCACCCATCTCCTCTCCTCTCCCTCGCTGCTTTACCTTCCTTCCCTGACCCTAAAAGAGGGCAGGTACCCATTTACAGCTGGGTGTGAACTGGGGGGACTGTACTGAAGCCTAAAAAGGAAAAGGTAAAGGTGTCCCATAACCTATAAGGTCATAGGGGAGCGAGGCGTCAGAGACCTCAACTTCTCCAAGGGGCCAGCGTATTGAGGGCTGGTGGCGCCCATCTCCTCTCCTCTCCCTCGCTGCTTTACCTTCCCTGACCCTAAAGAGGGCAGGTACCCATTTACAGCTGGGTGAACTGGGGGAACTGTACTGAAGCCAAGGCAGCGCGCAAACGGTCACCCATCCAACTGGTAACCACCACGCCCAATGCTTGCTTAACTTGGCTGGGAGAAAGCGAGTGCTCCGACCACTGAGCTATCCCGTCCCCTGCCTGAGGGGGCGTTCGAATTCATTTAACGTCTCTTTTCCCAGTTGTGATAGTATTAGACTGAGGGGCGAGTCGGGAGCGGGGGTGGGTGGGTGGGGGGGTAGACGTCTGATGTTGATTTTTTTTTTTTCATTTATTGTTTGATTTTGAGGATGACGATAACGAAATTCTAGTTTTCTGAGGGGTAAGAGAAGAAAGTATGAGACGGTTGTTTTTTTGTTGTGTTTTTTTTTACATCGATGAGGAATATGGAATAAGCACTCATGTGCTTTTTGTTTTTTACATTTTTATTTATTTATTTATTTATTCTTTTATATCGAGGAATATGGAATAAGCACTCATGTGCTTTTTTTCACATCCAGTCCCTGGTGTGTATGCAGTTTTGTCAATTTTGTCATCTGTTTCCACTGGCACACAATGGTCTACTCTTCCAAAAAACGGAACAGGCTTTAACATGTGCGCGAGATGTTCTGCGTGCATTCACACACGGGACCTCGGTTTATAGTCTCAAACCGAAGGACTTTTTTGGGGAGGAGTGGAGCCAGCACTGATATTGATAATAATAATAATCATCATAATAATAATGATGATAATAATAATAATAATAATAATAATAATAATGTATGGGATTTACATAGCGCTGAATCTTGTAAAGTTAACAAATCGAAGCGCTTGCATTAAAATCATTCACACGTATGCAACCGTCCACAAATATCAAGATAAACAAATATCAAATTTATACACACAACACACTTAGGTGGGGTGGTGGAGGTGAAGGTAGCTATTGAAAAGTAGGAACAGATAACAGGGGAAGATCTCAAGTAGAAAATAAGTGCATTTTGAGGCTGGATTTGAAAGTACCAAATGAAGGCTTTAGGCAAAGTGGGAGAGGGAGGTCATTCCATGTGGACGGACCAGAAACAGAAAGAGCGATGGCCAACAGTGGGTTTTTTTTAATCTGGATGTTCGAAAGCACAACGTATCTTCAGCTGAACGAAGGGAACGGGATGGAGTGTACAGGTGAAGACAGCTACAGAGAGTGGAAAATATCCCCTTGAACGGTATTCGAACTCGGGTCAGCCGATCACGAGTGCAATGCGCAACGCTCTAACCAACCAGGCTATCCCGTCCAGGGTGCTGTGTTACTGCTCTCAAGAGTGTTGTATGTACCATATAAAGACTATAAACTGAGGCCCCGTGTGCGAACGCATGCAGAACATCTTGCGCACACGTTAAATCCTGTTCCGCTTTTCGAAAGAGTAGGCCATTGTGTGCCGGTGGGAACAGATGACAAAATTTACAAAACCGCATACACACTGGGACTGGATGTAAAAAAAAAAGCACCTGAGTGCTTATTCAATTATCCTTGATATTTAAAAAAAAAATCATGTCATCTGAGCACTTTGATATGTTGCTTTACAAGATTCAGCACTATATAAATTCCATACATTATTATTATTATTATTACCACTCGGTTTTTCCCCTTTTATTCTTTCTTTATATTTTTCTTCTTCCATTAATTCCCAGAGGAGTCCGGTTGGGGACGATGCACTGAATTTTTTTTTGAGGGGGGTGGGGGTGGAGGGGGGGGGGGGGGGTCTGTGTCTCTTGGGGCAGTTGAGCCTGGCGGAGCCCATCCCTATTCCAGTGTGTTTCGTTGGGGGAGGGGGGGGGGGGGGGGGGGGGGGGGGGGGGGGGGGGGGGGGGTGTGCTCGAAGAGTGGGTTGTTAAAAATCATGTTTGTGTATGTCTTTACCTCTTAAAGTAAAATTCAATTCGATTTAGTTCAGTTCAGTTCTCTCTCTCTCACACACACACACAAGATTTTCTCTCGTTGGTCACAGTTAGAAATAGTTTTATTATTCATTTGTTAGATTCTGTTAGAAATTGGGATTTTTATTATTCTGTACTCAAGAATTATTTGTATTTACATTTTTTTTATAGTTCTGTGTAGATTTAATTAATACAGTAATCCCCTACCCCACTCCCAGAATTCCTCCCCCCCCCCCCCCACCCCCTTCCTCTACACTTTTTCCCCCCTTAATGTGTCTAATATCCCATTTTGTGAAGAGACGTAAAATGAAATCGAACACACACACACACATACACACAAAACGCACACTCATTCACTCACTCACACACACACAAACACGTACACACACACACACAGCCCTACTCACACATACATATACACACACAACAACACACACCCCTCAACACACCCCTACTCACACACTCACTTTCACACACACAAACACGTACACACACAAACACGTACACACACAAACACGTACACATACACACCCCCTACTCACACACACACATGCACACAGACACAACACACACATACACCCCCTCCAACACACACACACACCCTACTCACTCACAAACACACTCACTCACACACACCTACACACACATTATTCAATGTACCATCTGAAAATAAAAGTCTGACTTGACTCACTCACACACACCTACACACACACACCCTACTCACTCACACACACATTCACTCACTCACACACACCTCACACACATTATTCAATGAACCATCTGAAAATAAAAGTCTGACTTGACACACTCACACACACCTACACACACTCACACACACACTCACTCACACACAACACACACACCTACACACATTCAATGTACCATCTGAAAATAAAAGTCTGACTTGACTTGACACACACACACCTACACACACACACAACACACACTCACTCACTCACACACACACCTACACACACACACTCACACACACACAACACACACACACACACAACACACACACACACACACACACACACCTACACACACACCTACACAACACACTCACTCACCTGCATTAGGTAACACTTTTCCACACTCTTTGCACGTGCGTTTTTCCAGCTGAGCACAGGGGTCTGGAGCATCATCTGTTTCCTTGGAATGCTGAGATTCCTGTGTCAACACACGCACACACACACATATCACACACATACACACACACACACACACACATCACACACATAAGGGAAAATAAAGGTAAAGGAGTCCCATAACCTATAAGGTCGTAGGGGAGCGAGGCGTCAGAGACCTCACTTCTCTAGGGTCAGCATATTGAGGGCAGGTCACCCATCTCCTCTCCCTCGCTGCTTTACCTTCCCTGACCCTAAAGAGGGTAGGTACCCATTTACAGCTGGGTGAACTGGGGGAACTGTACTGAAGCCAAGGCGCGCAAACGGTCACCCATCCAACTGGTAACTGCGCTCGACGCTGCTTAACTTGGCTGGGGGAAAGCGAGTGCTCCGACCACTGAGCTATCCCGTCTCCCACACACACATACACACATATATACATTGGGGGGGACGAGATAGCCTGGTGGTTAGAGTCATGTATTCGTGATCTGCTGACCCGGGTTGGAATCTTGTTCAAGAAGATTTTTCCTCTGGAGTTAACATCCGTGCTGACTCCACTCTCCCCAACAGTCCTTCGGATGAGACTATAAACCGAGGTCCTGTGTGCAAACACACGCAGGACATCTTGCACACACGTTAAAACCCGTTCCGCTTTTCGGAAGAGTAGGCCATTGAGTGCTGGTGGGAAGGGATGACAAAATTTTCAAAATTGCATACACACTGGGACTGGATGGGAAAAAACACCCACATGAATGCTTATTCCATTATCCTCAATATAAAAGAATATAATAAAAAAATTTTTTAAAAGGGATGACAAAATTTACAAAAATGCATACACAAGGGGACTGGATGAAAAAAAACCCACATGCTTATTCCATTATCCTTGAAATAAAAGAATAAATAAATAAATAAACAAACACACTCATGTACCATCTGGAAATAAAATTTTGATTTTGACTTTGACTCACACACACACACACCCATCCACACGCATAAACACAAACATTCTCTCCCACACACCTTCACACACTCTCTCTCTCTCTCTCTCTCTCTCTCTCTCTTCTCTCTCTCTCTCCTCTCTCTCTCTCTCTTTAACTTCGAATTATTGTATTGATGTTGTTGTTGGCGGGGCTGTTAAAAACTGGTTTATATCAGGCTCCTCGACATTTTGTAACTTAACTCGATATCTTTATTGATAGTATATATATATATTTTTAAAGGGTTTTGGTGAGAATGCTTTAACAGAATTTGATATCTGCTTTATTTTGATGTTGATGTAACCTAGAAATGCTCTCTCTCTCTCTTGCTTCTTACTGTCTCCCCTCTATTTTACTTTATCCATATTACCTAATTATAATCAGTGTATCAGTTTTCATATTAATGTTTGATTTATTTGAGAATTATATGTTTATCAACATATATCTTTTCTTCCCCCCCAAAATCTATGTATCTCTTGAAATTAATGCTGAAATCAGTTAGGGATTATGTAATGTTAAATATATAATTTTTAATTTATTTTTTTAAATCATGTTGTCGTTGTTATAGTAAGATTTTTCCCTTTGTTTTGTTGATCGTCCCTAATCAGGGCAAGGGCCGGATTAAAAAAAGTATGCGCATGCTTATTCTGTTACCCTTGAAAAATAAAGATTCATTCATTCATTCATTCATTCGTTCGTTCTGAGCGCTTTGATTTGTTGCTTTACAAGATTCAGCGCTATATAAATTCCATACATTTCATTTCACTTATTTATTTCATTTCATTTATACCACTTTAAGTACGGCAGATTTTTGGTGAAATTTTGGGGGCGCTTCTCCCCCCTGGGAGAGAGGCGCGTCACCGCCAAAAGAGCGCGCCACCCTTTTTTTTGTTTTTTTTTCTGAAATGCTTTTTTCCCCTATAAGAGTGGTTTTTTTAAGAATTTTCCCAGGGCAACTCCTTGTTCCCATGGTTCTTTTACGTGCCTGAATAATTTTTGAAACCAACGGGACCGGTTTATCATCTCATCCGAAAGGTTGCGCCCAGCCCCGCTCTGGTCTAATGGTGGGGGGAAAAAAGTTTCGGGCCCAGAGGGATGAAAACCCCCTTTCCCCCCGGACTTTTTCGTTTTAGGGCGATTATTAAAACCCCCCCCTAATATTTTTAAAAAAAAAATTTTTTTTAAAATAAAATTTAAAAATTTTTTAAAATTAAAAAAATTTTTTTAAAAAAACCCTTAAAAAAAAATTTTTCCCAAAATCCCTCTCTTAAATTCCTACACCCCCCCCCCCCCCCCCCCCCCCCCCCCCCCCCCCACCCCCCCCCCCAAAATTCCAAAACGAAACCGTATCTTGTTGTGATGAAAATATTTAATAAACAAACTTTTTTTTTTTGGGGGCATGAAATAATTATATATTAGAAGGAAATGATTTTTGTACGGTTTTCTTGTTTTGCTTGCAATTTCTTTACATCAACCTTTTAGGGCCCTAGGCCGAGTTCTTAAAATTTTCGAGTTGAGTTCACTCCTCCTCTCTCTCTCTCCTCTTTTTTAAACACTAATCCATTTTTCCCAATCCTCCTCAACCCCTCCTACACCCTACACCTCTCTCACTTCTCTTCTTCCCCCCTTCCCCTCACACTCCTTCAACCTTCCACACTCTCTTTCATCTCTCTCCCCAAAATATACCAAACGAAAAACCGATCTTCATTTGTGAGTAAAATCTCTTAATACAACAAACTTTTTCTCTTACTGATGGCATGAAATAATTATATATCTAGACAGGCAGTGATTTTTGCTACTGTTTTCTTGCTTTGCATTGTCAATTTCTCTTACATCAACCATGTATTATGGCCTAAGGCCGAGATACATTAAATTTCTGAGTTCTGAGTTCACTCTCTCTCTCTCTCTCTCACTCTCTCTCTCACTCTCTCTCACACACTCTCAATCTCACTCTCTCTCTCACTCACTCAATCTCACTCTCTCTCTCACACTCCTCTCACTCACTCTCTCACACACTCTCTCACTCTCTCTCTCATTCTCTCTCTCACACTCACACTCTCTCTCACACACTCTCTCACACTCTCTCTCTCACTCTCTCTCCCCCAAAATCATACCAAAACGATAACCGCATCTTCATTTGTGATGTAAATATCGTAATACAACAAACTTTTTCTCTTACTGATGGCATGAAATTATATATCTAGACAGGCAGTGATTTTTGCTACTGTTTTCTTGCTTGGCATCGTCCATTTCTCCTACGCCAACCATGTATTAATGGCCTAAGGCCGAGATACATTTTAAATTTCTGAATTCTGAGTTCACTCTCTCTCTCACTCTCTCACACACTATCTCTCTCTCTCACACTCTCTCTCTCACTCTCTCTCACACCACTCTCTCTCTCACTCTCTCACACACTCTCACGCTCTCTCTCTCTCACACATCTCTCTCTCACTCTCTCTCACACTCTCTCTCTCACACACTCTCACTCTCTCTCTCACCACTCTCTCTCTCCCACTCTCACTCTCTCTCACACACACTCTCACTCCACTCTCTCACACTCTCTCTCTCTCTCTCCCTCTCACACACTATCTCTCTCACACTCTCTCTCTCACACACTCTCCCTCCTCACACACTCTCTCACACACACTCTCACACTCTCTCTCTCACACTCTCACTCTCTCTCACACTCACACTCTCTCACTCACACTCTCTCTCACTCTCTCTCTCACACTCTCACACACTCTCTCACACTCCCCCCCCCCCCCAACCTCTGAAACTCACTCACCACGGGCAGCGCTCTGACCATCACCCCGTGCCGCGTCTTGAGGTGGGACCTCAGATCGTAGACGTGGTTGAAGCAGCGGCCGCACTCCTCACAGGCATGGGCGCCGCGCTCGCTGTGGCGGGTCTGGTGCACCTTCAGACTCATTTTTCTGGGGAAGGTCTTGCCACACACGTCACAGCGGAATGGCTTGTCCCCTAAACACACACACACACACACACACAGGGGTGACGGGATAGCCTTAGTGGTTAGAACACTGCGCTCGCGCGATCTTGACGACCCCGGGTTCGATTCCCTGTTCAAGGGTTGGGGGGGGGGGGGAGAGAGGGGATAGCCTTAGTGGTTAGAACACTGCGCTCGCGCGATCTTGACGACCCCGGGTTCGATTCCCTGTTCAAGTGGTGGTGGGGGGGGGAGGGAGAGAGGGGATAGCCTTAGTGGTTAGAACATTGCGCTCGCGCGATCTTGACGACCCCGGGTTCGATTCCCTGTTCAATGGGGGGATATTTAAAAAAAAAATTTTTCCCCCTGGGGTTAATAACATCAGTGCAGCAGACTCCACACTCTCTTCCCGAAAAGTCCTTCGCGTGAGACGATAAACAGAGGAGGCCCCTGTGTGTGTGTGCGAACGCACTGGAGAACATCGTGTGCGCGTATGTTAAAATCCTGTTTCCGTTTTTCGTAAGAGTAGGTCATTGTGTGCCGGTGGGAATGGATGAGAGAATTTAGAAAATCCACATACACACGGGGACTGGATGTAAAAAAAGCTCATGAGTGCTTATTCCATTATCCTGGATATTTAAAGAATAATGAAAGAAAGCTGTCAGTCTCCCCCACTCACAGCTGCTATCCATCCCATCCCGCCCAGCCAGCCCAGCTGGTGGCATTAATTACAGCAGGAACTGACTAACCACACTAGGACTTGGTAAAAGGAAGGGATGCACTAAATTTAGCACTCTTGTACTAGGTGATTTTTTGTTGTTTGTTTCTTTTCATTTAATTCTTTTATATCGAGGATAATGGAATAAGCACTTATGCACTTTTTTTACATCCAGTCCCCGTCTGTATGCGGTTTTGTCAATTTTGTCATCTGTTCCCACCGGCACCCGACGGCCTACTCTTACGAACAGCGGAACAGGATTTAACATGTGCGCAAGATGTTCTGCGTGCGTTCGCACATGAGGGCCTCAGTTTATAGTCTCATGATGTTGGATTTGGGTGCTTGTCACGATCAGGATTGTTTTGTCAAAATCACTGACCAGGACGGAAGGGGGGAGGGGAGGTTGGAACAGACGCGCACCTGCCTAACAAGTAAACTGTGAGGTTCTGGGTTCCATTCCCTTTCTTTCCAGATTCTTCTTCTTCTTCCTTTTTTGTCATGTTTCTCCCAGGGGAGGTTTGACACTGATGAGCCTTCTCTCCATCTCTCTCTCTGTTTTGAGCTTCCTCCTTATTCATGCCCCTTTCTCTAAAGATCATCTGCAATACAGGCAGCTGTTAGCCAAATGCCAAGGCCTGTATATATATCAAAATGTTATAACTCTTTGAAATGTTCGTTTTCATTATTTTCATTTCTTTCATACCACTTTAAGACACAGCAGATTTATCTCTATATATATATATTGTTACTCTTTAAAATGTTCATTTTCATTATTTTCATTTCTTTCATACCACTTTAAGTCACAGCAGATTTCTCTGCAGATTTCTCTCTCTATATATATATTGTTACTCTTTAAAATGTTCATTTTCATAATTTTTCTTTTCCTGTCTGCAACCATAACTGTTTCCCCTATCAGAGTGGCTTTTTTTTCTATAGAAATGTGCCAGGGACAACTCTCTTGTTGCCAGGGGTTCTTCTTATACATGCGCTAAATAATTTTATGTAACGCACGCGACCTCAGCTTAATAATAATAATAAATGGAACTTATATAGCGCTATATCTTGCAAAGACAAATCAAAGCGCATGCATTCAACCTAATCTTACACAGTCATGCAACCAATGACAAAAAATCAATGTTAATCAAAGCTTATCATATCCAAAAGAACTAGCACCCAGACCACCACTCACGGTCTAATTTGTTTCAAACCTAAGAATTTCCTCTCCTGTTTCAATTCATAGCTATCCCTGCTTTTCAACAGCCAAAAATTCCATCACCCTGCAAAGTGTATAACGTGTGTGTGTGTGTGTGTGTGTGTGTGTGTGTGCATTTGGACTTGTTAGAACTATTACTTGCTATTGGTTGCATGACTGTGTAAGAATGAGTTGAGTGTAAGCGCTTTGATTTGTCTGAGCAAGATACAGCACTATATAAATTCCATTTATTATTATTATTATTATTATTAATGGGATGGAGGGAAAAGTTTCTGGCCCCAAACAGAGGATCGAACCACCGCACACTTCCGACCTGGACTTTTCGCTTTTCTAGGCAGGCGCGTTACCTCTCTGCAGACCAGCGATCCACCTTCAGACTGTTGCCCGCGTCCACACACTCACCTGTGTGCAGGCTCTCGTGGCTTTTGCAGTCGGCGAAACGAACAAACCGTCGGCCGCAGAACTGACAGGCGTGACGACGGGGTTTGGGGCTGGTCCCACAGCCATCATTGACTGCCTGCTGAAACAAAAACACACCTGCGTTACATTGCTTTCTGTCCATACCAGGTAAAGGTGGTGTTCCCATAACCTATGTGGTCGTAGTAGGCGTCAGAGACCTCAGCTTCTCCAGGGGCCAGCAAGTCCTTCGGATGAGACTATAAACCGAGGCCCCGTGTGCGAACGCATAGCAGAACATCTTGCGCGCACGTTAAATCCTGTTCCGCTTTTCGAAAGAGTAGGCCATTGTGTGCCGGTGGGAACAGATGACAAAATTTACAAAAACGCATACACACGGGGACTGGATGTAAAAAAGCACATGAGTGCTTATTCCATTATCCTCGATTAAAAAAAAAAAAAAAGCAATATTGAGGGCGGCGGCGCCCATCTCTTCTCCCTCGCTGCTTTACCTTCCCTGACCCTAAAGAGGGCAGGTACCCATTTACAGCTGGGTGTACTGGGGGACTGTACTGAACCCAAGGTGCACTAACGGTCACCCATCCAAATGGTAACCAGGCTGGATGCTGCTTAACATTGGCATGGGGGGAAAGCGAGTGCTCTGACCACTGAGCTATCCTGTACCCCCATTTCTGTACCTACAAACTTAAATCCCTTTCTTTTTCTTTAATAATAATAATGTATGGAATTTATATAGCGCTGAATCTTGTAAAGCAACAAATCAAAGCGCTCAGATGACTTTTTTTTTTTATATATCGAGGATAAGGAATAAGCACTCATGTGCTTTTTTACATCCAGTCCCCGTGTGTATGCGGTTTTGTCAATTTTGTCATCTGTTCCCACCAGCACACAATGGCCTACTCTTTTGAAAAGCGGAACAGGATTTAACGTGTGCACAAGATGTTCTGCATGCGTTCGCACACGGGGCCTCAGTTTATATTTTCATCCGAAGGACTTTAACACGTCAAACAACATACCAACCAGATTGGTCGCCTTGATGCAGTGGGTAGAACTTTGGGTTATGGACTGGAAGGTTGCAGGTTCAAATCCCATGTGAGCTGTAGGGATTTTTCAGACTCTGGCTGGCTCCTCCTACCTATAGTAAATGTACTGTGGGGGGTCATTTGGAAGACTGGGACCACACAGTCGAGCTTCATCCACTTTATCACGCCGAATTTGGATGTGCTGGGCCTGACTTGTCAGGTGCTTATTGGCAGTGTAACGCATTTTTGCTTGCATGACAGATATCAATAGTCGCTGTCTGAGCAGTCAACGAAGAAGAATCCACTTCACGGATGTGACTTTGAGTCCTGCTGAATATACCTGACCAATACTGCAAGGTGTCTGTATCTCTCGGGCCCAGTTGACACTGGGCAAGTAGTCTAAAGGCATTGAACTATTGAAGGTGGGGGGTTGGTTTCTAAAGGAATCAAACCTGCACCTTTTCCCTTTTGTGTGTGTGTGGGTGGGAGAGAGGGGGGAAGGGGCGTGTGCACGTGCGTTTGTGTGTTGTATGCAAGTGTGTATGTGCATGTGCGCACATACGTATGTGTGTGAGAGTGAGTGCTTGCCTGCACACATGCATGCACATCACTATCCAAAAACCCACCAAAAAACCATACTGCATGCTAACCAAGCACAAATTTATCTTCCGCAAACACTCAGGCAGCAACTCATCTATGTAAAAATGCGTCACGCTGCTGCTAAACGCCTGACAAGTGGATCGGTGGTCTAGAGGTAACGCGCCTGTCTAGAAAGCGAAATGTCCGGGTCAGAAGTGTGCGGTGGTTCGAATCCCGTTTGGGCCCCGAAACTTTCCCCCCATCTATTAGACCATGAGTGGTGGTCTGGGTGCTAGTCTTTTGGATGAGACGATAAACCGAGGTCACGTGTATTACACAAAATTTTCAGCGCACGTAAAAGAACCCACGGCAACAAGAGAGTTGTCCCTGGCAAAATTCTTAGAAAAAAAGCCACTCTGATAGGGGGAAACAAATACAGTTGCAGACCAAAAGAAAAAAAAAAAGGGTGGTGCTGCTCTTGTGGCAACACTGGCGCTCTCCCCGGGGATAGAGAGCAGCCCAAATTTCATGCAGAGAAATCTCGTGACTTAAAAGTGGTATAAAATAAAAAAAATAAAATAAAATAAAAAGTCAGGCCCAGCGCATCTGACTTTGGCACGACTGACTACAAATCAAAAACAACAACAACAACAAGGCCAAACGGTCACATACCAACGCTGCAGAAGGCTTAGTGTCTCCCCCATCGCCAGCAGGTCTGTCACGGCGTCGTGTGGGGAGGCAGCATCCTCCACAAGAGCTGGCTGCTTTCTGCCTGCCTGCCGCGGTGATCCTGCATCACCACCGTCGGCCATTACTCCTGACCCCTGACCCTCTGGGTCTGACAGTGTGGCGGATGCTTCCGTGCCTGCCATCTGCACGCGTATTGCTGATGCTACAAAGTTTTGTTGAGAACAAAACGAAATTCAGACTGAAAAAATATTCTATCCCTACTTATGTTGTCGGAGCACTCGCTTTCCCCCAGCCAAGTTAAAGCAGCGTAGAGCGTGGTTACCAGTTGGATGGGTAACCGTTTGCGCGCCTTGGCTTCAGTACAGTTCCCCCAGTTCACCCAGCTGTAAATGGGTACCTACCCTCTTTAGGGTCAGGGAAGGTAAAGCAGCGAGGGAGAGGAGATGGGCGCCGCCCTCAATATGCTGGCCCTAGAAAAGTGAGGTCTCTGATGCCTCGCTCCCCTACGACCTTACAGGTTATGGGACTCCTTTACCTTTACCTTAAGTTACAAACATAAATTTAGAATGAAAAAAAATCTTCTACACCTGTTGAGTTTCACGCAAAAGAACTCTACAAGAAAGTCAGCACCAAAAAAAAATCTACTACATCCGCTTAGCCACAAACAAGAAATTCAGAAAGAAAAGTTTTTCTACACCCTACATACTTACAAAACAAAAAGTCGTAAATAAAATCTTCCATAACTACATACACCCTCACCAACAGACAAGGCAGTAGTAGGCAACACAAAAACTCTCTTCTAGTACTACAGCCTAGTGGTTAGAACATTGCACTTGCATACTGACACCCCGGGTTTGATTCCCATTCAAGGGGATATTTTTCCCCGGAGTTAACATCAGTGCAGACTCCACTCTCCCCAAAAGTCCTTTGGATGAGACTATATACCGAGGCCCCCGTGTGCGAATGCACGCAGAACATCTTGCACACACGTTAAATCCTGTTCCGCTTTTCGTAAGAGTAGGCCATTGTGTGCTGGTAGGAAGAGATGATAAAACTGACAAAACTGCATACATACAGGGACTGGATGTTTAAAAAAAAAGCACACAAGCGCTTATTCCATTACCCTCGAGATAAAATAATAAAATAAAAAATATATAAATAAATAAAATAATAAAATAAACACCCTCCACCAACACACAAGGTAGTAGTAGGCAAGACAAAAACTCTCTACTGCTGCTGCTGCTGCTGCTGCTGCTGGTGCTGGTGCTGCTGGTGCTGCTGCTACTACTACTACTACTACTACTACTACTACTACTACACCAACACACAAGGTAGCAGTAGGCAACACAAAAACTCTACTACTATTACTACTACTGCTACTACTGCTGCTACTACTACTACTGCTCCTACTACTACTCCTACTACTACTACTGCTACTACTACTACTACTGCTACTGCTACTACTGCTACTGCTACTCCTACTACTACTACTACTCCTACTACACCAACACACAAGGTAGCAGTAGGCAACACAAAACTCTCTACTTACTAGTACTCCTCCTCCTACTACTACTACTCCTCCTCCTACTACTACTACTCCTCCTCATCCTCTTACTACTCCTCCTACTTCTTCTCCTCCTCCTACTCCACTACTCCCCCTTTCCCTACTACTCCTACACCAACACACAAGGTAGCATAGGCAACACACAAACTTTCTACTTACTACTTACTACTACTACACCAACACACAAGGTAAAGCAACACAAAAACTTCTACTTATCTACTACTACTACTACTACTACTACCCAACACACAAGGTAAAGCAACACATAAACTCTCTTACTACTACTACTACTCTACAACAACTACTACTACACCAACACACAAGGTAAAGCAACACAAAAACTTTTCTACTTACTACTACTACTACTACTATACACCAACACACAAGGTAAAGCAACACAAAAACTCTCTACTACTACTAACTACTACTACTATACTACTACACCAACACACAAGTAAAGCAACACAAAAACTCTCTTACTACTACTACTACTACTACCAACACACAAGGTAAAGCAACACAAAAACTCTCTTACTACTACTACTACTACACCAAACACAAGGGTAAAGCAACAAAAAAATCTACTTACTACTACTACCTAAACTAAATTCAAAACCACATTCACACCGTAAAGCAACACAAAAACTCTATAAACTATCCTACTATCACCTCACCAACAGACAAGGCAGTAGTAGGCAACACAAAAACTCTCTTCTAGTACTACAGCCTAGTGGTTAGAACATTGCACTTGCATACTGACACCCCGGGTTTGATTCCCATTCAAGGGGATATTTTTCCCCGGAGTTAACATCAGTGCAGACTCCACTCTCCCAAAGTCTTTGGATGAGACTATATACCGAGGCCCCGTGTGCGAATGCACGCAGAACATCTTGCACACACGTTAAATCCTGTTCCGCTTTTCGTAAGAGTAGGCCATTGTGTGCTGGTAGGAGAGATGATAAAACTGACAAAACAGCATATACAGGGACTGGATGTTTAAAAAAAGCACACAAGCGCTTATTCCATTACCCTCGAGATAAAATATAACCAACAACAAAGGTAAAGTAACACAAAAACTCTTATACTACTACACTACTACTACACTACCCTACTCACCAACACACAAGGTAAGTAGCAACACAAAAACTCTCTACTTACTACTACTACTACTACTACTATCAACACACAGGTAAGCAACACAAAACTCTACTACTACTACTACTACTACACCAACACACAAGGTAGCAAGCAACACAAAAAACTCTCTACTTATTACTACTACTACTACTACATCACACAGTAAAACAACACAAAAACTCTCCCACTTACTACTACTACTACTCTACTCACTCCTTAAATACTCACTCTAACTACACTACAGGTAGCAGTAGCAACACAAACTCTCTACTACTACTATACTACTTACTACTCACTACTACACCAACACACAAGGTAGCAGTAGGCAACACAAAAATCTCTACTACTACTTACTATACTACTCCTCCTCCTCCTACCCACTACTACACCAACACACAAGGTAGCAGTAGGCAACACAAAAACTCTCTACTTACTACTACTACTACTACTTCTACTACACCAACACACAAGGTAGCAGTAGGCAACACAAAAATTCTCTACTTACTACTACTACTACTCCTTCTCCTACTCCTCCTCCTACTACTACTCTACCAACACACAAGGTAGCAGTAGGCAACACACAAACTCTCTACTTACTACTACTACTACAACTACTACAACACCAACACACAAGGTAGCAGTAGGCAACACACAAACTCTCTACTTACTACTACTACTACTACTACTACTCCTACACCAACACACAAGGCAGCAGTAGGCCACACAAAACCTCTCTACCACTACTACTAACACCACTACTACTACTACCACTACCACTACTACCACTATTGCCATCAGCGCCTGGGCTTTATCACAGTTCTTGATTAAACCATTGATGCTGGGGGAAACAACAGCAAAGTGAGAGGCTGTATGACCAGTGGCTTTCTTTCCCACTCATGGAATTCCACTTTACAGCTTAGTCTTTAGTGATCGACTATGACTCTCTGACTAGGAGGCTTGACTCGCACAGTCCTTAATGTGCTGCAGCCCTGGGGGCTGGTTGGCCTTTGGAGAACATCTCCAACGCTGACTGTCCTTATGCCTACTTGGCCGAGAGAGTGGGGATGTATTGTGGGCAAGGCATCTCCACTATAATCAAATTTCTGCCCAGTTTCCAAAACAGCAGCTGCCTCCTCTGCTGTTTTGGAGGTCATCGTCAGACATGACGGACAAACATACACCACCACCACTACTACCCCCTCACCGACAGCTGGCTGGGCTGTGCAGCAGACACCACTGCAGCACCGTGGCTGCTGCTCCTCCTGTGCTGCAGCAGATCCTGCAGCTGGTAGAACTGGCGCTGACACACCTGGCACCGGTGACAGCCGCCTGGGTCTGCATGCTGCAGTCTGTGTAGCCTCAGGCTCTTGCTGCAGGCGAAGGCTTTTCCACACTGGTCGCACTGGTACGGCCTCTCCCCTGACCCATCATAATAATAATACTAATAATGTATGGAATTTATATTTCGGTGAATCGGCGGTCTAGAGGTAACGCGCCTGTCTAGAAAGCGAAAAGTCCGGGGTCGGAAGTGTGCGGTGGTTGGTATCCCGTTTGGGCCTGAAATTTTTCCCCCACCCATCCATTAGACCATGAGTGGTGGTTTGGGCGCTAAGTCTTTCGGATGAGACGGTAAACCGAGGTCCCGTGTGTTACACACAATTTTCAGCGCATGTAAAAGAACCCACGGCAACAAGAGAGTTTGTCCCTGGCAAAATTCTTAGAAAAAAAGCCACTCTGATAGGGAAACAAATACAGTTGCAGATCAAAAGAAGAAAAAAAAAAGAAAAAAAAGGGTGGCGCTGCTCTTGTGGCGACGCGCTCTCCCTGGGGAGAGAGCAGCCCGAATTTCACGCAGAGAAATCTTGTGACTTGAAGTGGTATAAAATTCAAAAAAGAAAAAAAAATAAATAAATAAAATATAGCGCTGAATCTTGTAAAGCAGCAAATCAAAGCGCTTTTTAATTTTGTTTATTTTTTAAATTTATGCTTGTGCATGCAGTTTTGTAAATTTTGTCATCTGTTCCCACCACCGGCACACAATGGCCTACTCTTTTGAACAGCGGAACAGGATTTAACGTGTGCGCAAGATGTTCTGCATGCGTATGCACCATGGGGGCCTCGGTTTATAGTCTCATACGAAGGACTTTGACATTCAGTTCGAATTTATGGTGTCAAACTGGGAAGAAAGGGCGAGGAGGCTGGGAATCGAACCCAGAAGCTCACGGTTTTACTTGTTGGCAGGCAAACGTCTTAACCATCCTGCCACCTTCCTTCCCTTAGCTTTATTGTCATGTTTCTCCCAGGGGAGGTTTGACATTGACGAGCCTCCTCCATCTCTCTCTCTGTTTTGAGCTTCCTCCTTATTTATGCTGCCCCTTTCTCTAAGATCATCTGCAATACAGGCAGCCCAGGTCTATGCTAGGTCTTCCCTTTGTTCTCTTTCCATCCACTACGAAGTTCATTGCTGCAATGATCGTCCTGTAAAAAACTTGAGTCTTCCGCACAGCAATTTAGCTGGTGACTTAAACCTAAGGGCTTTTTCACACAGGTCGCGCTGATACAGCTCTCCCTTCACACATAACTCGTTTCCACACGACAGTGGTGACCATGTGGTAAAAACTTCGTCTTCTGCAGAGCAATTTAGCTGGTGACTAACCCTAAGAGCCTGTCCACTACAGTCACAACCTTTCCATTGACACACACACACACACACACACACACACACACACACACACACACACCACACACAAACTATTCTCGCATGACAGTGGGAAGATAGCAGAGCCATCCTGTATAAACTGAGTCTCCTGCATGAATTTCACTTCACCTTCACCTATCCTATAAGAAGGAAGGTGGCAGGATGGTTAAGACGTTCGCCTGCCAACAAGTGAGGTTCTGGGTTCGATTCTCAGCCTCGCCCTTTCTTCCCAGTTTGACCCAAAAAATCGGACTGAATGTCAAAGTCCTTCGGATGAGACTATAAACCGAGGCCCCGTGTTCGAACGCATGCAGTACATCTTGCGCACACATTAAATCTTGTTCCGCTTTTCGTAAGAGTAGGCCATTGTGTGCCGGTGGGAACAGATGACAGAATTTACAAAACCGCATGCACACGGGGACTGGATGTAAAAAAGCACATGAAGTGCTTATTCCATTATCCTCGATATAAAAGAATAAAAAAAAAAAAAAAAAAAAAATAATACATACAATCAAGTCTGCCTGTCCCTCACCAGCACCACTTCTAAGCCAAAAAATACAATTATCCCCCTCCCCAAAAAAACATCAGAAAAACACCCAACAATTATTCCCCCCCTCCCCCAATTATCCCCCTCCCAAAAATACATCAGAAAAAAACCTAACAATTATTCCCCCCCCCCCCCCCCCCCCCCAAAAAAAAAAATATCAGAAAAAAAGAAACAACATCCCCTCCACCACCACCCTCCTTCCTCAAATATTGTCACCCACCCCTACACACCCCCTCTCACCCAAAAAAACAACGGTTGACACATATTAAGACACCCCGAACACATCCAAACACCCCCCCACCTGTGTGCGTGCGCTCGTGGCGTCTGCAGTCGCTGGGTTTGTAAAACCGCCGTCCACAGAACCCACACGCGTGCTGCCCAGGTCGCGACCCCGTCACACCGTTCTGTTTCTCAGCCTGCCCACAGGTAAAAAAGGTAAAGGAGTCCCATAACCTATAAGGTCGTAGGGGAGCGAGGCGTCAGAGACCTCACTTCTCTAGGGCCAGCATATTGAGGGCAGCGGCGCCCATCTCCTCTCCCTCACTGCTTTACCTTCCCTGACCCTAAAGAGGGCAGGTAGTACCCATTTACAGCTGGGTGAACTGGGGGAACTGTACTGAAGCCAAGGCAGCAGCAAACGGTCACCCATCCAACTGGTAACCACGCTCGACGCTGCTTAACTTGGCTGGGGGAAAGCGAGTGCTCCGACCACTGAGCTATCCCGTCCCCCTGACCACAGACAGATAGATAAATGAATAAATGAATGAATGAATGGCCACACATATATCATAATAATAATAATAATGTATGGAATTTATATAGCGCTGAACCTTGTAAAGCAACAATTTATCAAAGCGCTCAGATGATATGATCTTTTAATTTTATTTATTTATTTATTATTTTGTATTGAGGATAATGGAATAAGCACTCATGTGCTTTTTTTTTTACATCCAGTCCCCATGTGTATGCAGTTTTGGCAGTTTTGTTATCTTTTTCCACTGGCACACAATGGCCTACTCTTACGAAAAGCGGAACAGGATTTAACTTGTGTGCAAGATGTTCTGCATGTGTTCGAACACGGGGCCTCGGTTTATAGTCTCATCCGAAGGATTTGAGTAGTGAAATATCATGCTAACTAATTTGAGCTTGCCTCAAAGCAATCTACAATATATTATATATTCTCAATGGCCAGGATTATTCATTTAGTAATTTCTGAGTAAGAGGGACATGAACATAGCAAGTGGTACATAAGGGTTGTATTAAGCTAGTAAAGTTTATCATATACTTGATATCCTTCGGATGAGACTATAAACCAAGGCCCCGAGTGCAAACGCATGCAGAACATCTTGCGCACACGTTAAATCCTGTACCGCTTTTCGAAAGTGTAGGCCATTGTGGGAACAGATGACAAAATTTACAAAACCGCATACACATGGGGACTGGATGTAAAGAAAAATAAAAGCACATGAGTGCTTATTCCATTATCCTCCATATAAAAAAAAAAGTCATCTGAGCGCTTTGATTTGTTGCTTTACAAGATTCAGCGCTATATAAATTCCATACATTATTATTATTATTATTATTATTATTCCCTGGCATAGAGGGTGCACCTGCACTCGGCAGTTAAGACGTTTAACGATAAACGGTGGCGTATGCAAAATCTCAACTCTGTAGTCTTCCAAGACCGAAGGCTGCCAAAATAATGCAAAATCTCTCCGTCTGTGAACATCGCAGCTCTAGCCGAGGAACAAAACAAACAACAACAACAACAAAAAAACAACCATTCACCAGCCGACTGCTTGAACGGAACAGCGCGATTCTGACTAGAAAATCTTACCGTGTCTGTTGGAGGTTGGTTGTCGACTGGTTGAGGGGTCGAGTCTTTTCCCGGCTGCCGTGGAGAGTCATGGTCATCGTCAATGTCTGCAGCATCTGCCCCTGTCGTCTGTTCATCTGCACTGCCGTCGTCTGACAGTGCGTCGCCTTGGATGTTTCCGCGTCTGCTGCTGCAAGCATGTGCGAGCGTGCGCATGCATGAATACATACACATATATATATATACACGCATGCATGTGCATGCACACACACACGCATGTATGAATGGAGAGAGAGAGGGAGGGAGAGAGAGAATTCTGAACTCTGAACGTGTTTGATATGTACATTGGCCTTAGGCCATGATACACGGAGTTTGGGGGAAGGAGGGGAATCAACGTACTGGTATATACAGTACCATAGTATATGGAAGAAAAGAAAACAAACAAACCAACAACCGATTCGAGTGAATCATGACTACAGTGATCAAGTCTTGGACTATAAACTAGATAAACAATGCTATTTGACTGCATAAATATTGATAAAAGCATATATCAACATCAGTATAAATCAAAATGTAATATTTCAATTCAGGTTGATAGAAATAATATTTGTAAAGACATATCTTATTTGACATATGTATCAATTAAGTCACATTATGAGAATGCGAATGCAAAACTCGCATTCACATTATGAGAGAGAGAGAGAGAGAGAGAGAGAGAGGGAGAGAGAGAGAGAGAGAGGAGAGAGAGAGAGAGAGAGAGAGAGAGAGAGAGAATAATGATGATGATGAATGATGATGATGATTGTGATGACGATGTATGATGATGATGTTGATATTACAGATAATGATTTAGGATGGATTTTAAGAATGTGTGCAGTTCTTATCAACATGAAATTGTTGGTTTTTTTAGAACGAAATGATCACAGATTTATTTTCAAAGTCAATGTTTCCTTTTACACAACTGGTATTCTAATCATGTCTACTAATAAAAAATTGCTCAGAATTTTAATATCCCTATATGGGCTCAGAATTTTAATATCCCTGTATGTGTGTGTTTATGAATGTGTGTGTGTGTGTGTGTGTGTGGTGGTGGTTTTTTCTTTTACTTCGAGGATGATAGAATAAGCACTCATGTGCTGTTTTACATCTCATCCATTCCCATTGGCACAGAATGGCCATATGCATGTGCGTGTGTGTGTGCATGCATGTGTCCTTGCATGCGTGAGTGTATGCAGTGCATGTGAACCTGAATATTGTTTATTTATTTTAATGTTATTTATTCTTTTATATCGAGGATAATGGAATAAGCACTCATGTGCTTTATTACATCCAGTCCCCGTGTGTATGTGGTTTTGTAAATTTTGTCATCTGTATCCACCGGCACACAATGGCCTCCTCTTCCGAAAAGCAGAACAGGATTTAACGTGCGCGCAAGATGTACTGCATGTGTTCAAACACGGGGCCTTGGTTTATAGTCTCATCCGAAGGACTTTGCAGTTATGTATGTATTGTATCCAAAGAGGATGAAATGCGTTGACTTTGTATGGTGTTGTAAGTTCTGTGATTACATGATTGTTATTTATTCTTTAATCCTTTCATGTTTAATCCTTTGCTTGAAACCTACACAAATTTCTATGCTTTGACAAATTAAGTATTTGAATTCACCTACCTACTTTTTTTTTAATTAAAAAAAAAAAAAAAACAAGAAAAAAATGTTAAAACCCGTTTCTGTGACTTAAAAAAAAATCTTGTCTAGCTCTCTAAAAAAAAGCTGTTCTTATGTCTTTCTTTTTTTCAAGAAACAGTTTATGACCTACTGCCATCAGTCAAGCTCTTTCCCCCAATTTTTTTTTAAAAAGCTGTTCTTATGTCTTTCTTTTTTTCAAGAAACAGTTTATGACCTACTGCCATCAGTCAAGCTCTTTCCCCCAATTTTTTTTTAAAAAGGTGTTCTAATGTCTGTCTCTTCGCTTAGATAAAACAGCTTATGGTGCATTACCATAATCATCCAGCTCTTTAAAAAAAAAATTTAAAGAAAAAGAAAAGGCTGTTCTTATGTCTGCGTTTGTTTTGACAAAACAGCTTATGATCTACTACCATCACTGTCCAACTCTTTAAAAATTAAAAAGAAAAAACAGGCTGTTCTTATGTCTTCCTGTGTTTGCTTTGACAAAACAGCTTATGATTTACTATCATCACTGTCCAACTCTTAAAAAAATATATTTTAAAAAGCTGTTCTTATGTCCATCTGTTCACTTAGACAAAACAGCTTATGGTACATTATCAGAACTGTCCAGCTCTTTAAAAAAGAAAAAAAAAAAGGCACCCCCTCCCAAAAAAAAAAAAGCCATTTGTATTTCTTTCTTTGCTTATTTGCTGCTGAGGCATTTTTTTTCAAAGGGAAGGAGAGTGTGTGTGTGTGTGTGTGTGTGTGGGGGGGGGGGGGGTAGTGGGGGTAGTGGGGGCAAAGTGGGTGGAGGGGGAGGAAAAAGAAAATGGTATTGATTCCCATCTGCTCATCCTCTCCCTCCTTTATTTAAAAAAAAACACCCAACAACAAAACACCACCAAGTAAACAAAAACAACAAAATGATGTTTAAAAAAATAAAAAATACAGTTAAAAAAACAAACACACCACCAAAATGATGTTTAAGAAAAACCAACAACCCAACAAATAACCACAAAATGATGTAACAACACCCCCCCAAAAAAAACCAATTAAAAAATTCCCCACCCCCCCACCCCCAAATACTCAAAACAAAAACCAGTACAAAGCAAAAACAAACAAAACAAAAAAAATCACAAAAACCCAAATACAAAAATCCCCAAAATACTCCAAACCCACCCCCAAAAAAAAAAAAACCCACCCAGTACAAAGCGAAAGAAAGAAAGAAAAACAAACGGCTTTTCACAAACTTGAAGCCCCCCCCCTCACCCCCCCCCTCACCCCCCCCCCCTCACCTCACCCACCGGCCCTCTCTGGCCGCCAAAGTCTCCGCCGGTGGGTTGTGGCCCCTGCTCCCGCAGCGCGCCATGTGCACCTTCCGGTAATGGCGGCGGGAGAACGACTTGCCGCACCGCTGGCAGGCAAACGGCTTCTCACCTGGCGTCACGTCATCAACACCGTCAGTCAGCATGCCACCAACGCCACCGACAGCAACGACAACTTTTTTTGTGTTGTTGTTTTGTTGTTTTGTTTTGTTGGCTAGAGCTCAGAGGTTCATCAAGCGTGAGATTTTTTAAAATAATGATAATAATAATAAAATGTTAATGATAATAATAATAATAATGATAATAATAATAAATGATAATAATGATAATGATAATAGATGGAATTTATATAGCGCTATATCTTGCAAAAAAACCCAAATCATAATAAGAATAAGAATAATAATAATAATAATGATAATAATAATAAATGGAATTTATATAGCGCTATATCTTGCAAAAAAATCCCAAATCAAAGCGCTTTCCTTTATCCTACTCATTCACATGCAGCCAGTTACAATTAACAGGTTGGTTTTTTTAAAAGACAAATTCCAATTATACACACACACTTGCACACACACAAAGGTTGTACATTGACAAAACAGCTTATAATAATAATAATAATTTATGGAATTTATATAGCGCTGAATCTTGTAAAGCAACAAAAAGTGCTCAGATGACTTTAAAAATTTTTTAATTCATTTATTATCTTATATCGAGGATAATGGAATAAGCACACATGTGCTTTTTTCTTTACATCCAGTCCCCGTGTGTATGCGGTTTTGTCAATTTTGTCATCTGTTCCCACCACCGGCACACAATGGCCTTACTCTTCCGAAAAGCGGAGCAGGATTTAACGTGTGCGCAAGATGTTCTGCGTGCGTTTGAACATGGGGCCTCGGTTTATGGCCTCATCCGAAGGACTTTGACATTCAGTTCGATTTTTGGGGGGGTCAAACTGGGAAGAAAGGGCGAGGCTGGGAATTGAACCCAGAACCTCACGGTTTACTTGTTGGCAGGCAAACGTCATTAACACCGTTAGCATGCAACTAACGGCACTGACAGCAACGACAACTTTTTGTTGTTGTTTTGTTTTGTTTCCTCGGCTAGAGCTCCGAGGTTCACCAATCGTGAGATTTTTTAATAATAATAATAATAATAAAATGTTAATAATAATAATAATAATAAAATGATAATAATGATAATAATAATAGATGGAATTGATATAGCGCTCTATCTTGAAAAAACCCCCAAATCATAATAAGAATAAGAATAATAATAATAATGATAATAATAATGATAATACAAGGAATTCATATAGCGCTATAACTTGCACAAAAAAAACCCGAATCAAAGCGCTTTCATTCATCCTACTCATTCATTTTCTTTTTTTTCCTTTTCGTTTCATTCTTTTATATCGAGGATAATGGAAAAAGCACTCATGTGCTTTTTTTTTTTACATCCAGTCCCCGTGTGTATGCAGTTTTGTCAATTTTGTCATCTGTTCCCACCACCAGCACACAATGGCCTACTCTTTCGAAAAGCGGAGCAGGATTTAATATGTGCGCAAGATGTTCTGTGTGTGTTCGCACACGGGGCCTCGTTTACAGTCTCATCCGAAGGACTTTGACATTCAGTTCGATTTTTTGGGTGGTCAAACTGGGAAGAAAGGGCGAGGCTGGGAATCGAACCCAGAACCTCACGGTTTACTTGTTGGCAGGCGAACGTCATTAAACTGAGGTCCCTTGTGTGAATGCGCGCAGAACATCTTGCATAAACTAGGTAGTGGCAGCCCCTCCAAATAAATGTATGCAGTTATGGCTTACTTTTTTGCTTTAGAAATCAAGATCTTATTAAATGAAACGTAATACCTAAAACAAAATTATGGTGATATCTTAAATAGTTTTTGAGATAAGGCCTTTTGAAGTTTGACACTCTACTGTGAAGTGCTCGCAAAATGTATAATTGGCCGACTTTGACAGATCATATTTCTTTCAAATAGCAAGGTACACCCTTAAAATCATCACAGTCTCTCTTTTACTTACTACACAGAATACGGAAACCCCCAAAAATGAAAAAATCTATCAGTAGAAATAAAAATAATGAAGCACCAAGCAAGGAAAAAAAACTTTTTCTAAATTTGTGAAATCTTAATATGTACCATGTTTGAGACCATCAGTATCAAGATTTTCCTATCATTTCTCAAGAAATGGTTTGAACTTGTTTCTATATATATATATATATATATATATATATATATATATATATATATATATATATATATATATATATTATATATCTATCTATCTATCTATCTCTCTCTCTCTCTCTCTCTCTCTCTCTCTATATATATATATTATATAGATTAATCCTAATTTTTTTTAGGAGGGGTAGGGTCATCCTTTTAGCAGCTATCAGTGCCTGGGCTTTATCACAGTTCTTGATTAAACCATTGACGCTGGGGGCAACAGCAAAGTGAGAGGCTGTATGACCAGTGGCTTTTCCACTCATGGAATTCCACTTTACAGCTCAGTCTTTAGTAATCGACTATGACTCTCTGACTAGGAGGCTTGACTCGCACAGTCCTTATGTGCTGCAGCCCTGGGGGCTGGTTGGCCTTTGGAGAACATCTCCAACGCTGACTGTCCTTATGCTCACTTGGCCGAGAGAGTGGGGATGTACTGTGGTGGGCAAGGCATCTCCACTATAATCAAATTTCTGCCCAGTTTCCTAAAAAAGCAGCTGCCTCCTCTGTTGTTTTGGAGGTCATCGTCGGACATGACGGACAAACATACATACATACAATATAAAGGGGAAGAATATACTCACACAACAAAAATAAACAGCACACACAATTACCTGTATGAACGCGTTCGTGCTCTTTGCGGTGAGCAGCATCAGGGAATTTCCGGCCGCAAAACTGACACTCGTGTTGATGGCTCCGACTCCCAACCTGTTTTCACACACACACACACACACACACACACACACACACACACACCACGCACGCACACACACACACGCACCACACACACACACACGCATGCACACACACACAACACGCACACACACACACACGCACCACACATGCGCACACACACACAAGAAGCACGCGCGCACGCACACACACACACACACGTGCACGCATACAACACACACACACACACACACACACGCACACACACACACACAGAGTCACATCCATCATTACCTCACAAAGTTTCGTCAACTCATTCTATATACTAGTCTATTTCTTTCTTCTATACATACTCTTAATACTACTGGCCACTTGTATACTTATATATGGGTTACAAGAAAATTTCTCTGAAAAAAAAATGCAACTAACATACAAATGTGAAATCTGGAGGTTAGATGGAGGGAGGGGAGGGGGGGGGGGGGGGGGGAAGGTGTGTGTGTGTGTGTGTGGTGTGTGAAGTCAAGTCAAGTCAAGTTTTTATTTCCAGATGGTACATTGAATAAGCAATGCATGTGCTTTATTTCATCAAGCCATGTATCTAAGAAGTGTGTGTGTGTGTGTGTGTGTGTGTGTGTGTGTGTGTGTGTGTGTGTGTGTGTGTGTGTGTGTGTGTGTGTTATGCATACTTGTATGAAAGCGTGTGAGAGTGTGAATGCATTACACATTACCTATACATGTCATACATCTACGTGAACAATGTTTTCAGTCTTTAAATGCATACTCATCCATTACAGCTGAACTCATATGTTTTGGTTTTTTAAAATCCATCCAAGCTAAACAACTTTATATAACAACAAAAAGAAGAAAAACCCACCACACAAACAAAAAGCCCCACAAACACCACCACCCCCCAAAAAAAACCCCAACCCCCACCAAAACAACAACACCAAAATAAATAAAAAAAACACCAAAATGTCCAAAGAAAATACCCCCAAACAAACACACACCCCCTGCCCCCCCCCCCCCCCCCCCCCCCACACACACAATCCAACACAAACTCCAACTAAACAACAAAAACAAATCACAAACACACACACACAATCCAACAAAAAACCCAACCAAACAACAAAAAACAAACCACAAAACACACACACAAATCCAACAAAAAAACCCAACCAAACAAACACAAAAACAAACCACAAAACACACACACCACAATCCAACAAAAAAACCAACCAAAAACAACAAACAACAAAACAAACACAAACACACAAAAACCACCAAACACAAACAACACAAAAACACAAAACAAAAAAATCCAACAAAAAACCCAACCAAACAACAAAAACAAATCACAAACACACACACACACAACACACACACACACACACAATCCAAACAAAAAACCCAACCAACAACAAAACAAATCACAAAAACCCCACACACACACAAACCAACAAACCCAACCAAACAACAAAACTCCGAAACAACACACGAAAGATTCCACAGCCCCCCCAAAAAAACAACAACAACCGGGACTCACCAGCACCAGCAGCGACGACAACCCTCCTCCTGCAGCAGCAGCAGCAGCAGTCTCCACCAAGGGGACATCACTCTTCCCCCGACACCGCGACCTGTGCACTTTCTGATGGTATCGGCGGGTGAAGGTCTTTCCGCAGAGGTCACAGGAAACGGCCTCTCCCCTGCCACAGCATGATGGGACACTATGACCGGTGGTCAGTATGTTCTTTCCAGCCAGAAGGCCCACAGAGCCGGAGCTTATCCCGGTTTCTGTAGCGTTAAGCGAACTGATGGTTTTTTCACCACCCCTGTGACAGGACGCTAGTCTGTCGCCAGATACTTCCCCAGCAGAGCTGGTGGTACCCGCTTGTACACCTGGGTGGAGTGAGGAAAATAGGAGTAAAGTGTCTTTCCCAAGGACACAACACCGAGCCGAGCGGGGATCGAACCCGCGACCTCTGGATCACGAGTTGACCGCCTAAACCACTCGACCAATGACCGGTGGTGAGTCCCTACTTTTTGGCTGTGGAATCTTTCATGTTTGTTGTTGTTGTTGTTGTTGACTTCAATTTTATGTCTGTTCACTTTTAGTGATATAAGCCGCCCCCCCCCCCCCCCCCCCCCCCCCCCCCCCTCCCCCTCCGAAAAAAAAAAACAAACCAAAACCAAAAAAACCTGGGAGATGTGGATGTGGTGTTAAAAAAAAAAAAAATCTCGAAAAACTTGGCATTGCAACAGGAATTTAAAAAAAAAAAACGACAACAAACAAAAAAAACCAAAAATCATTAACGTTAATGTAACTATAACAAATGTCCTATGGGACTGTGACAAAGACCTTTCACAATTTCAAATGCCAGTTTTAAATTACTGAATATGCTGGTGAGGGAGTTTTCAGAAAAATGGGGCATGAAAGGTTTTACACTCTGGCAGTCAAAAAGTATATGAGTATTAGTGATATTCTCACCACACAGGCATTTACCATTTTTGCTGAATTTGGTTATCAAGGCATTTAGTTTCATTCTATAGAATAAAGTATTAATTCTCCTTGACGTAAAAACACTTGTACACTTCTGAATGGTTCCCCACTGTTAGATTATCGGTATTGATTGCAGTTCTAGTTAAAAGTCTCTCATTTTGCTGATTACTATTACTATTATTTCGTGTTTGTTTCGGAATTTTGGTTGGTTGGTTGGTTGGCTGGTTGAAGTACTCCTGTATCTTGCTTTTGGCTTTCAAGAATGATTTCTAAATTGTGTGTGTGTGTGTTTGCGCGCGTGTGTGTGTGTGTGTGTGTGTTTGCGTGTGTGTGTGTATGTTTGCGTGTGTGTGTGTGTGTTTGCGTGTTTTATGTCTTTACTAGATAATGGTCATTATGGTGCGCGAGTGCACATGTGTGTGTGTATGTGTGATAAAACTGTGTTCATATATTGGTGTGTGTATGTATGGGTGTGCGCGTGTGTGTGAATGCGCACGTGCGTGCACGCACCCAAAAAAAAAGAGAAATTGTTATTTCTTTTCCAATCAATGGTATTTACAATATTGTATTCCTGCATTGGTGTATGTGTGTGTGTGTGTGTGTGTGTGTGTGTACACGCGGTGCGTGTGTGTGCGTGCACCTGGGTTTGTGTATGATCATCTTTGTTAAAGCTATCTTGGAATGCTTATAGCAATCTGAAATGTGTTTTTCTTGCGTCTTGTGAGATAATTATAGGTATCAATGTGCCTGTCAGTATTGTAATTGCCCTTCATGGGATGATTAAAGTGTTTTTGACTTGACTTGACTTGACTTGACTTGACTTGACAGCTTGGCGGATAGAGCCATGTGCTGCTCGTGATCTGCTGACCCGGGTTCGATTCTCGCTCAAGGGAGGTTTATTTCCTCTGGAGTTCACAACATCAGTGCAGACTCCATTCTTCCCAAAAGTCCTTCGGACGAGACTATAAACCGAGGTCCCCATGTGCGAGCGCAAGCAGAACATCTTACCCGCAATGTTAAAACCTGTTCCGCATTTTCAGAAGAGTGGGCCGTTTGTGTGCTGGTGGGAACGGGATGACAAAATTTACAGACTACATGTACACAGGGACTGGATGTAAAAAAAAAAAAAAGCAACAAGTGCTTATTCCATTATCCTTGAAATAAAAGGAAAAAAACCCAAACAGAATAGTCAATGATGCACAATTTTTCAAAAATATTTTTAGTTTGTTCCTCAACTAAAGCTCCCTAATCTCGATTTCTGGTGATTTTTACCCCCATGAAGGTAGCCGTTCTGCTATGTTGTATTAGTACATTTTTTTCGTAACCACGACATGCAGCTTTCACTTTTTTTTTACAAACTTGTCTCCCGTTGCTATCCACCGATTGCCTATCCCAAAAGGTGAGGTTCTTACTGCGTGGAATGCATTTACACACTTGGGACTCAGTGAAGGGGGTCTCATCTAAAGGACTTTGGGAAAGTGGAGTGACTTGGATGTTAACGTGCTGTGTGAGAAAAAATTAGGGATTTTTTAACGTGCCGTTGATTGAGGTCTTCCTTCTCCTTCTTCTTTTTTTGTCATGTTTCTCCCAGGGGAGGTTTGACATTGATGAGCCTTCTCCATCTCTCTGTTTTGATCTTCCTCCTTATTTATGCCCTCTTTCTCATAAGGTCATCTGCAATACAGGCAGCCCAGGTCTTTGCTAGGTCTTTCCTTTGGTCTCTTTCCATCCACTACGAAGTTCATTGCTCTTTTTATGATGTGGTGGTCTGCTTTCCGTTGAACGTGCCCAAACCAGCACAGTCTATTGGCTACTAGCTACAGACTTCAGATCATCGACTTTGCACATTCTCCATAGTTCTTCATTCAGTGATCCTGTCTTCCCATGTGATCTTTGTCATGTAGCGTAGCAATTGGTTTTCACAGCTCTTCAACAATCTTCCCAATCAAAAGACATTAAAAAAAAACCCCAAGACTTACCTGTATGAATGCGTTCGTGTTCTATACGGTGAGCAGGATCCGGGAATTTTCGGTCACAGAACTGACACGCGTGGCGATACCTCCGACTCGCAGCCTGTTTTCACAAGATTCAAGATTGAATTCCTTTCACCCCTTTTGGGGTATGGAGGATGACAAACAAATTGAACAGGAGAATAAACCTAACAGCAATATACCCCAAAACAGCATGAATACTAACAGTAACTGAAAAGCAAGAGTTCATCGCATAATGATAAGCAAACAGTATTAATGACTCGATACTATTTTTAAGTATACACATTTCTTTCAAACACATAATCTACACATAGGAAAGACAATCGAAATTTCAAGAAATACTTGCAAATCTTATGAATTTTGAGAGCAACAGGAGAGTTTTTCGAGATTTGCATTTCATTAGCTTACAAAAATTATAACTGGACATGGGTTGAAGAAAATGTCGGGGAATAAAATCTTGTCGTAACAAACACACACGCACACACACACAGAGGGTCACAACCATTTATGTCTCATGCAGTCTGTCCACAGACCCCCCCCCCCTGCGGTATCATCCTTTTAAAATCCCACAAGAGTCGTAGGGATTTTCAGATGCCAGCTGACTCCTTACCCAGTGTGACTTTTGCCATCCATGGGCTCCTTGGGAAGACTGGGGAATAGCCTAGTGGTCAGAACATTGCGCTCGCAATCTGACGACCCAGGTTCGATTCCCGTTCAAGGGGGATATTTTCCCCCTAGAGTTAAACATCAAAGACTCCACTCTCCCCAAAATTCCTTCGGATGAGACTATAAAACGAGGCCCCAGTGCGATCTTGCGCACACGTTAAATCCTGTTCCGCTTTTTGTAAGAGTAAGCCATTGCGCGCCGGTGGGAACGGGTGACAGAATTGACAAAACCGCATACACACGGGGACTGGATGTAAAAAAAAAGCACATTAAGTGCTTATTCCATTATCCTCGATATAAAAGAATAAAAAAGACAAAAAAAGACTGGGACCACATACAGTCAAGCTTCATCCACTGCACAGATGAGATTTTTGAGAGTGTTGTTCTACAACGAACCCTGTACTCTCTGACCCGACCGACACTGGGATATTACCCTGACTGGAAGCGTAGTGTACAGCCCTGTCTCAAGTTCATGTCTCAAGGCACACACGCACTTCTTCCACAGCAGCATCGCTATGTCATCCTCACTGACCCATCATGCAATAATAATAATAATAATAATTAAAAAAAATGGAATTTATATAGCGCTGTATCTTGCACAGACAAATCAAAGCGCTTGCACTCAACCCATTCTTACACAGTCATGCAACCAATAGCGAGTAATAGTTCTAACAAGTCCAAATGCACACACACACACACACACACACACACAAACACACACACACACGTTATACACTTTGGCAGGGTGATGGAATTTTTGACTGTTGAAAAGCAGGGATAGCTATGAAATGAAACAGGAGAGGAAATTCTTAGGTTTGAAACAAATGTCTTGAGGCCAGATTTAAAAGTGTCACAAGAAGGCCTTTGGCGAAGAGAGATAGGGAGGCCATTCCAAATCGATGGACCAGAAACAGAGAAAGAGCAACAGCCAACAGTGGACTGGCTGAATCTAGGTGTTTGTAAGCACAAGGATTCTGCAGCAGAGCGTAGGGAACGAGAAGGGGTGTACAGGTGGAGACATTCACAGAGGTAGGAGGGTGCTGTTTTGTGGAGACATTCGTAACAGAGAGTACTGATCTTATAGTTTATTCTTTGTGGCACAGGCAGCCAGTGGAGAGATCGCAAGAGAGGGGTAATGTGCTCAGATTTTTTTCTTTCTGAGGACTAGTCGAGCTGCAGAGTTTTGAATACGTTGAAACTGTCTCTGATTCGGTTAGGCCCAAGTTACTCTGGTCTCAAGACGACGACCTCAAGTTCGGTTTCCTCATACACGTCTGTGCCTGTGGTGAGTTTGTGTCAAAGCTTTTGGGGTTGGAGGTTTGCGGGGGATGGTCGTTGGAGGGACGTTGTGGTGGTCACCTTCTCGGGTGGGCGACTCACTCAGTCTGGCTCCGCAACTGAGCTAATACTGAAATCGGTAGGGGGCTTAGCAGGTGGTGACTTGCACATGTAAGCTCAGAACAGGCACCACTGAACACCACCAAAAGTGACCCCGCAGAAAAAGCAGGGTCCCTCTGGATGGTGGCCCTACGGTGGCCTGACAACGAGAGGTTCCCTGTGGACTTCTGACACTGAGAATGCAGCATGACGAATCTGGGTATGACTGGGGTGGAGAGAGACTGGGATGAGCGGGGTGGGAACAGCAGGACAGGAATGTCAAAGAGGATGAGGCAGCCAAAAAAAAAAAAAATCCCAACCCAATCAAAAACAGAACAGACTTAAAAGTCCACTTCGCTCATTCTGTGTGATCACTGATGAAATAAAATGCTCCTTTTGCGCACATGTAAAAACCTGTTCTGCTTTTCGGAAGAGTAGGCCATTGTGTGGCGGTGGGAACGGATGACAAAATTTACATACACGCGGGGACTAGATGTAAGAGCGCTTATTCCATTATCCTCAAAATAAAAGAATTTTAGATAAATAAATAGTAATTGGACAGAGAGAATGTTCTGACTAGCTGGAAAAAGGAAGAAGGAGAAAGGTAACATAAAAAAAATGGTAAAAGTAAAGGCGTTCCCCCATAACCTATGTGGTCGTAGGGGAGCGAGGCATTAGAGACCTCAACTTCTCCAGAGGCCAGCAAAGTCCTTCGGATGAGACTATAAACCAAGGCCCCGTGTGCGAACGCATGCAGAACATCTTGCGCACACGTTAAATCCTGTTCCGCTTTTCGAAAGAGTAGGCCATTGTGTGCTGGTGGGAACAGATGACAGAATTTACAAAACCGCATACACACGGGGACTAGATGTAAAAAAGCACATGAGTGCTTATTCAATTATCCTCGATATAAAAAAAAAAAATGTCATCTGAGCGCTTTGATTTGTTGCTTTACAAGATTCAGCACTATATAAATTCCATACATTATTATTATTATTATCATTATTATTATTATTGTATTGATGGCGGCGCCCATCTCCTCTCCCTCGCTGCTTTACCTTCCCTGACCCTAAAGAGGGCAGGTACCCATTTACAGCTGGAGGAACTGGAGGAACTGCACTGAAGCCAAGGCGCGCAAACGGTCACCCATCCAAGTGGTAACCACCACGCTCGATGCTGCTTAATTAATCTTGGCTAGGGGGAAAGCGAGTGCTCCGACCACTGAGCTATCACGTCCCCATACATGTTGGCAATATTTTATATATGCGTAGTGCTCATATTTGATGGGGCACTTGTAAAACATATAGAAAAATATAATGATCACATGTAATGAGGCACAGTACAACCAACATCAACAACAACAACAACAACAAAACAATAAAAGGGAGAGGGAGGAGAAGGGTGGGGGGGAGGGTGAAGAAGACAGAAAACAGCAGGCAGTTTTTAGAGAACCGTCCTCAAACTCTTGAACATGAAAAGGACTAACAGACAAAACAAAAACAGGGCACAGACAAAAGAGAATGATAGATAAGAGGACATTCCTGGCACAGAGTTTCCAAAAAGGGAGAAAACTTTTTCGAAAAAGACTAACAGACAAAACAAAAACAGGGCACAGACAAAAGAGAATGATAGATAAGAGGCCATTTCTGGCACAGAATTTCCAAAAAGGGAGAAAACTATTTCACTGAAAATCTCCGAAGTCTGAATATGGCTACCTATATGGTGGGGGTGGAAAAACGATCGCATACACACACACAAAATCTCACCATTGGTGAACCTCTAGCCAAGAAACCAACCCCCCCCCCCCCCTAAAAATAATAATAATAATGATAATAATAATAATAATACATGGAATTCATAGAGCGCTATATCTTGCCGAAAACAAATCAAAGCGCTTTCATTCATCCTACTCATTCACATGCAGCCAGTCACAATCAATAGGGGTTTTGGGTTTTTTTTACAAATTCAAATGTAAATGCACACGCTCGCATGCACGCACATACACTCACATAAAGGTTGTACACTCCAGCAGGGTGAATGGTTTTGAGGGCAGGGACAAAAATGAAACGGAACAAGAGGGGAGAATCTTAGGTTTGAAATAAATGTGTCTTGAGGCCGGATCTAAAAGCGTCATAAAAAGGCTTTTATTTTTATTTATTTATTCTTTTATATTGAGGATAATGGAATAAGCGTTTATGTGCTTTTTTTACATCCAGTCCCCGTGTGTATGCAGATTTGTGAATTCTGTCGTCTGTTCCCATCGGCACACAATGACCTACTCTTATGAAAACAGGATTTAACCTGTGCGAAAGATGTTCTGCATGTGTTCGCACACGGGACCTCGGTTTATAGTCTCATCCGAAGGACTTTTGGGGGAGAGTGGAGTCTGCACTAATGTTAACTCCAGAGGAAAATATCATCCTTGAACAGGAATCGAACCCAGGTCGTCAGATTGCGAGCGCAATGTTCTGACCACTAGGCTATCCCGTCCCCCTTGATGTAAGGAGAGAGAGAGGGGGAGGTCATTCCAGATTCAATGAAACAGTCCACAGCATCCCCATAATGCAGAAGAGAAGTGTAGGTTGGAGGGAGGAGGGGGTGGAGGGGTGTCACCACACACACACAAACAAAAAAACAGAGAAAAAGAAACAGTCCATACATAATAATCAATGATTATTGAAGCGTTACCTTTTGTGGAGAAGTCCGTCGTCCTGACAAAATTCCGTTGATCATGCTAGGAGGAAGTTTATGCTGGAACACAGAAAAAGAATTTGTAATCTTGTGATGTGTGTGGATGTGTGTGATGTTGTCCCGATCTTATGAGAGTGTTTGTGAGGTGTTGTGGGGGTGAGTGTGTCTGCATATTGTGATAGGAAGTTGTGAGGAAATGGATTGATTCTTGACTATGTGTTTGTGTGTGTGTTGTGTGTGTGTGTTGGTGTTGTCATGTAGTGTTGTGTTGTGTGTAGTGTGTGTTTGTGTGGTTTGTGTTTGTGTTGTGTTGTGTGTGTGTGTTGTGTGTGTGTTCATGTGTGTGTGTGTGTGTGCGTGTGTGTGTGTGTGCTGTGTGTGTATGTGTGTGTGTTGGTGTGTGTGTGTGTTATGTGTGTGTGTGTGTGTGTTTTGTGTGGTGTTATGTGTTTGTGTGTGTAGGTGTTGTGTGTGTGGTGATGTGATGTGTGTGTGTTGTGTGTGTGTGTGTGTGTGTGTGTGTAGTGTCGTGTGTGTGTTAATGTGGTGTGTGTGTGTGTGATGGGTTTTGTGTGTGTGTATGAGATTTGGTGTGTTGTGGTGTGTGTGTGTGTGTGTTGTGTGTGTGTAGGTGTGTGTGTGTGTGTGTGTGTTTGTGTGTGTGTGTGGTGTGTGTGTGTGTGTGTGTGTGTAGTGTGTGTGTGTGTTTGTGTGTGTGTGTGTGTGTGTTGTGTTGTGTTGTGTTTGTGTGGTGTGGTATGTGTGTGTGAGTGTGTGTGTGTGTGGACTCTGTGTTGTGTGACTGTGTGTGTGTTGTGTGTGTGTTGTGTGTAGGTGTGTGTGTGTGTTTGTGTGTGACTGTGTGTTTGTGTGAGTGTGTGTTTGTGTGAGTGTGTGTGTGTGTGTGTGTGAGTGTGTTCGTGACATTTTATTTGAAGTCATTTTTTGGGAACATTTTAACCAATATGAAATATAGCTTTTTTATGTGCCTTTTGAGATGTTTGATGCGGTATCGATCTGCCTGTCAGTATTGTAATTGCCCTTCATGGGATGATTGATTAAAGTGTTTTTGACTTGACTTGAATTGACTTGACTTGACTTGACTTGGTCTTCCTCTTCATCTCTGTATTCCCTTACAGGGTGGGGGGGGGGGGGGGGGGATGATGCACACTGTCTGGTCTTCTCCTGTGTTTCAAAATCTGCAGGAGGTCTGTCCACTGGTTTTGGCCGTCACATTTTGATTTTGGGGTGGTGGGTGGGAGGGGTGGGGGTATAGGATGCATATGGGGTATGTTCATTCTTGTTGTCTTCAATTTATCGTCTGTTCACTCTAAGTGTTCGTTGTTGCTGTTGTCTTCAATTTAATGTCTGTTCACTCTTAAGTGTTCGTTGTTGTTGTTGTCTTCAATTTAACGTCTGTTCACTGTAAGTGATATTAGACCAGGGAAATAGAAAGTGTAAAATGGAAGTTAAAGAAAGGAGAGGAAGGAGTTGAAGGAGAAAAGGTTAAGAAATAGCATCAGTGCTGGTATTTTTGTGAGAGAAAAAAACACACAAAAAAACAAAAAACACCCTAGAAAAGTAAGGATAATACTTTTAAACAGGAGCAAAATATAAACTCAACAATGTAGAAACATGAAATAACAATAATGTAACTACAATAAATATTCAAGTGGACTATGCAATAAACATCTGGCAATGGCAAAGGCTAGCTTTGAATTTTCAAATACATTTTCCAGAGACTGTTCAGAAAATGTAGGTAAAGTTTTACAATAGGGCACTCAAATATGATATGAGTATTGGAAATATGATCCCTATATAGACATCTGACATGTTTACAAAATTTTGTAAGGAATGCATTTAACTTCAGTCTAAAATATAGTGAATTAACCCTTCTCACGGATATAAAACGCGAATCTATTTGAGAAGGAGCCATATAACAAGAAATATGGGCAGTGGTCAGACAACTTTTTAAATATCGTTCCTTGAATTGATCAGATTCTTTAAACTTACCCCATGAAGTTTGTTCTAATATTCGGTATCCCTCCTGTATAGATAAGGGAACATCCAGTTCTATCGATTCCATGTCTTGCCCCCTTTTTTGCAGCTCTGTCAGCCCACTCATTTGAAAAAATTCCAATGTGAGAAGGCACCCAACAAAACGAAACAGGAATACCTTTTAAACATATTTAATTTCAAAAATAGTTCTGGACACCTTGAAGTTTGGGGATTTTATAGCATACAATACTGAGGGGTACGTTCGTGTTTCTGTAACTTATATCAAAGACTGACATGAATTACAGGATCTTTACTGTACGTGTTTCAACTTCTGTATATATGATATATACATGTTTATAAATACGGTTCGCTATTGTTGTTGTTACTCGTTCCCCAGCTTAGCACCTTGGAGGTCAACCAGAATATGAACTCATCCCTTCGGATGAGACTATAAACCGAGGCCCCGTGTGCGAACGCACGCAGAACATCTAGCACACACGTTAAAATCCTGTTCCGCTTTTCGGAAGAGTAGGCCATTGTGCCCGTGGTGGAACAGATGACAGAATTTACAAAACCGCATCCACACAGGGACTGGATGTAAAAAAAAAAGCAACATGAGTGCTTATTCCATTATCCTCGACAAAAAAATCATCTGAGCGCTTTGATTTGTTGCTTTACAAGATTCAGCGCTATATAAATTCCATACATTGTTATTATTATTATCCTCGATATAAAAGAATAAAAAATAAAAAATAAACAGATAAAACCAAAAACAACAAAAACACAAAAGACTCACCAACACTACAAACGGGTTCATTCTCCTCGCACTCTCCTCCTCCTCTTCCTCCTCCTCCCCTCTCCTCCTCCCCACACTCTCCCCTACAGAGGAATCTTCTTTCTTGATCTCCAGGGGAACGCTGCCACCCTTCCGCACTCCTCCTCCTCTTCCTCCCTGGAGCCTGCAGACCTGAAAATGCCGCATGAAGGAGAACAACTGGTGGAAGCTCGCGGAGCAACGCTCGCAGACGAAGCGCGCAGGGGAAGCAACTGAGGTGGGTGCGGTGGCAGAGGGGCGGCCGGACTGGGAGGTGACGCCCATGGGAGAGGTCATCGTCATCGTTGTCGTTGTCGTCTGCGGCTGTTTCGGGGCAGGCTTTGCCTCGGCAGATTTCCCGGGGTCAGCCATATTCCATCTGCTGAGGGTAAAAGGGGGAAGAGTCTTTTGGCTCGAGGTGGACTGATACACTTTGCCTTCTTGGTAAATTGTAACATTTATGCAACTTCTTTCCTTAGAGGCCACTATCCTCTCCCTGTTCATACTGTGCTAGCTGTCGTAGCACAGAGTCGTAGGCAGATAAACGGTAGTTTCATGTGAAAGAGTAGGTTTGAATGGCAAGCACTTTGATTTGCTTTTGCAAGATATAGTGCTATATAAAGTCCAGTTATTATTTTATTTATTATTACTGTCTGTGTGGTTTGATTGTTGGTTGGTTGGTTTGTTTATTGTAGTGTGTATAATACAGTTCAGTGTAGCATAGCACAGTATCTTAAAGTGTAGCATATTACAGTGTGCACTACAGCGCAGTAGAATAGAGTAGAGTACAGTACAGCAGAGTGGAGTGCAGTGGAGTGGAGTGCAGTGGAGTGGAGTGCAGTGGTATGGAGAAGAGTAGAGCAGAGTAGAGTGGAGTGGAGTGGTATGGAGCAGAACAGAGCAGAGCAGAGCAGAGCAGAGTAGAGTAGAGTAGAGCAGAGTAGTGTAGAGCAAAGTAGAGTAGAACAGAGTAGTGTAGAACAAAGTAGAGTAGAGCAGAGTAGTGTAGAGTATAGCAGAGCAGAGCAAAGTAGAGTAGAGTAGAGCAGAGTAGAGTAGAGTATAGCAGAGCAGAGCAAAGTAGAGCAGAGCAGAGCAGAGCAGAACAGAGCAGAGCAGAGCAGAGAAGAGTAGAGTAGAGCAGAGTAGAGCAGAACAAAGTAGAGCAGAGAAGAGTAGAGCAGAGTAGAGTAGAGCAGAGCAGAGTAGAGCAGAGTAGAGCAGAGCAGAGCAGAGCAGAGCAGAGCAGAGCAGAGTAGAGCAGAGTAGAGCAGAGTAGAGCATAGCAGAGCAGAGCAGAGCAGAGCAGAGCAGAATAGAGCAGAGCAGAGCAAAGTAGAGAAGAACACAGCAGAGCAAAGTGAGCAGAGCAGAGCAGAGCTAAGCAGAGGAGAGGAGAGGAGAGTAGAGTAGAGCAGAGCAGAGTAGAGCAGAACAGAGCAAAGTAGAGTAGAGCAGAGCAGAGCAGAGTAGAGCAGAGTAGAGCAGAGTAGAGCAGAACAGAGCAGTGCTAAGCAGAGGGAAGTGAGTGGAGAAGATTTATCGCAGCATCTCACCTGCTCTTCAAACGGTCCCCGCCTTCAACAGCCGCGGTGTTACCACCACCGACACCACCACCATCATCCCCTACACCGCCTTCACCCTCCAACCCCTCTTCCAACTGTCCCTCCTCGCTCAGGTCCTCCTCCTCCTCCTCCAGTATGCTTTCCACGACCTCACCTTCACCCACAGCCGTCAAGGTCAAAGGCTCCCCCAAGTTCATTTCCGCAACCTCCAAGGTCGCGGTCTGATCAGCCGACGAATCGACATTCCTCACTTCTTCCATCGACTCATCCAAGACTGCAGCAACAGCAGCAACAGCAGCAGCGGTGGGGGTGGGGGTGGGGGACGGATTGAGGACCGTCTCATTTTCCGGCGTTCTCCGAGAATCCGGGCGTTCAGTTGGTGGGATGGTGGGGGACCCGCAACCTCGAGGGAGGGTGGTGGGGGAGGTGGGGGAGGAGGTGAGGGAAAGGGTCTGGGGGAGGGTGGGAGAAGCGAGGGGGGTGGGGTGAGTTGGGGGGTTCGGTGACGACGCGCTCAGCATCCTGACGGTCCACTGGTCGTCGTTACGCTGCCTGTCGTCTGCTTCGGTGTTGGCCAGGTCTGAACAACACAACAACAATTTTTTTTTTGCACAGATGACGTTTTGCGTTCGCTTAGTCTACAAAACATCCCGCTCGGCTCGGTGTTGTGTCCTTGGGAAAGACACTTTACTCCTATTTTCCTCACTCCACCCAGGTGTACAAGTGGGTACCAGCTCTGCTGGGGAAGTATCTGGCGACAGACTAGCGTCCTGTCACAGGGGTGGTGAAAAACCATCTGTTCGCTTAACGCTACAGAAACCGGGATAAGCTCCGGCTCTATGGGCCTTCTGGCTTGAAAGAACATACTACTTAGTCTACAAAACAGCGTATATGGTCTTTTGTTCTTAGGAGGAGACTATAAACCGAGGAGGCCCCCGTGTGCGAACGCATGCAGAACATCTTGCCGCACACGTTAAATCC
>CM054154.1:28687152-28812152 GCA_028751875.1 Rapana venosa
TAAGTCCGAGTTTGGCTACCCATATGGCGAGGTGTTCGAAAAACCATAAACGCAAATTTCTCACGCAGAGGCTGAGTAGGCTACATGTGACTGGCTCATCCACTTGGAGATCTACAAGACATGTCAAATCCACTCTTGGGGCGGCACCTAATCCAATCCAATCCAATCCAATGTGACAAAACTTGAAAAAGCCTACAAGTCTGTTTTAATTAATAATCCGGATTTGGATTTGGATCAGATCAAAGTTCAGTAACCAGTTTGGTTGTTTATTGCCCTTTGGGGATGGCGGGGGCCTGTTCGTATAGCATCCCCACCCTCTGGAAATTATCTGCTATGAATTCCTTCTTTTCTATCCCTCTCTTTGTTTCTGCCTGTTCCTTTTCTTCCCGTCACACCCCTCTTGTATATGTCTGACTTCTTGGTCCATTCTCCTGCCCCCCTCCCCCCCCCCCACCTTCCTTCTCCCCCCCCCCCCCCCCCCCCCCCCCCCCCCCCCCCCCCCCCCCCCCCCAGAAAGACTTAAAAGATAACAAATCTCTCCCATGCCGAAGTGGGATGCGCTGGGCCTGACTTTTCAGGCGCTTAGAGGCAGCTCAACTCATTTTTGCTCATATTATGATAGACAACAATAGTTGCTGTCTGAGCATTGGACAGCAATGACCCGATGACGACGAAGAAGAAGGTAGTTTACAGCGAAATGCTGAGGGAGGCTGCATTGTTTACTTGCAGTGCCTGACTGCTACAGATTTTCCGTTTCCCTGTCTAACCTTTTTCCTTTCAGATTTGTATCAATTGTTGTTGTAACAAGGCAGAAGATGGCAATGCAAGACAAGGCAAAGCAAAGCAGAAGATGGCAAGGCAAGACAAGGCAAAGCAAGGGAAGACAAAGCCAGGTAATAATTTATTTCCAAATCCTATTAGAGCTACATGAAAAAATAACAGGTAACTTACTGAAAACAACAACAACAAACAAACATAAACCATCTTACTCAAAACATGAAACACTGCACGACCTTTTTGGAACAAAAACACAATAAATAATAATAATAATGATTAAAGTTGTTATTAAAGCAATAATGGCTAATGTTATTAACTACAGGGAGCTAACACTTTTGGGAAAATGAAAACAGGAACAATAAGTTTAAGAGAGAATAAAAGAGGGGCAACCTATAGTAGTCATTGTGCTAAACAAAATTAAATGCTTTTAATATTATAATGAGAAAAGGAAATATATGAATAAGAAGACATTTATTTTTGCAGTTACCTCCCCCCCCCCCTCCCCCCCCCCCCCCCCCCCCCCCCCCCCCCCCCCCCCCCCCCCCCCACACACACACACACACACACACATGAGATTATATCAGGACTGTCCAATAAACCGTTGGTTAATGTTGGGTTTTTGATTGTTTGTTTGTTGTTTTTGTTGCTAATGTTTTGTTTTTTCTATAGTGAAGTTAGGACATCAAAGTAGGGAAATCCCCCCCCCCCTTAAGATGTGCAAGTCTTCGACTGACCTTCACCTCTATGAGGAGCCATATGGAACCGGAAGTAAAAAGGGTGACAAAATAGATTGAGTCAGATTGGCACTAACTGCGCAAAGATTCCTGTCGACCGCATTTCAGTTCTGTTTTTCGTAGAGCTCTTTCTGTCCTGATAATGACCCTGTAAATGAGGAGGTGAGAGAAAACGCGGTATGTAGTATTTATAGGAATCTCTAGACCCTTTAGAAATGTGTTTTTGATTGTGAATGGCAGTGAATCTTAAATTCAAAAAGAGAGGAGTGGATGGGGGAGGGGGATTGAACTAGATCCGATCTAGCCTAGTAACTCACTGCTAATCCTTGCCAAGTTTGTCTGCTAGTTTCTTACTAATATACTTGAAGACCACGAAGATCGGTCAGTATAAATTTATTTATATGTAGGAACTGAGGAAGAGAAGTGAACGAGAAGCCAGCTAACGATGTTTGTGTGTGAACTTGTTTCGGTTTCAGTTTTGGAATTTGAGGAAAAAGAAAATATCAAAGTCATTCCTTGATAGAAGGCTTGTCTGAATCTCAGGTACAGTACGTATAATTGTAAGATTTTTTTCCTTTGGGATCTGCTGTTTTTAGATTGATCTTTTGAAGTCATTGTTTACACAAAATGATTGATTATTTTTATGAAATTATTTTTTTAAAAGCATAAGAGTTTCAGGACCTTATTATTGTTATTAATTATTTCCTTGAAATTAGCAGATCTTCAAATTAAGTGTGCAATATTCACATTAAAATGTCCAGGGTTTCACCCGAAGACTTAGTGGTATAACTTTGATAAATTGTACTCTAAACAACTATAATAACAATGACAATACAATGTTGTAACAACACGAATGTTGGTGTATACACACACTGACTTGAAATTATATTAAGGGAAGGACACCAAACAAGTGACAGAAACAGAAATGGACAGGAAAAATAAATTATGACAAATTGCATGCATGCACCCCCCCCTCCTCCCAAGCCAGTGACACACATACACACTCACTCACACATATACTAACATAGTCACACACACACAACTGACATAGTCACACACACACACATTCTTTCACTCTCTCTCTCCCCCTCCCTCCCCCCTCTCTCTCACATAATAATAATAATAATAATGTATGAAATTTATATAGCGCTGAATCTTGTAAAGCAACAAATCAAAGCGCTCAGATTTTATTTCATACCACTTTAAGTCACGGCAGATTTCTCTCCGTGAAATTCGGGCTGCTCTCCCCGGGGAGAGCGGAGAACGCGTCGCCACTTAGCGCTGCGCCACCCTTTCACCCTTTTTTTTTTTTTTTTTTTCTGCAGCTGTATTTGTTTCCCTATCAGAGTACATACATACATACAGAGTTTTTGTTGGTGTTTTTTTTTTTCTAAAAAAAGTATTTTCCATGTGATATCACTCCTGGTTGCAAGACTTTAAATCAAGAACATTGGAGCTAATAAAAACCCTCCTCCAAACTCGTTAAGTAATTCGCCAGACACCACTCTCAAGAAGGGAACCTATGATTTCATGAACCCATAGAAATGAAATCAGATAGTCTTCTCCTCTCAGCTATAGCTCACAATTTGCCAGGGTGTGTGACCTGTGTGTGTGTGTGTGTGTGTGTGTGTGTGCATGCACATTAATTTGGACTTGATGGAACTATTAATTGTTACTGGTTGTATGACTGTGTAAGAATGAGTTGAGTGCAAGCGCTTTGATTTGTGTCTGCAAGATATAGCGCTATGTAAATTCCATTTATATATATATATATATATATGTATATATATATATATATATATATGTTTTTACTGTAAATAACACAAAATGAGGAATTTTTTTTTTAATCCGATTTTTTCATCCCAGGGGGAGGTAACACCCAAGACCTGCCAGGAGAGTTGTGCTGCCTGCCATGTCATCGTGTGCGATTTGTCTGGAGCCGGAGCTCAACTCTCCGGCTGCCTGCGTTCCCTGCGGTCACACCTTCTGCCTGGCCTGCATCACGCAGTGGACCCGTAACCCCCCGCGCTTTGGCCTCAGCCTCTGCCCCCAGTGCCGCTCCCCTGTCAGGGAGGTGCAGAAGTTGTTCATCTCCGATTGGCCAGGTGGATACCGCGTGTTGTTGTTGTTGTTGTCGAGGGTGGAAGAAAGGGTGGTGGGGATGTGTGGAAAGGGGGTGGGTGGGGTGTGGGGGTGGTTGGTGTTCAGTACATGTGGGAAAAAGTTGTTAGATTCTGATTTTTGTACTGGTGTGTGTGTGCGTGTTTGTTTTGTTGTTGTTGTTTGTTTTGTTGTTAATATTTTCATGAAACGTGTGTCTTTCATCTTGATGCAAAATTCTGTGATTAGTTGCGTTTCGTATGTTTTTTTAAAATATATTTAAAACTGTGTTCAAGATTCTAAGATTTAATATCTCATGATTGTGTGTTGTCATTGCGTGTATGTGATAGATGTACATGGTTTTCTGTTGCCTGAGCACAATACAAGCTGAAAGCTTGTCCAATAGCTTATGTCAGTATGTGATTGGTTTGTGTTTGTGTTGAGAATAAATCCATGTTTAAAATAATGAGAGAACGAAGAAGAAAGAAAGAAAGAAAGAAAGAAGACAATATCAATTCCTAGTTGCACAATGAAAAAACTGAAAATTTGATCTTTTTAAAAAAAAAAAAGGAAGGAAGAAGCAGAAGAAGAAAGAAGCAGACAGAAGGTATAGAAGTAGGGGATAAAGAAGCAGGAGAACTCAAGAAGCAGAAGTAGAAGAAGAAAGAAGCAAGACAGAAGAAGCAGAAGATATAGAAGTAGGGGATAAAGAAGCAGAAGAACTCTAGAAGAAGAATGAGAAGAACTCAAGAAGAAGAAGAATCGAAAGCACAAACACACAAACAGAGACAAAATAACAAAAGGCAACTATGACCGATCTCTCTATGGATGGATGGATGTTTCAGTGTCTGGCACAGGAAGCGGAAGTGGGGGTCAGACGACCTTCACTCAGCTGTCGGCATGGCAGCAGTTCCAGCAGCTCTGGTCCCTCCTGCTCCATTTCGTCTCCATTCCCTTCCACTCCTTAGCTCAACACGGCCCAGGTGAGGGCCACACTGTCGGCAGGGAGTGGGCGTGGTAGATAACGTAGAAACTGGGCGTTTTCGATAATCGCTCATGCCGAATTTGTTTTTCCAATATGATGATATATATATGTATGTATGTATATATATATATGTATGTATATATATATATATTTATATTATATATGTGTGTGTGTGTGTGTGTGTATCTATATGTGTGTGTGTATATATATATATATATATATATATATATATATATATTATTATATATTATATATATACACACACACATATAGATACACACACCACACATATATATATTATTACTCATTGCGGTTTAGCTGTTAGAAACTTATTTTCTACTTGTCTAGATAAGCACATGACTTAACAAAACTTTTGGGGTGGGATTTTTTTTTTTCAAACTTTCACTGACTTGATTTAAAACAAAATACGGAACTCTAAATAACTGGATTTAAAAGAAAATACAGAACTCTGAAGAAATATAAATATATATATTTTTATTTATATTTATTCAGAGTTCTGTATTTTGTTTTAAATCAAGTCAGTGAAAGTTTGAAAAAACCCAAAAACCCACCCCAAAAGTTTTGTAAGTCATGTGCTGATCTAGCTAGACAAGTTGAAAATAAGTTTCTAACAGCTAAACCACAAAGAAGAATAAGGCTGGTTTTCTGGTCCCACCTGGAATAGATACAGAAACAGACTTAGAAATAGACAGTTAAATTTCCTCACATTTTAAGAATCAGTTCTTAAGTCAAAAGTTTTTCATATTTACTGCAAACTTAATGAGATTCTTTTGTGCCGGGATCCTTAAAAAAACCCACCCAAACAAACAAACAAACAAAATAAAAAACCAACCAAAAAAACCCCCAACACAACTGCATTGTCAGAAATAAGGTTAACCCTCGTAGCACTAAATAATACCACCACAGAGGATTCAGTGCTGCTGGCTGAATTAACTGTGGCGATGTAGTTTTAAGCAAGGTCTGTTTAGTATCATTAAAAAATAAAAATAAAAACCATGTCACAGGTGTGCACTGATTATAACCGCCAGGTGTGGGTATGGCTGGGGTGGAGAGGTTGAAAATGACCAGGGTGGAAACAGCAGGACAGGAACAACACACACAATGAGGCAGCCAACAAAAAAAACAAAAAAAGAAAAAAGTAACCATCAGGGTCCTGGGTTGCTTTTAACACATAAGTATTTTTGTTGAGGTGCAGAAACGTCATGAGTAAGCAAGTCTTATCTCTGTAACATCAGTTTTGACCTCAACAAAAAACCCTCCAAAAAAAAGCAGTCAGTACAAGCAAAAGTTCAGCTGAACAAATCAGGCCCATCATCGTGATGGTTATGGTGGTGAGCAGTTATTTCGTGCCAAGCAGTAGTAGCTTTGCACTGGCAAAAAGATACTCCCTAAACCAATAAAACTTCAGGTGGCTCATGTGTGCAGATTGACCTTCAACCATTTCTGCTGCCCTGCAGTGGCCTTGGTATTGATTATGTGACCTTTGACACCATGAATTACAATAATTAGGTCATTCTGGAATTTTTTAGCATTAGCCATTTTCCCCCAGAACATTTCAGGAACCACTCTTGTGGGTAGCACTACTGATCAGTGTACAGTGCAAGGGAAGCAACTCCACACCAAGGGAGATGATTGATCTAACAGCAGGAGCAGTTTCCTATTGATTGAATGCTAACTGTCTTTACTAATATTTAAAAAAACAAATCTTGCATGTGCTGTAGCCAGACATGCAGCAGCACATCATTTAGTTACCTCATGACTGCCTTAGCTCTATTGGGGAAAAGGGCATAAATAAGGAGGAAGCTCAAAACAGAGAGAGATGGAGAGGGGAGAAACATGACAAAAAAGGAAGAAGAGGATGGCTGCCATAGCTCTAGCAACAACATAATTCCAAGGAGACAGTAGTGCATTTGTTGTGTAGCACCTTGTAGTTTTGCAGAAGAGTCAAAGTTTGAAAACGTTTTTTGGTCCTGTAATGCTTAGCACACCTGTGGAAGAAAGCTGGTCTCGGGAAGGAGGAATGTTGTAGATTTCTTGTCTTCTTCTGTAAGGATGATGGTGTCCAACTCATGGTTTCTATCATTTGATCATTGTTGTTTTGCTTGTTCAGAGCTGGTAAGGCGACTTACCGTCTGGTGCAATCAGCAGGCAGAATGGCTCAAAGTTCTACGTGATAGGCTGGTTCGCTGTGCAGGTAATTTGGTGGTGTGTGTGTGTGTTGTGTTGTGTATGTGGTGTTTGTGTGTGTGTGTGTGTGTGTTGTGTGTGTGTGTGTGTGTTTGTGTGTGTGTTGTTATTATGTTGTTGCACATTCCTTAACTTAAACCCTGGGGATCACTCAGAATGTATACTCGTCTCGCCTGTTCAAGGGTTTTTTTCCCCCTGGAGTTCACATCAGTGTTGACTTCATTCCCCTGAAAGTCCTTCAGATGAGACTATAAACTGAGGTCTCGTGTGCGAATGCACCTGGAACATCTTGTGCACATGTTAAAACTGGTTCCACCTTTTGGAAGAGGAGGCCATTTTGTGCCGGTAGGAACGGATGACAAAATCTGAAAAATGCAATGCTATGTCAGGTGTAAGCCTAATGAACAACACGACAGTGTTGTTGTATGTTGCAGTGCTATGTAAGCCTAAAGAACAACACGACAGTGTTGTATGTTGCAGTGCTATGTAAGCCTAAAGAACAACACGACAGTAAGTGCTATGTAAGCCTAATGAACAACACGACAGTGTTGTATGTTGCAGTGCTATGTAAGCCTAATGAACAACACTACAGTGTTGTATGTTGCAGTGCTATGTAAGCCTAATGAACAACACTACAGTGTTGTATGTTGCAGTGCTATGTAAGCCTAATGAACAACATGACAGTGCTATGTAAGCCTAATGAACAACACTACAGTATTGTATGTTGCAGTGCTATGTAAGCCTAATGAACAACACTACAGTATTGTATGTTGCAGTGCTATGTAAGCCTAATGAACAACACTACAGTATTGTATGTTGCAGTGCTATGTAAGCCTAATGAACAACACTACAGTGTTGTATGTTGCAGTGCTATGTAAGCCTAAAGAACAACACGACAGTAAGTGCTATGTAAGCCTAAAGAACAACACGACAGTGTTGTATGTTGCAGTGCTATGTAAGCCTAAAGAACAACACGACAGTGTTGTATGTTGCAGTGCTATGTAAGCCTAATGAACAACACTACAGTGTTGTATGTTGCAGTGCTATGTAAGCCTAAAGAACAACACTACAGTATTGTATGTTACAGCGCTATGTAAGCCTAAAGAACAACACGACAGTGTTGTATGTTGCAGTGCTATGTAAGCCTAAAGAACAACACGACAGTGTTGTATGTTGCAGTGCTATGTAAGCCTAATGAACAACACTACAGTGTTGTATGTTGCAGTGCTATGTAAGCCTAATGAACAACACTACAGTATTGTATGTTGCAGTGCTATGTAAGCCTAATGAACAACACTACAGTGTTGTATGTTGCAGTGCTATGTAAGCCTAATGAACAACACTACAGTGTTGTATGTTGCAGTGCTATGTAAGCCTAAAGAACAACACGACAGTAAGTGCTATGTAAGCCTAAAGAACAACACTACAGTGTTGTATGTTGCAGTGCTATGTAAGCCTAAAGAACAACACGACAGTGTTGTATGTTGCAGTGCTATGTAAGCCTAATGAACAACACTACAGTGTTGTATGTTGCAGTGCTATGTAAGCCTAAAGAACAACACGACAGTGTTGTATGTTGCAGTGCTATGTAAGCCTAATGAACAACACGACAGTAAGTGCTATGTAAGCCTAATGAACAACACGACAGTGTTGTATGTTGCAGTGCTATGTAAGCCTAAAGAACAACACGACAGTGCTATGTAAGCCTAATGAACAACATGACAGTGTTGTTGTATGTTGCAGTGCTATGTAAGCCTAATGAACAACATGACAGTGCTATGTAAACCTAATGAACAACACGACAGTGCTATGTAAAACTAATGAACCACACAACAGTATTATATGTTATGTAAGCCTAATGAACAACAGGACAGTATTGTACGTTGCAGTGCTATGTAAGCCTAATGAACAACAGGACAGTGTTGCACGTTGCAGTGCTATGTAAGCCTAAAGAACAACATGACAGTATTGTATGTTGTATAAGCCCTAATGAACAACACGACAGTGCTATGTAAGCCTAAAGAACAACACGGCAGTGCTATGTAAGCCTAAAGAACAATACGACAGCGCTATGTAAGCCTAATGAACAACACGTCAGTGCTATGTAAGCCTAAAGAACAACACGACAGCGCTATGTAAGCCTAATGAACAACACGACAGTGCTATGTAAGCCTAATGAACAACACGACAGTGCTATGTAAGCCCTAATGAACAACACGACAGCGCTATGTAAGCCCTAATGAACAACACGACAGTGCTATGTAAACCTGATGAACAACACGACAGTATTGTATGTTATGTAAGCCTAAAGAACAACACGACAGTGCTATGTAAGCCTAAAGAACAACACGACAGTGTTGTATGTTATGTAAGCCTAAAGAACAACACGACAGTGCTATGTAAGCCCTAATGAACAACATGACAGTGCTATGTAAGCCCTAAAGAACAACACGACAGTATTGTATGTTATGTAAGCCTAAAGAACAACACGACAGTGCTATGTAAGCCTAAAGAACAACACGACAGTGTTGTATGTTATGTAAGCCTAAAGAACAACACGACAGTGCTATGTAAGCCTAAAGTAAAGAACAACACGACAGTGCTATGTAAGCCTAATGAACAACACGACAGTGCTATGTAAGCCTAATGAACAACATGACAGTATTGTATGTTATGTAAGCCTAATGAACAACATGACAGTATTGTATGTTATGTAAGCCTAAAGAACAACATGACAGTGCTATGTAAGCCTAATGAACAACACAACAGCGCTATGTAAGCCTAAAGAACAACACGACAGCGCTATGTAAGCCTAAAGAACAACACTACAGTGTGCTATATGTAAGCCTAAAGAACAGCACGACAGTATTGTACGTTATGTAAGCCTAAAGAACAACACGACAGTATTGTACGTTATGTAAGCCTAAAGAACAACACGGCAGTATTGTACGTTATGTAAGCCTAAAGAACAACACGACAGTATTGTACGTTATGTAATCCTAAAGAACAACACGGCAGTATTGTACGTTATGTAAGCCTAAAGAACAACACGACAGTATTGTACGTTATGTAAGCCTAAAGAACAACACGTCAGTGCTATGTAAGCCTAAAGAACAACACGACAGTGCTATGTAAGCCCTAAAGAACAACACGACAGTGCTATGTAAGCCTAAAGAACAACACGACAGTGTTGCAGTGCTATGTAAGCCTAAATAACAACACGACAGTGCTATGTAAGCCCTAAAGAACAACACGACAGTGCTATGTAAGCCTAAAGAACAACACGACAGTGCTATGTAAGCCTAATGAACAACACGACAGTATTGTATGTTATGTAAGCCTAAAGAACAACATGACAGTGCTATGTAAGCCTAATGAACAACACGACAGCGCTATGTAAGCCTAATAAACCGACAGCGCTAATGTAAAGCCTAAAGAACAACACGACAGTGCTATGTAAGCCTAATGAACAACACGACAGTGCTGTAAGCTTTAAAGCAAAACTACAGTGTGCTATGTAAGCCTAAGAACAACACGCAGTGCAAATATGTAGCCTAAAAAACAACACGACATGCTATGTAAGCCTAATGAACAACCGACAGTATTGCAGGCGCTATGTAAGCCTAAAGAACAACACGACAGTGCTATTAACGTACAGTACTAGTAAGCCTAAGAAAACACACAGTATTGCTCTAATGCGTTAGTTAAGCCTAAAGAACAACACGACAGTATTGCACGTTACAGTACTATGTACGCCTAAAGAACAACACAACAGTATTGTAGCGTTATGTAAGCCCTAAAGAACAACACGACAGTGCTATTATACGTTACAGTACTATGTAAGCCTAATGAACAACACGACAGTATTGCATGCTGCAGTGCTATGTTAGCATTAAGCCTAAAGAACAACACGACAGTATTGCACGTTACAGTGCTATGTAAGCCTAAAGAACAACACAACAGTATTGTAGCGTTATGTAAGCCCTAAAGAACAACACGACAGTATTGCACGTTACAGTGCTATGTAAGCCTAAAGAACAACACGACAGTGCTATTATACGTTACAGCGCTATGTAAACCTAAAGAACAACACGACAGTGCTATTGTATGTTACAGCGCTATGTAAGCCTAAAGAACAACACGACAGTATTGCATGTTGCAGTGCTATGTTAGCATTAAGCCTAAAGAACAACACGACAGTATTGCATGTTGCAGTGCTATGTTAGCATTAAGCCTAAAGAACAACACGACAGTATTGCATGTTGCAGTGCTATGTTAGCATTAAGGCTAAAGAACAACACGACAGTATTGCATGTTGCAGTGCTATGTTAGCATTAAGCCTAAAGAACAACACGACAGTATTGCATGTTGCAGTGCTATGTTAGCATTAAGCCTAAAGAACAACACGACAGTATTGCATGTTGCAGTGCTATGTTAGCATTAAGCCTAAAGAACAACACGACAGTATTGCATGTTGCAGTGCTATGTTAGCATTAAGCCTAAAGAACAACACGACAGTATTGCATGTTGCAGTGCTATGTTAGCATTAAGCCTAAAGAACAACACGACAGTATTGCACGTTGCAGTGCTATGTTAGCATTAAGCCTAAAGAACAACACGACAGTATTGCATGTTGCAGTGCTATGTTAGCATTAAGCCTAAAGAACAACACGACAGTATTGCACGTTGCAGTGCTATGTTAGCATTAAGCCTAAAGAACAACACGACAGTATTGCAATGCTATATATAAGCCCTAAAGAACAACACGACAGTATTGCAATGCTATATATAAGCCCTAAAGAACAACACGACAGTATTGCAATGCTATATATAAGCCTAAAGAACAACACGACAGTATTGCAATGCTATATATAAGCCCTAAAGAACAACACGACAGTATTGCAATGCTATATATAAGCCCTAAAGAACAACACGACAGTATTGCAATGCTATATATAAGCCCTAAAGAACAACACGACAGTATTGCAATGCTATATATAAGCCCTAAAGAACAACACGACAGTATTGCAATGCTATATATAAGCCCTAAAGAACAACACGACAGTATTGCAATGCTATATATAAGCCCTAAAGAACAACACGACAGTATTGCAATGCTATATATAAGCCCTAAAGAACAACACGACATGCAATGCTATATATAAGCCCTAAAGAACAACACGACAGTATTGCAATGCTATATATAAGCCCTAAAGAACAACACGACAGTATTGCAATGCTATATATAAGCCCTAAAGAACAACACGACAGTATTGCAATGCTATATATAAGCCCTAAAGAACAACACGACAGTATTGCAATGCTATATATAAGCCCTAAAGAACAACACAACAGTATTGCAATGCTATATATAAGCCCTAAAGAACAACACGACAGTGCTATTATACGTTAAAGTGCTATGTAAGCCCTAAAGAACAACACGACAGTATTGCAATGCTATATATAAGCCCTAAAGAACAACACGACAGTATTGCAATGCTATATATAAGCCCTAAAGAACAACACGACAGTGCTGCAATGCTATATATAAGCCCTAAAGAACAACACGACAGTATTGCAATGCTACATATAAGCCCTAAAGAACAACACGACAGTATTGCAATGCTATATATAAGCCCTAAAGAACAACACGACAGTATTGCAATGCTATACATAAGCCCTAAAGAACAACACGACAGTGCTGCATGCTGCAGTGCTATGTTAGCATTAAGCCTAAAGAACCACACGACAGTATTGCAATGCTATATGTAAGCCCTAAAGAACAACACGACAGTATTGCAATGCTATACATAAGCCCTAAAGAACAACACGACAGTGCTGCATGCTGCAGTGCTATGTTAGCATTAAGCCTAAAGAACAACACGACAGTATTGCAATGCTATATGTAAGCCCTAAAGAACAACACGACAGTGCTGCACGTTTCAGCGCTCTGCCGGCAAGAGTGGCGGGACCTGGGGCGGCAGGCGCAGTGCTTCGTGGGGGTGGCGCTGCTGCTGGTGGGGCTGCTGCTGGTGCAGGACCTGCAGGACGAGGACGGCATCCACCGGGGCGTGGTGCTGCCCACGCTGCTGCTGCTGCTGCACATCGCCTCCCAGCTGCTCTTCGCGGCAGCCTACCTCGTCTACCGGCCCCTCTCCTGCTGCCTGGCCTGCGCGCTGGAGGTGGGGGCGGCGGTGGTGGACGTGGCGGTGGTGGTGGCGGCCGCGCTGGTGGGGGTGGCCTGGGACGCGCTGTGCCTCCCCTGGCTGGCCGTCTGCGTGGCGGCGCGCTTCCTCTGCGGGGCGCTGTCCATGCTGGCCGGCGTGGTGCGCGCGTGCGTGTTCTGCCTGGTGCTGGCCCTGGCCTTCGGCCTGCCCGCCCTCATGGCTGCCAACGATGATCAAGGAGGAGGAGGGGGGGGCTTGCGGGGGCAGCTGCCGGAGCTGGTGCAGGCAGGGGTCGAGTGGCTGAGGCAGGTCCTTCTGCGGCACACCCAGCAGGTCAACCACCACCACCACCACCACCACCAGCAGCAGCAGCAGCAGGAGGAGGAGCATGCAGCAGGAGTAGCAGGAGCAGCGAGGTGGCGCCCCAACATGCTCAGGGAGTTCCTCAGACTCCTGTCCGAAGAGCTGAGGAATCTGGGCAGGGAGGACGCTGCGGAGGTGAGGGGGGCGGGAGGGGGGAACGTGGAGGCTGAGAGGAGGGAGGTAGGGGGCGCGGAGGGACAGGAAGGAGGAAGAGGAGAGCGTGGCGGAGAGGAGGAGGGGAGGGGGAAGACGACGTAGCTGCTGGTGGGGGTGGGGGTTTGTCCCAGGCAGGGGCTGGTTTGGAGGCTGGGGAGATGTTGGAAGTGCGGTAGAAGGAGGTTGTGGTGAGGGAGGTAGAGGTCGTGCGTGTGGTGAGAACAGTGGCTGTGTTTTGTGGGGGGGCAGCCACGACGTAGGCAGTGGTGGAACGTGTAGGTCATGATGGCAGTCTTCCTTGAGATTATGATTATGATATACCTGTAGAAGAAGTCTGTTTTCTCTTGTCGTTATATGTCTACGTCTGTGTGTGTGCGTGTTGTTGTTGTTAGTACTTGTTGAAATCTGTGTTCCCCTGTGTTGTTTATATATCTGTGCGTTTCCTGTTTGTCAGTATTTCTAGAATTGTGTTATGTGTTGTTGTTGTTGTTGTTAACGTAGTCTTGTGTCTTTGTTGTCATCTTTGTTGAATTCTGTTCTTTGTTGTCATTTACATCCGAGTGTTTGTCGTGCTTTCTGGGGCCCCATTTTCAATTAAATTTGATGACATGAAATAAAAACGGCTTAAAAACAAGGAAACACACTACCGCTATCATTCCTTTCTGCCTTGATGTATGGACTTCCCAGAATATTAACCTAGCTGAACTTTCATGTGTATTCCATCATGGTCTCATGCGCATTTCAACACTTAAATTCAAATGTGAATTTTTTTTTTTAATCATCCAGGGTATAAGATAAGCACATGTCTATAAACAAACAAATAGAAAATGTAGCAGGCACCACTGCAAAGATTTTCCTTACCAATCTTTTCGTACTCAAAAACCATGGTATGCATTCATGTACGTGTCTTTGTGTGTGTATACATCTATGGAAATTTACCACAGGGGATGCTCAGAGCTTTTTCCAGTATAAGTAGTATCTCCATCCATCCTCTATTCATTTTGTACCGCAAAATTCTTAACTTTCAATGATCATTGATTCATTTAAAAACAAAAAAAATCCTGCCGTCTTTTTCTTGCTTGTTCTCTGTCTTTCATTGTTTTCCTGAAGAATTTAGCCCCATAGATCTCATAGATGCCCTTTCTATCACTTTTTTGGGGGTGGTTTTTGCTCCCTGGATTTTTTGTCTTTTTTGGAAAAAAAAATGCTGGCTTGTAGTTGTGTGTTTTTAGACCCCTATATCACAATATTATAAAATCTGGATTGTGATCAGCATATTTTTGGGACAGTGTTTTTTGTTTTTTTTCATGTTTTTGAGTATTGTGTACGAGGTTCTTGATAGAAAATGGGTCATTTTGTAAGCTCAATCCCAAGTGCATATCATAAGTTGTGGTTTTTTGTGTGCCTGTTTTATGGTATTTTCTGTTCTTTTTCTGACGTCCTTTTCATTTTTAGCTCTGGTATGGCCAAGAATGAGAAACTAGGCTGTAAACCCCCCCCCCCCCCCCCCCCTCTTCCCCTCCCTCCCCCAATAAAAGTAAATCTGTGTATATTTAAGACTCTTTGTATACAGTCTTCCATGATATGAGACGTTTCTTTAAGCTCATAAAACATACATGTGTATTCAAGACTTTTCCTTGTGTTCCTGATGAAATTTAGACAACACAAAGCCGGAAAAATGATCAAGAGAGAGTTTAGTTGAAGTAGACAGTTTTTCAAATTATTTATTTTATTTTAATTAAAATTGTAAAAAAACAACAACTAAGGACTAACACAAAGGTTGAAAGAGCAGACAGATCCTCGGCGGTGAAAGGTAAACTCTAATTTAATCTGCAGGACGGTTCTCCTATGGGCAGAGTAGTTTGACCAAAGATAAGAATTTTGTTCAAAAGGAAAGATTGACGCTATCTCCAATGTTACAAATGGATAGGGTACCCTGTCACAATTTCGGACACTTTTTACAGTGCTCTCACTCTATCACCTATTTTGACTCACACACACAGCCAGCCAGCCTAGTTTTCAGAGGTCTGATAGATTGACCAATCAGTGAGCGTTTTGACTGTGGTGTGTGGTACAAGCTCATGAATATTTATTAGATATTGACCCAAATCTAGCCTATGTGTTTCCGTGACATCTTCGACCCCCCTCCAGGCAATTTCGGACACCCCATCCACAGGGAAAACTGGTACAATTAAAATTAGTGGGTTGATATATTCTACTTCGTTTTGGTAGTTTTTTGTTTATTGTATAAAAGAGACAAGAAGGTGACAAAAATTTAACAATGTGAAATGATAAAATAGGGTGCATTTTGTATAGCAGTAAAAGCAGTGCATGTACACATTATGTGTTAGTACCTGTAACCTCAGATAAACACAGATGTTACTATAGTGTTAATATTACTTTAATTAACATTAAATATATAACCAACAGCTAGATTATTCCGTCTCATTAAATTTCTAAGATTATGTGTTACATTCCAAATTGCAGATAACATTTCCTAACATGCAATTTGGACACTAAAAAAAGGTCAATTTTTTAAATTTTTCAATAAAGCATAAACATATATTAATTACTAATCGGACTTCTTAACAGTCTGTTCCATAACCTGCTTTACTCGACTTATAAAGAAAGCTTTGTCAAAAATCTAAAGCAGAGTAGCTGTCTGCGAAGATCGTTTTTCAATTAAATGGCGTCAGCAAACACTGTGACATGATCGTATTTCATCACTTTATGGACCAATTACAAAGAAATCTTCGAGCCAGTAGGTTTTCATTATTAATATTTTATTTTTTGGATCATATAAGCTGGACAAATCCATTTTTGAAAGAGAAGGAGGGGTTGGAGTTTTAGTCTTGCTACCCAGCCAGGGGGGCCGAATTTGCCTGGGGGCCGAAATTGTGACAGTTTACCTATGGATAATAGACGTCTGTTTTATGATGAGTAGAAAAGTCTAAGCTGCTGTGCATTTTCTGTTTTCTGTGGCTTTTTTTTTTTAATGTCAGTATTTTGTAAAACCTTTTGTTTGTTTCTTTTTCTAAGCGTTGACATAGACGATCCTGTAATAACTGTGGGTTTTTTTCTTTCTTTGTAAAATGTTAGAAAAATTGTGTGTGTCATGAAGAAATTGCTTACTTTATAATGTAAAGACAATCGGCTCAAGCAACATGCATGTTCTGGTGTACAGGTAACAAATGTCACAGATGATTTTTTTTTCAGGATTAGCGTCAACAAGTTTTCTTTTTGATGCTTTCAAATATTCTTTATCATTGTTTGAAATTAAAATGGGAGTGTATTTTTGTTTTGTTTTGAAAAAACAAACAAAAAAGACATATCATTGATATCGTTGAATATTGAGGCTGATACTATAGCTCTAGAATTTTATGTGGTGTTTTTTTTCCTGTCTTTTCTTTTCTTTCTTCTTCTTTTTTTCCCCCCAAACAATCCATATTGACAGTAGTAAAGTATACTGTCCATTTAAAAGCTACTTTCTTCCTCTTCAACAAAACATTATCAATCAAACATCAGAATAACAGTTCACAAATAACAGGAGCCATACAGACTTTGATTTTTTTTAAAAAGGTCTCACATAACTTATAAATCAATACTTTAACACATACCTAACCACAGGCATTCCTTCAGCACCTACAAAGAACTGCAGCTTTCACAAACCAGGCATGAAATTGTCTGACAATGTTCCTGTCTTTTTTTTTTTCACGGAGAAACAACAGGCATAGACTCAGTGCCCATTGTGAACTGCTGCCAATGTCCACAGGAGTGAAATCTGTGTACATGGGTTTCATTTTCATTTCTTTTACTTTTCGATATTGGTAAAAGAAAAGGAATTGCAGTATCTAAAAATGGAAATGTGTTTAGGGTAAGGAAAGGCAGTATTTAGCAAAAATTCAACTGTTCAGAAAAGAATTCAGTAGAATGTTGGAATAATAGAGGCAACTAAAAAAACCCACAAAAAAATCACTTGGTCAGAAATGAGTTCAGCTTGATTTTGGAGCAAGGAGGCAATTAAAAAAAATGAAATTCACTTGGTTACAAATGAGTTAAAAGTTTAGAGCAAGGGAGGCAACTCAGGGAAATCCTTGGTCAGAAATGAATTCATAAAGGTAAATTTTAAGAGCAAAGGAAGAAGAAGAAGAGAAAGGAAGCAGCATGGGGAAAAAGACATTCTGTTGCTAGTGGGTTAAGCCAGAATAAAAAAAAAAATGTTACTGAAGGTATTGCAGGGATATGGGGAGAAAAAGCTAAATTTTGCGGGAATGAAAGCCAACATTGAGGAAAACGGGCTTTTTTTTTTGTTTTTTTTGGACTAGGCAATTAGATATGGTAAATTTTCGTATATGAAAAATCAAATATACAATTTGGTCACACTTAATTTCCTCTAAGGAGGTATGTGGTTGTTTTTTGTTTTGTTTTTAAAATTTTTATTTTAATGAATTTTGGGGTTACATTTCTGTGTGGCTACTTTTTTGGTCATTTGGACATAGTAATAGTTACTTTTTTGTGTGTGTTTTTCAGTTATTTGTTGTTATTTTTCTTTTCCTCTCATGCTTTGGGTTCAAGAATAGGGGGCTTGTAGAGTATGATGGTTTGGCCTCTAGAAAGTGGACAGTTTTTCTTTGGCAGGGTTTTTGATGATGCATACTTATTTCTTTAAATGTATATCTGTAAAAACTTTTTTGGGATTATGCTATAATTTGTGCACAGCATCATCTCTTACCAAAACAAAATTTGTTTATTTATTTATTTATCTTGAGGAGTTAAAAATGGATTTGGTCTGCCCACCTTAAAAGTATTCTCAGTTTGTGTGTGGAATACTGTCGCTATTATTTTCCCCCTTTTTTTGTCTTTTCTAAAAATGATTTATTCATTATTTACAGACTTCATGATTGGATGTTGAACATTTGGGGTTCACACACACACACACACACACACACACACACACACACACACACACACACAAGCATGCACACACGTTTACACCTAAGGAGAATTTCAAAATCCTGTTTACACACACACACACACACACACACAAGCATGCACACACGTTTACACCTAGGGAGAATTTCAAAATCCTGTTTACACACACACACACAAGCATGCACACATGTTTACACCTAGGGAGAATTTCAAAATCCTGTTTACACACACACACAAGCATGCACACATGTTTACACCTAGGGAGAATTTCAAAATCCTGTTTACACACACGCGGTATCCTTTGGTAGTTGTATGGTACCTCATCCAGGGGAGGCAACTCATGTCACAAATGAATTTTTGTTCTTTCTTGTCAAAAGGTCTTTATTTGATGAAACTTTGTTTCTTCATTCTCACAGGTGGCCAGTTTCTCTTGATGTAACAAAAAATGGATATTTAAAAACAAATTGTTTGGCTCTCTGAAAATACACACAGAGACAGGAATAATGGTTTGGGGACTGGATGTAAAAAAGCACATCAGTATCCTCGAAATAAAAGAATTTATCAATTTGTCAATGAATAAAGAAAGGTGACACTGCTCTTGTGACGATGTGCTCAATCTCTGTGTGGAGAGCAGCATGAATTTCAATGTTCACTCAGAGAAACGTGACAGTGTATGAGAAAAACGGGCATCATGGACAATTTTTACACAATTTGAGGGATTTTTCAGCCATATTGTACTAATGAAGAAGGAAGGTGGCAGGACAGTTTATACATTCACCTGCCTAACAACTAAACCGTGAGGGTCTGGGTTCGATTCCCATCCTTGTTTCTTCTCAGTTTGACAGGAAAATTAAACTGAATGTCAAATTTTTTGGAGGAGACTATAAATCAGTCGGACCTGTGTGCTTACGGACTCGTGCATGTCTAAAGAATCCATGACAGTTGAAAATCGGAAAGAGCAGGGAGTTACTGTCCTGGCAATAATTGATAGGTTCAATTCCCAACTGTATCCCCACAGGCAGAATGCGGGTACCTTAATGGTAAGGAAAAAATGGTTGCATTCACAAAAATATCACTATTGGTGAACTTCAGAGCTCTAGGCAAGGAATTGAAAAAAAAAAAAAAAGTACTAATGAAATCACTGAAAAAGATTGAAACAGAGTCTGAATAGTATAATCTTTATTGTTTGTTTTGATTTTATTGTAATTTGAACGCTAATGTTTACTGGTGGCCATTTTGCAGAAAATCAAATTGAAAGTTTTCATATTTCTAAAGATTTTTGATCAAGTGGGTCTCAAAAATGTCTAGATGTACACTGAAAGCAATTAAATTTTACGCTGGTACTTTGTGTATGTATAGAAAAGGCCTTTTGAGAGCTAAAAATGGTATAAACTGAAATTTGCAAATATTAAGGGTTGGTGAGGATTTTTTTCACTGTAGCTCTGAAATGTGCTGTGCGACTTATGTTGGTTTTTCCCATGCACTATCACAGATGTGCTTTTACTGAAGTAGTCTACAAGGATGATACAGGACAATACAACAAGGTATAATGTATAGTATTAAAACATCACAATGCAGTACAGTATAATTTCTCAATGCCATTAATGTGTGTGTGTGCAGTGTGTGGTATGTGTGAGACCAACATTAAAATAACTAAGTCCAAACCGCAAAAAAAATTTAAAAAAAATTCCCGCATTCATTTATCAACACAACAGTGCATGATACTTAAGGATAAATCATGTGACATTTGAGTGTCATTTCATTTTGAACTAAGTACATCATTTTCAGGAATAAACTCTTCTAGAAACTTGGGGAAATGACTGAAAGTAAAGCTCTTCTGGAACAAGGGAAGGGAAGTAACTACTCACACAACTGCGCACACAAAGAGTTAACAATGTGTGTACAAGACGCTAGGGCTCATTCACTCATAGGATTGTTTAGTTTACAGCCCCATGTGAGGGACTTGCAGCCCAGGAAAGAGTAGGAGCCAAGGGAACTTTTGACAAACAAAGAACCTCGTCAAATGGACAGCTCAACGGAGACTCGAACTACACTCACAGACCTCTCCAGAACTCCGATGCTCTGACCACAGAGCTAGCTTGCCCCTATAGTAATAATAGTGATGATAGTAATAACAATAATAAGAAGAAGAATGAATGATTTTTTTTAATTGATGCTGCTGCTGCTGTGCAAATGATAGTGAAACTCTCATTTGCACGCATCGATGTTTAAAAGTGTTTCTCGATTAGAGCTCCGAGGTTCACCAATGGCGAGATTTTTGCGTATGTAACCGTTTTTGTCCACTGTTAAGGTAGCCGCATTCCGACAATCTGCCATTTTTTTCGGTGTCAGAAAGCTTTCGTCAAAATACTTTTTGATAACAACTTTTTTTTCCCCCTGGTTGGAATGTTTTGTTCAAGAGTGTTGTATGTTTTGTGATAGCTAACCCACCTGCATTTTCCAATGGCTTCAGTTCTGCAGTATCAACAAGCTTGTCCATTTTCTCACCTAACTGCCAAAGCCTTTCAGTTTGAAAGATTCTGTTTTTCCTTCTTCCAAGGTCAACTGCATTGATGATGATGATGATGATGATGATGATGATGATTTTCAGGGTGCCATCCTAAATGTTTTCTTACGTCTGTGTTGTGTCAGCTCAGTGGTCTTCAGTGTCCGATCATGCCCCCCCCCCCCCCCCCCCCCCCCCCCCCGCCAATCTCCATTCCCCTTCCCTCTACCTCCTCCTCCCTGCAGAGTTGCATGAAGAACATAATCATGACATGATATAATACATGATATGGTGTCACATGTTGCAATATGATGCGATATGAATCAACAACAACAACAAAAAAACAAACTTAAACTGGGACAAGAAATCACATTGCGTTAAGATAGCTTGGCATATGATGCAATATGACATATGTTGCAACATCCCATGATCTTTCTTCATCATAACATGGCATAGTATGACTATACCGACATGAAAAGATTGTATTTACCTGTTGTTGGTTTTAGTACGCTGCCGTACAGGCAGCCACACTCTGACTTCGAAGATTGTCTCCATCCATAGGGATATGCCATTAATCTGGGAAGCAGAGACATGAAGAAACAGAGGCCTGCAACAACTTAGAGGAGGAGAGGGACAAATGCTCCGATGAAGTTAAAGGCAAAGGCGTCCTCCCATAACCTTTGAGGTCATCCAAGAAACGAAGTGTCAGACACCTTAGCTTCTCTAGGGCCAGCATATTGAGGGCAGCGGCGCCCATCTCCTCTCCTTTGCTGTTTTACCTTCCCTGACCCTAAAGAGGGAAGGTAGCCATTTACGGCTGGGTGAACTAAGGAGTGTTCTGAAGACTTACTTAAAGAAAAAACACAAACCCCCCCTCACACGTCAGGGCAGATGGATAGACCATCGTTTTTCTTTGTGGAGTGTCGGTAGGTATAGCTTTGGTAGTTGCGTAACAAATGAAAGTGTAGATGGCGTTTGTGTCTTCAGCGACAAATCTGTTGGTTATTTTTGACTTGAAAACATGACGGGTGTGCTGTGGAAATGCATAACAAACCAGTTTTTAAAAATTATTTCTGTGTGATGTGTGTTTGCCGTTCGTCTGATTGGTATAGATAGGTAGCGTGCGAATCATACATGGCTGGCTTTCCATTTCTTAAGATCTCTGGACAGATTTATTCAAGTTGTCTGTATATTTTGTATAATATATGAAATATCTAAATCCGATGTTTACAAGTCATTTGTCTAGCTGTGAACGGCATTGTTGGTACGTTTGTCAGTATTCAGTTCATTACTGGTGTAAGAAAGTTACAATTTTTGAAGTGCTTGTACATTATGCTTTTTTTTTTTTATGCAACTTATTTTTGGGTTTGTGCCAGAATTGCTCACCTTTTTGTCTTTTTTAGTTTTGCTATTCGAGCATATTAAATTTTTTTTTAAAATCACATTTAATTATCTTTATGTTTAATGCTGCTTTGATGCATATTGGTATCTTTCCATGTAAATATGTTGGATATGTGGACACATCAGTCTGGAGATTTTCTAGAGAAGATCAAAGTTTACGTGCGTTTCAAGTTCATCTGTGTGTGGTTTTTTGTGTGTTTTGTTTGTATTTTGTGTTCCATGGCGAACACTCTGTCACCACCGTAAGCAATCATGGTGACTTTGATGAGAATACCTGCATGAAAAGATGGCTCTTTTGGGCCATACAGGCAACTTCTGACAGGTTTTTTTTTTCTAATAAAAAAATGAAGGTTGTTTTTCAAGGAACTTGCCATGGCTGAAGACAATCCCCACGTAACAAATCAGAACATAACATTTTAACGAAGGCCTCTGCCGTTTGCCTATGACAGAAACTGGTAAAGCTTTTGGCCATATTTGATTTTTTTTGTTTTTGTTTTGCATGGCTTTTTGCCAATCTGTTTCCTTGTTTTTTGTTTGCATATAGTATGTTTTTGATGGGTTTGCAAGGGTTTTTGAAATGTTTCCGTTTTCTTTATGTTGACGTTTATTGAATGCATGGTATAATGAAAATCAGATTTTGTGGATTTTTTGCTTTGGTATTTAATATTAAATTTTTTTTTTATTGTGTGTTATGAATTCACATTTGACATGGTTGCCATATTGATTAACCAGATTAAAAACCAGGGATGCTGGTAAATAATAACACTCGTAATTTACTGTCTTCGACAATAATATTGTCACTTTTACCCGATACTGATTTTCGAAATTTCTTTTTTCTCCCTTTATCCAGCAAATGAGTTGTTGGGACACTGCACTGAATCTTTCAGGCCGTTTCTCTGACTTGGACTAGTTGAACCAGGTGGAGCTCATTTCTTGCCAGGTACAGGGTGCATGCTGGCTATGTTTGTGTTTCTGTAACCCTCTGGACGCTGACATGATTAAGGGGATTTTTTTTTATAATGATCTTCTATATATTTCGTTTAATACACAAGCAGAATTATTAAGGAACTGGCATGTCTGCAGATGGTTAAAGTTTGCAATTCTTTATTTACTTGCCACTACTGAGATTCCAACTGACAACTTCATGGACCCAGGGGATGGAAGTCGAATGCTTGTACCCATGTTGTGTCCTAACTTCTGAAGTCTTTTTAAAAAAAACAAAAATTATGGCTTGTTAAAGGGAAGGTGTTCATCACACACACACACAAATTAAACTTAGTACATATGGGTTTATTGCTGTGCATCTACCAACAACAAAAAATAATGATTAGATTTTTTGAAAGAAAACTTTGTAAATTGAAAGGTATTCATTGGGCATCTTGCACATGGGATGGCAGTGTATCGTTTCATTTAAAGAACTCGAGTCAAGACTACTAATCGTGGTCTGATGGAGGGGGTGGGTGGGGAGGGAGGATGGGGGCAGAGTCTGGTTTTGGATAAAACTCAAACTCTGAACCTCTCTCACGTGTGTTATCACTAAACCACTGATCAGTTTGGACAGCCAGGTATCTCAGTACTTGGGTTTTGTTTGTTTGTTTGTTTCTTCTAAAATAAATACTTCCATAACACAGGGTTAGCCTTTATTTGGTGTTTGTCATTTTCTTGGTTAGTTGGCATTAGTGAGTTGTGTAGGGAGTGCCGTTTCTTTTAGCCGATGTCCAATAGTGTTGTGTATCTGACATTTATTTTTGATGATTTAGGTGATTGTAGGTGACATTTGGTTCTGAATTCCAGCGTTTGGCTGTGATAATCATTTGATGGGTTCCCTGTAGTGTATACATGATACATGTCCAGATTTGCTCTGCAACATTTTGTTTGCTTTTGCAAATTTTCAAGCATTACTTTTTTCCTTTTTTTCTTTTTGTAAAAAATAAAATACACTGCTTATTTTATTTTTTTGGTTTGTGTTTTGATTTGCTTTTTTCTTTGTAAAATTTTTTTTTGGCTTCAGAGTGTTTTTTAAAATTTTTCTTTTGCATTAAAATATTAACATACGACTGCTTGGTTTTGGAGATGTTGTTAGTATGGTGTGTGTGTGTGTGAAAAACAGAAAGACAAAGTACAATTCAGGTCATATATGCTTTGAAAAGCATTTGAAACCACAATCTTCCAAACATTTTCACTTAAAGAGTTATTAAAGGGACAGACCTACCTGACAGAGTGCTGTTTTTTGTTTATTTCTGTTTCTCAGAAACTGTTCTATGGACTGTGATAAAAATTGGTGATCACCTTGATTGATTAGTACTCCCTGAAGGAAACATGTATTTCAGTCCCACATATTGCTAGATTTTGAAAAAAGATAATGACTGCGAAGTATTTTGGTAATTATTCTGACTACATCTTTTACTTTTTAAAATAAAAAAAATTTCCTTTGGTTTACAGATTAAAAAAAAATAACAACCACTATTTTTTTGGAACTCATACTAAGGAAAAGTGTATGCTGTGTCTGATGTACTTATGCAACGTCTATAGATTTGTAAAAAAAATTTCTTAAAAATTTAACAACTAAAAGTTAGCCATTTACTCCTTCTTTGCCTATAAATTATGCCTAACATTTTATTTCAGGACTCAGGGATTGGTAAAAGCTATCTCCATACAAAATTCGAAGGCTCTAGCTTAAAAATTATAAAGAAAATGTGGTGTAAAAACAGACCACAACTTGGCAGTTTTGGAGAAAATCTTCATGCCGAAAATATGAAGTCAGCCTACTTACAGTCTAATGGCCACCAGCTTGGTAGGAAAATCCTCCTTGTTCAGCCTGCTCCTCATCTCTGCCAAGCCTCCTGAGTCTTCTCTTCTTCCTGTACTCCTTTGAATTTAGCAGGGCCTGTCTTTGTGCTGTCATTATGCGAAAAGCATCTCTCTCTGCAAAGAATGAAGCCAAGGAATGCCCAACACTAACGTTCATATTGCACATAACATCACCTGGTCTGGAAGAGTCATCATTGAAGATAACACCTGCTACAGCCACTGCAGTTTCAACACCACCATTGCTATGTTGTTTTGTTTTAGAAAAAAAATTTCCACATAAGGTTGTTGATGCTCTCATTGGCATCCTGGGTTTATCCTTTCAGGCATTTACACAGAAGTTCAGTTCTTGCCAAGTCTTTGAAAGATCTCCTCCATAACTGCTTTCTGGTAAATTGTTGTTATGATTGTAGCCCTTAACAGTTCCTGCTGCCTCTGCTTTTTTGTAGCCACACCAGTCCCCACTGATTCAATTCAGCATGGTCTCCTCCTATACACATCATCTCAAAAGCGAGGTGTCTGTTCACTGAGGAGATACATTGCTCTCTATGATAACTGGACATGAGGGGAAAGACTTGTGTTTATCACTTTTTTTTGTGCACATGAAAGCAAACTTGCTACCCAGCCATTTCCTTTCAACTACATAAAGTTTCACATCACTATGGCAGAACTTACATGACAACTGTGACATCATGTTACGGTTGAGAATATCAACATCAATCAACCCGAAGCCTTCACAGTCTTGACAAAAAACATCATCATTTGTGACCCATCAGCTGTCATGTCCTTTAACGAGTTATAGTCACTACACAAAGGAAATCCAGATCTTTATTCTTCCTTTGATTCTTTCCTTTCTTCCCCAATTATCCCAGAGAGAATGTGATGTCTAAACTCCCAGAAGATTTCTTTAGATAGAATGGGTACAGTAGGCCCTATCTGTATCAGTAAGAAGGGTTCTTGAACAAGATGGTTATGCCATATAGGCTAAATGTTTTACTACTTCACATTCACACACACATCCATCCCTTCACCTATCCTGTAATCTTGTAGACCTTGGGGGCACTACTGAAGATTTTGCAACCAGCTTCCTCCACTCCCCGCAGTCCTCTGCTTTCCGTAGCGAATCGTTCCACTCAAGGCCAGTCCACTCTCTGATGTTGTCTTCCCATCATTTTCTCGGCCTACCTCTTCGTCTCCCTCCTTGTCCTGTTCCCTGTAGGACAATCTTGGCCAGTCCAGATGTTCGTGTGATGTGTCCATACCACTTCAGATTGCGTTTGTTTTTAACAGAAGCCAGGTACTCTTCATATGGCCCGACAGCGCTTTTAATTCTGGTTTTCACTTCCTCATTACTGATGTGATCACTGTATGAGAAACTAAGGCATTTGTGAAAGCATCTCAACCCAATTGCCTGTATCCTTTCAATGTCTGCCGTTACGGTCCACATTTCACATGCACACAAAAATAATGATGTGACCAGGGAATGCACCAGTGTGACCTTGAAGCTGATGGCGATGTTCTTGTCATTCCAGAGGACTTTCAGTTTGGTCATTGCAGCTGTGGTCTGGGCTATCCTGGGGAGAATTTCAGGTTTTGATCATTCATCCAATTCTACAGCCCCCAGATATTTAAAGCTATGGATGGTCTCATTTTTCTTGCCATCTATAATAATGTCAGTGCTGATGCCATCGACACTTTTTGTCATCAGCTGGGTGAACCAGTTTTCTCTGCACTGATCTGCATGCCATATGCCAAAGAGGCTTCATCATCAAGGTGATTTACCAGGTTAACTAGCTCTTGCTCTTCTCCAGCTAGGCTGTTGATGTCATCAGCAAAACTGAAGTTTGTAATTGTCCCACCTCCAATGGTTTTCAAGTGCATCAGCCATTTTTCTCTCTTGGTTCGGAGCCAGTCTCCTGTGTTGTTGTCATAGTTGACTGTGCTGGTTGCCTTGTTATAGAGGCATTCTATGATTCTGATCAGGCTGGCATTGATGTTATACAGCCTCATGGTTGTCCACTGAACTGTATGCCAGATTCTGCCAAATGCCTTCTTACAAAGACGTGGTAAAGATCTCATTGGTGTTGCAAGTACTTCTTATGGAGTACTCTAAGGTTGAAAATCTGTTCTGTTGTACTCCGTCCTGTTCTGAAACCTGCCTGTTCTTCTTTGATGATCTCCTCAGCTTGTGGCTTTAGTCTGTTCAGGAGGATTCTTAGCGTGACTTTGCTTGGATGGCTGATCAGGCTGATGGTAGGGTAGAATGGGCATATAATTTTCTCCTGAAGAAAGGCAACTAATGACTATGCCAAAAACCGCCGTACATATACATACACATATATAAATATGGTGATAAACTTGAAAGGAATGCCTTTGATATCTCCTTGGCTTTAAACAGTTCAAATCTCGTTCAAGAGGATTTTTCCTCTGGAGCTAGTTAGAATCAGTGCAGACTCCACTCTTCCTAAAAGTCCTTAGGATGAGACTATAAACCGAGCTAAAAACCGAGGTTCTGGGGCAGGTTACACATTACCAGGAGGGTTTTCCAGGGGGAGGGGGGGGGGGGGGGTTGTTTCCCCAACATCACCACAGTACAACAATGCACTCCAGAGTAAAAATCACGAACAAGAATAAACACTCCACAAAATACTCCCAAGACACTTGGTTTTTGTTGTTGTTGCTGTCTTGTTATTTTGATCTTTTCATTCCTAGTAGCTGTCTGTACAACTGCCTTCATAATGAAACATTTTGCTATATATAATCATCAAACCATCCGTGCATATTTTTATTATATCTGCAAACACGACTCTGTACATTTAAAAAAAAAAAAAAAAAAAAAAAATGCATGGATGCAGATTATGAATAAAAAACCTGTTCCCATGGTATAAACCTACACTGAAATAAATTTGGAAGAACAAAAATATGGTGTGTTCAAAAACATTAAAAAAAATATATATATATGGAGAGTTGGAATGAGACCTTACAAAACATTTTTGTTAATAACTGGAAGAAAAACAAGTGTTAAAAATTTTGGAAGAATGCAAAAATTACACGTAGATTTCATGTAAGATGATTAAATCTTACAGTAATGGCACTACTGCAGTGTGATCAAAAGAGAGAGAGAGAGCGAGAGAGAGAGAGAAAGATAAGACAGACATACAGAGACAGAGAGGTGTTAAAGCCAACCAGACTGACAATTCTCTCCTCTGCAAATCAGAAGCGGTTAAAAACACAAAAATTGTCACCACCTTAACTGATTTCCTGACCAGATTGAAACCATATTCCAAAAGTCACAATGTGGCCACCTTAAGGTAAAGGGTAAAAGAGTCCCATAACCTTATAAGGTCGTAGGGGAGCGAGGCGTCAGAGACCTCACTTCTCTAGGGCCAGCGTATTGAGGGCAGCAGCGCCCATCTCCTCTCCCTCGCTGCTTTACCTTCCCTGACCCTAAAGAGGGCAGGTACCCATTTACAGCTGGGGGAACTGTACTGAAGCCAAGGCGCGCAAACGGTCACCCATCCAACTCAGCAAAAACCTCACCACTGGGGAACCTTTGAAGCTCTAGCCAAGGAATAATTAAAAAAACAAACAAACAAAAGATGTTGTTCTTGTTTGTTAGCAATCCCCAGCTAAAGCTCCAAGGTTTACCAACGGTGAGATTTTGTGTATACAGTGATTGTTTTCCATCCATTAAGGTAGCTGCATTCCGACTTCGGAGTTGATGTCTAAATATGACACTAGTGTGCATGCACTTTTAAAAATGTTGTCATCCATTCCTACCTGGCCTGCTCTTCCAAAAGGCAAAACAGGGTTTTAACGTGTCTGCAAGATGTTTTCCATATGCTCATACATGGGACTTTGGTTTATAGTCTTGTCTGAAGGACTTTCAAGGGAGTGGAATCAAATACTGATGTTGACCCCTGGGGAAAAATCTCTTCAAACATGCGGCTTGGTGGTGGCTTAAACCCTACGCTATCAGATCGCGAGGTCAACTCTAACCACTAGGCTATTCCACTCCTCCCCTCAAAACTATAAAAATGAATGTTAAATGTCACTAAAATCCCAGGACACTATCTTATGATTTTGCATCCTTCAGGATTCTCTCCTCGACTTCTTTTTTCCAATCTTTTAGATCTGTTTTCGTTCTTTCTTTCTTTTTTTATATGAAGATTGACTTTTCTGTTACTCTTATATTTTAGATTTTTTTCCCTTTTTTTATATAAAGATTGACTTTTCTGTTACCCTGATCTTTTTTCTTTCTTTTTTTTTTTTACCTAAAGATTGACTTTTCTGTCACTTGTTCGTTTTTATTTTTTTCTTCTTCTCAGAAATCAAACTGCTATATCCATGCTGGAGTGTCACAAAAAATTGTACTAACAGCAATCTTCAATTAAAGATAGATCGATAAATGAATACATAGTGCAAAAACAATCACATGTCCCCAGTACAGTCTCATGTCATCACACTAGGCTTTCAGTATCAAAACAACATTTCAAGAATCTCAGCATCCATATCAATTCAATATAAGATGTTGGTTTTTACATATTCGCATTCTGGTTAGCGTGCGTGCGCACAGGCACACACACACAAAGCATCCTTATTCCTGTATATGAGAACAAATATACCATGCCAAAGTCAGATGCGCTGGGCCTGGCTTGTCAGGTGCTTAACAGCAGCGCAACACATTTTTGCTAAGTAATATGACAGACAATAGTTGCTCGACGAAGAAGAAGAAGAAGAAACAGATATACAAAATTTATTCGATTCCTTCCTGTACAGTATCCCGATACAATCACAATCACATAGGCATGTTTCGTGTAGAAGGATATCACCTTTGTTCAAAATACAAAGTGGCAAAGATTTAGCAGCAGAATGTACAACACAGTATTTCCCACACACTCACTCACACACACACTTCCACACACAAAAGCAATCACATGGATCTATAAATAAACAAACAAAAATACAAATAAAGCAGTCATATGATAATGATAATAATAATGATGATGACAACAAGAACAATAATAATAATTAAAAAAACAAACAATTAAAACATACTAATAATGATAATAAGAATGAGGATGGTGATAATGATAACAAAAATAGTAACAATGATAACAATGATAAAGATAATGGAATTTATAAAGCGCCGAATCTTGTAAAGCAAACAAATCAAAGTGCTTGCATTCAAATCATTCACACCCATGTGACCATTCCCAAACAGGATCAACAATGGTTTTATGCGGGCATGAGCCAATATCACAGTCAAAATGCAGCAAAAGTGACTCCATAAAAAACACAGCATCAAAATAACAACAAAATAAAAGACGATGTAAACTGAGAACGGACAACAATAACAACAAAACAAACTTTACCAAAATAATGGACAAGATGAAACCTAAAGAAAGTGCTGGGGAAGGGGGGGGGGGGGGGGGGGGGGGGGGGGGGGGGGGGGGGGGGGGGGGGGGGGGGGGGAGAAGGGGGAGAAGAAGAAGAAGTCCAACATTGTTCATTGACTAAGCCTCGTTTGTCAGCACTGTGGGCAAATCCAGCAATTTGACTTGGAGATGTCACCAAGCCCCACAGTTTCTCCCCCAGGTCCCCCTCTTTTTCCCCCAGGTCCCTACAGTTTCTCCCCCAGGTCCCCACAGTTTCTCCCCCAGGTCCCCACAGTTTCTCCCCCAGGTCCCCCACAGTTTCTCCCCCATGTCCCCACAGTTTCTCCCCCACAGGTGCTCTCCACAGTTTCTCCCCCATGTCCCCACAGTTTCTCCCCATAGTTTCTTCCCCAGGCCACCCACAGTTTCTCCCCCACAGGTGCTCTCCACAGTTTCTCCCTGTGGTCCCCACAACTCCCCATAGTTCCCCCCCCCAGTTTCTCCCCTAGGTCCCCCCACTTTCTCCCCAAAGTCTCCACAGTTTCTCCCCCAAGGTCCGCCCCTGGTCCCCCCCAGTTTCTCCCCTAGGTCCCCCCAGTTTCTCCCCAAAGTCCCCCCAGTTTCTCCCCCAGGTCCCCACAGTTTCTCCCCCAGGTCCCCACAGTTTCTCCCCCAGGTCCCCACAGTTTCTCCCCCAGGTCCCCAGTTTCTCCCTGTGGTCCCCAGTTTCTCCCTGTGGTCCCCACAGTTTTCTCCCCCAGGTCCCCAGAGAGAGAGAGAGGGACAGAGAGAAAGAGGGAGTAGAGAGAGAGGGAGAGAAGAGAGAGAGAAGAGAGAGAGGGGGGGGAGAGAGAGAACGCAAGTAGCATTATGCTAAGGCACTACATTTTCTCTTGGAAGGACAAGACAACATTTCATACACACACACAAATCTGTTGGGACTATGATACTACAAACGCAACACAACAACACCGTATAATACAATATGATATATAAGAGATTAAAATATGTTAAGACTAAGAGGACATATAGTAAGTAACAATAATAACTGTAACAACTCATGGTTAGGTTACCAACACCACCACCCCCACTCCCCCCCCCAAAAACAAAACAAAAACCAACCCCAACCAAACATTGCAGATTATACAGGAGCTTCACCCAAATACATCTGAAGGAAAAAGGACCAAGTTTTGTTAAAACGCTCGTTCTCTCTCTCACTCTCTCACTGTGCAATCATAAGAAGGCAGAAGACTTCAAACAAGTCACAAATGGCACTCTATAAGTCATGATATGCTCCTCTCATGAACCCCCCCCCCCCCCCCCCCCCCCCCCCCACAAACAACAACAAAAACAATCACGTGGTACAGATCGTACAGACCAAGCAAAAAGTACACCACCTCACACAACACAACATAACAGCACTCCTCCATGTTAACCCTCTTGTTGTTGGATTCTACAGAGCTAAACTGCCTGTAGATTTTGAATTCTTTGCAGGTTTTCTACCTCCATCTGACTTACTTTACTCCTAAGGCAATTGTGTGTGTGCATGACAAGTTATCAAGCTGAAATTTTGTCACAAGCTAGGCACGTCTTTGTACTTGCATTTAGGTGCAAGTTAATGTGTCTGGTCACCAGATGTCTTGTCATTGTCACCTTATTTGTCACCAATCACAGGTAAAAATATGGATATATGATATAAAACAGCAAATCCTGCATGGATTTGACAATAGTTCAAGCATATTAGTGTCGAATAAGGAAGTGATACCCAGCTGATGTGTTTACCAATAGTTATGTGCAATAGTACTTCAAGGATGTGTCACACAATGTCCCCATAGCACCTGTTGTTTTATGGTATGTCTCGAGGAGACAGAAGTTTTGTTTAACTATTTTTTCTTTTGAAAACAAGTCATATTCAATCGACATGTGACCTTTATACTGCAGTTCATATCTGCGTGTGCTACCACATGTTTGTTAAGTGTACAGAAGTGTATTATTGTACATGACTGTCACACTGTCACCATTGTCACAGCACAGGTGTGACAAATTCAAAACAACACAGAACTTCTGTAACTCTACAAAATTTTTAATGTTGGTAGTCTCTAAAGTAGTCGTAGTGGTGGCACAGGGTCACATCACATCACAAAAAGCACAAATTATAGATGTGTGTGTGTGTGTCGGGGGGGGGGGGGTACCCATTGCTCTCACCTGTCGAACCTTGGCAGACGGAGACCTACTTTATTTTCCTTCTTGCTATTTTCATTATCGGCATATCTATTCATTTCTGCCATTGCAGTTTCAAAGCAAAAGTGTGGTAATAATGAGAAAACAGTCAAAAGGCATCACGCTTTCAGGCGTCTATGCTGCCGACCGGCCGGGAGGTCAAATTTCTCCACAGTTGGTGTGTAGCACAGGTCAGGAATGTGCCGTGTAGCACTTTATTTTCTGGCTCACTCTTCTCCCTAACTGCAGCATTTCCTTCCTCCTCTTCCTCGTAATCGTTTAATATCGGACTCACTTAACAATTCTCGTTCAAATGTTTCTACTTCCAAGACAATAACATTCAATGTATCGTCTCCCTAATCAGATAAATTGTCTGCTACTAAAGAAAACGTCATTTTTTTCTCCACCACGCTGCACAATTGAAAAGCGTTCCGGTCGCTGGCTGTTATTTCTTCCTTCCCTCCCCACTACACGTATGTTAGTGGTCTAAATTTATCACTGGCATCCTCTGACACCCTCCCTGCATTGCCCCACCAATTTTCAGACACACAGTGTGAAAACCACGAGATCTGTGTGTGATGGAAAAGTACTGCCCACGTGGGCAGCATCAACTGTCGGCTGAGGTCGTATTGGAATCTAGCAGCAGCCTCCGTTACTGTCGGCTGCGGCTGGATCAGGGACAAGAGGGTTAAACCAGACATTTCATTTCTCTCAAATGAACACTTCGACACACAGACTGTGTCACCCTCAACTTAGATTTTGATAGTTTTACTACAGACAACAGTCCCTCCAAAGTTTTGACCAGTATACCCACAGCCGTTGGTCCCTAAGCAGTTTTGACCAGTATATTGTAGACAATGGTCCCTCAATGGTTTTGACAAGTATACTTCATAGTTCCTCAAGTAGGTTCCTCAAGATTTTCAACTAGTTTTGGCCTATAGAGCAGACAACATATGCTCCTCAGTTTTAGCCAGGATAATGGTCTATGGTCTGTAGGGAGTTTTTGGCCAGTACGATAGTTTAAAACCCTTAGCCTGCCCAGGATTCTGGCTAAAAGGAAAACCCTATTTGCCAGGGGATTTGCCTTTAAAATGGGTGACTGTTGAAAAAAACCCAATATTGTGAATTAAACTCTGAACTAACGTAGGTACAATTTTATATTTTCCTAAAGGAAAAAGATTAAAAAAAGGTTTTATTACAAATTAAGAAACTTATGACCTATACAAAGAAAGTATTTTGGCAGTGGTGGGACACGTGACTGATGTTCCAGAACGGCACTCGTGGCATGGTTTATCTGCCGCCCCAGAACGGCAAACATGGCAAGCTAAAGGTTAAGGTCTTCCAGAAGTGTTAGCCAGTAACACATATTCTAAGGTCCTCAAACAGTTTTGGCCAGTATAGTACACAGTCTGAGATCCTCAAGTAGTTTTGACCAGTATGCCAAACAGTGCATGGTCCTTAAGTAGTTTTGGTCAGTATACTCAACTATGTATGGCTCTTGAGTTAATTTTGGCCACTATAACATACAGTCCAAGAAAAATGTGGCCAGCTGAGCCTAGTTTGAGAAGGTGTTGGCCAACATAACATACAATCTGAGAAAGTGTTGGCCAACATAACATACAATCTAAGAAAATGTTGACCAACATAATATACAATCTAAGAAAATTTTGGCCAACACAACATACAATCTAAGAAAATTTTGGCCAACATAACATACAATCTAGGAACATTTTGGCCAACATAACATATGATCTAAGAAAATTTTGGCCAACATAACATACAATCTAGGAAAATTTTGGCCTACATTAATCTAAGAAAATTTTGGCCAACATAACATACAATCTAAGAAAAATTTGGCCAGCATAACACACAATCTAAGAAAATTTTGGCCAGCATAACATACAGTCTAAGGTCCTCAAGAAGTTTTGGCTAGTATACCATACTGTCTACAGTCTTTGAGCAGTTTCAAGCCAGTATGATAATTTATACAGCATGAAGTCTTCGGGAAGTTTTGATGAGTATAACACAGTGTATGATCTTCAAGTACTTTTGGCCAGTATAACATCAGGTGAGTCAGATAATAATAATAATAATAATACATGGAATTTATACAGCGCTATATCTTGCAAAAAAACAAATCAAAGCGCTTTCATTCATCCTAGTCTTTCACACGCAGCCAGTTACAATTAATAGATTTTTGACAAATTCAAATGTAAACACGCACAATTAATAGATTTTACAAATTCAAATGTAAACACACCTACGCCCCCCCCCCCCCCACACACAAAGGTTGTACACCCGGGCAGGGTATGGGGGGGGGGGGGGAGTTGGTTGTTGAGGGCAGGGACAGAAATGAGATGAAACAACAAGAGGGGAGAATCTTAGGTTTGAAATAAATAAATGACATTATAGATGACATTACATTAAATAGTAACCGGTCATCATTTTTGGCACAAATTCACAGATGCTACAAAAACACACACACACACACGTCTGAGAAGTCCTTCGGATGAGACTCTAAACCGAGGCCCCGTGTGCGAACGCACGCAGAACATCTTGCGCACACGTTAAATCCTGTTCCGCTTTTCGTAAGAGTAGGCCATTGTGTGCCGGGGGGAACAGACGACAGAATTGACAAAACCGCATACACACGGGGACTGGATGTAAAAAAAGCACATAAGTGCTTATTCCATTATCCTCGATATAAAAGAATTAAAAAAAAAAAAAAAAATAAATAAAATAATAAAATAACACAACACACACACATACAAATAGACACACACACACATACAAAGAGACACACACACACACACAAGCAGGGCACAGAGGCCCCAAAAGATATCCACTTTAACAAAAACGAAGATGACCCTGGGTTCAAATTCCATCCAAAGTCAGGTTCCTTACGCTCAAGATCAACTCCCCCCCCCCTCCCCCCCCCTGTTAACTCAATCAGAGCTGGATGTTAGTCGTCAGATATACAGACGGACTTGGTGAGAAGTTTGTGCACACAGCACACGTGAAAGAACCTACAGCAACGAAAGAGTTGTCTCTGGCATGTTTCTGTGGTGAAAACTGCCCTGATAGGAAAGCAAATATATACATGCATGCAGTTGTTGTTGTAGTTGTTGTTGTGGTTGTGGTGGTGGTGGTGGTGGTTATATTGACTTCCCAGGAGAGATTTCTGATTTCGGAACTGATGCATGCAAGAAAAGAAAACAAACCAATACATAACTCTACTTTGTGTTGGAATTTTCTGATGGAATTTTTTTTTTGGATTCATCAGCTAGAGATTTTTGCGTTTGCAAGACTGTTTCTGCCCACTGTTAAGGTAGCCACATTCTGACTTCAGGGACATTTAATGGACTATTACAGGTTAAAAAAAAATCATTTGACTCGACTCTTCCTGGGGAAAAAAGGACTAAACTTCATACTGAGAAGTCTGAACTGAATACAAAAACAATGCAAACCCAAAATACAATGTAATGTGATGCAATGCAGTACAGTGCAATACAGTACAGTACAATTCAAATGCAAAACAATACAACACGATTCAACACTACATTCGTCCACAACACATCACAGAATAATTGCACAACTGTTCATTGAGAGGAATGATCCTGGACAATTTGTGTTAAAAAACAGGTTTCAAATAACGACACATAATCCAAAGTAGTCGGCAACATAGCCTTTGTATGAAAACAAAAGTCTTTCTGCAGTAGCAAATATAACATATATATCACATAAAAAATACACAACTGCAACAAATACTGCCATGCATATCATATGTATTATAAAAAAAATAGTACTACCTTTAAACATGCACTCACAAATGTTTCCAAAGGGAAGTAGCTGATCATGTCTCAAACCAGCATGTATGCAGTGTAATATTTCATCACAAGATGAAACGCAACGCAAATAAATGTTGGCAACGCAAAACTTAAAAACCATGCAGTTGTAATGTCAAGTCGGATTAAAAAAAAAAAAAAAAAGATTTGCGTAGATTCTGTGCAAAATAAATACTGTGCAACACTCTGCATCAAACCTGAAGTAAAAAAAGACGTGCAAAAAGATTTCTCAAATCAGAATATACCAATACAGGACCACGCAAACAAAAATAAATATTGAACAACCCAATAGCAGTGCAACACAATATGTCATGATATAAATATATTAAATAATCTTTCACTTCAAATGCACAAGGCCATCTATCATGAAAATGCAAAGTGTGAACTGACTCATTTTAGGACATCCCACCCCCCCACCCCTCCTCCCACATGCTCATAGTCATATAAAGATACAAATATTCTTTTGCATATGAAGGATAAAAATCAATACATTTCATACCAGTTGTTGATGTTAAAACATCATAGGTTTTTAAATTTATCGTATGAACATTATTCAAAATTGAGTACCACAACTTCTTTCACTATTTTTGATCTATTGAAATATACCGTCTCTTACCATATCTGCTCCTAAACACTCATAAACTTCTCTCTCTCTCTTTCTCTACCTATTTTCCATTTAACTCACAACTTTTCTTTTTCTTTTTTTTCTTCAATTCACTGACATCCCTATAACAAAAAGTCTAACCACACAAAAACACATACATGCAGACACACCCATATATGCAACACCCCCCCCCCCCCCCCCACCCCCCCAAAAAACCCCCCAAAAAACCCTGCTGCAAACACATCAATTTCAATCATGCATTCATTCTACTGTTCATTCTCTCTCCATGTCTGTATGCACACACATACAAACATGCTCATGCATGCTAAAAAAAAACAACCCCAAAAACCCCAAACAAACTTCCCAAAACACAGAACAAACTATCTCACAATGCTTTCAACATGCAGCAGACACGTTTGTTACAATCATGCAGTCACTTTGAGGTTCTCTCTCTCTCTCTGTCTGTCTCTCTTTCCATGGTGTGAAGCAGGAAAGCCTCTGATGGTACAGAAAGAAGTCTGCCTGTTGACGTCTGCTTACAAGCAGAACGTACACCTTGGCTATACACTGAAACAGGAATACCATATGAATATATGAAAGTTGGGTTGTTTTTTTAAATGAATATATATAAATACACATTAAAAATACCCCCCCCCCCCCCCCCCCCCCGAAACATCACAATAACAAAACAACACCTCCCCGAGGGGATGCCGGGGGCCTATCAGTATAAATAGCATCCCCACATTCTGTGCTAGAAATTTCCTCTTTTCTATCACTCTCTTTGTTTCTGCCTTGTTCTTTTTCTTCCTGTAACCTCCTTCTTGTCTATTTTCTGCCTTCTTGGTCCATTCTCCTGCCTTTTGTCCAGAAAGAACTTAAAAGGTAACTATTCTCTCTTGTGCCGAAGTCGGATGCGCTGGGCCTGACTTGTCAGGCGCTTAACGGCAGCGTGACGCATTTTCGCTCATATAACAGACAACAATAGTTGCTGTCTGAGCGTTTGATGAAGAAGAAGAATGAGTCCTTCAGATGACACTGTAACCCAAGCTGTATGTCCCACAAGAAGAACTGGACAGGACGCGCCATTATTTTCCCCAAGCACATCTGACAGACACTCTTCCCCATACTCACTCACACACACACTCACGTCTGATATCACTATTTAGTGGAAGGACGTTAAACTGAAGAACTAACACACACAATCACACACACACGCACGCACAGCACATACACACACGCTCATATATGCTCACACACACATGCACGCACACACACACACATGCATGTACGCACGCACACACACACACACTTAACCGTCTAATATCACTTTTTGGTGGAAGGACATTAAACTGAAGAACTAACACACACAATCGTCTGATATCACTTTTTGGTGGAAGGACGTTAAACTGAAGAACTAACACGTCTGACAGTGTAAAGCAACATGAGAAGGAGAAGAACAAGACTATAAACCGAAGTCACGCAGAACATCTTGCACACACATTAACAACCTGTTCCACCTTTGAGAAAAGTAGGCCTTTCATGCTGGTGGGAACGGATGGCAAGATTTACAAAACCACGTGCACATGTGAACTGGATGTAAAAAAAAGCACACGAGTGTTTATTCCATTATCTTTGAAATAAAAGGATATATATATATACAGATAGTGAAAAATCTGAAACCTCAACACACACGCACCTACAACAATTGTAAGAGTAGGCCATCGTGTGCCGGTGGGAACAGATGACATAATCTACAAAACCGCATACACACAGGGACTGGATGTAAAAAAGCCCATAAGTGCTTATTCCATTATCCTCGATATAAAAGAATAAAATAAAAAATTAAAAAAATTAAAAAATAAAACAACATAACACAAAAACACATGAAAAATGTGAATCATCAACACAATACAAATGCACATCACAAAACTTAAAACAATACTATAACACAAAACACCCTTTAAAAAAAGCCCCCCCCAAAACAACAACACTACACAAAACCGATACAAAACAAGTTTACTGAAAGCCTTCTGACGTCTCCTCAACAGCTACAGGTCAAGCTTACCTCTCGGACAATTTGATTGGGTGGCCGGCTTCGTCCATCAGTCCTTGTTCGTACTCATCCACATCGGCAAGATCCTCGTCTAGCGACGCTGTCAGTTGTTGAAGGCAGACGTCCAAAGCCTGTTGTAAAGGATGACGACAACACAATGGTGCAGGATTCTAAGTTGTTGTTTTTCTTTTTGTTGAATGGAATTGTAAGATGTGAGATTATGGTCACGGAGGAGCAAGGTTTACGATTGTATGATCTGTATATGTCTTGTAGATATGTCATGATTCAGTGCATGTAAAGGCAACATAAAAGGTGTCCCATAACCTATGTGGTCGTAGGGGAGCGAGGAGTTAGAGACCTCAGCTTCTCCAGGGGCCAGCATTTTGAGGGTGACGCCCATCTACTCTCCCTCACTGCTTTACCTTCCCTGACCCTAAAGAGGGCAGGTACCCATTTACAGCTGGGTGAACTGGGGGAACTGAACTGAAGCCAAGGTGTGCAAACGGTCACCCATCCACTTAGTAACCACGCTAAATGCTACTTAACCTTAGCATGGGGAAAGGAAGTGCTCTGACCACTGAGCTATCCCATCCCCAAAGACAACATACACACACATAAATATACGCATTTGTATACATTCAATACAACAACAACACACACACACACACAACCCTAAACACACACACACATGCACACACACACATAACATACACACACTCTCTCTCTCTCTCTCTCCACCCTCCCCCCTCTGTAGGCACTCCAACTTGCACATGCTCATTCATACATATTCTTTGCTCCCTTTCCTCCCCAACTAATCCTTTTCCCTATCGTCTAATATCACTTAACCTTTAGACTGCCCCACCCCGGACATTTTTTCCGGGGCTAAATGTGCACTCTATACGCCTACAACCCGGAAAATTTCCGGGGTCTCAAACCGAAGTAAACAAGCCAGCTTCCTTGACTACAGTTAAAGGGAAAGAACTCCAAAATTAGTGGAGATCACTCTCCTTTTGCTTGGCAACATCCAGCTGCAAAAACTGTGGCAAAAACGATTGTTTTTTAGCTCGTATTTTGTATTTGTATGCATGACTGCTTAGGCAGTATTTGTTCAAAATGGCTGACACTTCTTGTTGAAGGCATCAATAACTTTACACAGCTGAAAAAGGGGCAAATAAAACTTTAGATTTATCTGACAGTGATGAAAAACGATCGTGTATGATTCAAGAGATCGTGCATTTTAAAAAAATTAAATGAGATTTGGCCTGGACTTATGTTTGACGTTACTGAGATGGGGGGTAATCAGAATGACAGTGATGATGAAGAAAGTGTATTTTTTTTCCGGTTTTTTACATTTTAAATATATTGTTGCAGTGAAATCACTGAAATATCAATTTGAGCTTGCCTCGAAGCAATCTACAATATATATACTGTCATTGGGTAGACTATCAGGATTATTCAGGTAGTAATTTCTGAGTAAGAGGGATATGAACATAGCAAGTGGTACATAAAAGTTTTGATTCCCCGGCATATAGGGTGCACTTGTACTGGGCAGTTAAGAGGTTAAAGTGGAAAGATATTAAAGCAAAGAACACACACAGAGAAATAAATAAAAGAATAAATAATAGATTAAGAATAACACAAGCCTCCTCCTCCCAAAATAATCCAAACCATGCCTCCCCCACAAACACCTAACTCCCCTACCCCCTACTACTACCCCCATCCCCCACCCCCCCCCCCCCCCCCCCCCCCCCCCCCCCCCCCCCCCCCCCCCCCCCCCCCCCCCCCCCCCCCACACCCCCCCCCCCACACAACACACACTTAGAGAAACAAGAACTCACCACTTCAGTGAACGCCTTCTCATGCAATTTCTTCAGAGGTTTGTTGTCGAGGGTCTTGTCCTTCTCCTTCTGTACCCCATAGTAATGCTCCATGGCCAACGACAGGATCACATCTGCCACACACACACACAACAAATACTCTAATGGGCTGTGCAATAGACATTGAACAACGGCAAAGGCTAATTTTGGATTTTTAAAAACAGTTTCCACAGACTGCTCACAAAATGTGGGCAAAAAAGGGTTTTACAATTGGACACTCAAATATGATGTGAGTGTTGGAAATATGTTCCCCACAGAGGCACCTGACATTTTTACAAAACTTTGTTAGATATGTAGGTAGGTAGACAAGACAGATAGACAGAAAGACAGATACATAAATAGACACATAGGTATGTAGGCAGACAGACAGACAGGCAGACAGATAGACAGGCAGACAGATAGATAGAAAGATAGATAGACAGATGGGATGGATGGATGGGTGGATGGATGGATGGATGGATGGATGGATGGATGGATGGATGGATGGGTGGGTGGATGGATGGGTGGATGGATATATGGATGGGATGGATGGATAGACAGACAGCCAGCCAGCCAAATAAATAGACAGAAAGACAGCCAGACAGACAGCCAGCCAGCCAAATAAACAGACAGAAAGACAGACACACAGACAGACAGACAGACACACAGACAGATGAAGATTTCACCCTCACCATCCAGGTAGTGCTCAGCGTAGTCGTCCTGTGTCCAGATCTTTCCCTGGTGGGCGATGACGGACAGCATGTACCCCATCAACAGCGAGTCCGCCAGCTGCCCGTTGGCTTTCTTCGACACCTGTTCCGTTGAGAACACATTTGTGACCCTCCACCATAACTATAACGAGTCGCGCTGCACCCGAGGTCAATATCTAGCTGTTAACACGTTATCAATCTGCAATAATAGGGCTATTCAATACAGAAAACAGATTGAAAACTGGACGATTCTATTAAATGCTTTTATCTCTTAGTCCTTCAGATGAGACTATAAACCGAGGCCCCGTGTGCGAATGCATGCAGTACATCTTGCGCACACGTTAAATCCTGTTCCGCTGTTCGAAAGAGTAGGCCATTGTGTGCCGGTGGGAACAGATGACAAAATTTACAAAACCGCATACACACGAATAAATAAATAAAAAAAGTAATCTGAGCGCTTTGATTTGTTGCTTTACAAGATTCAGCGCTATATAAATTCCATACATTATTATTATTATTATTATTATTATTATTATAAGGTGAAACGATAAACTGCAGGATGTGACAAAATGAGAAACTGACAAGTTTATCATCATAATAAGAGGTCAGAATGAGGGCTTGGGTGTTTTTAAACGCTTTTTTAAAGCAAAAAGAAACAAAATTACGCCTTGCTACTTCAGGTGCAAGGAAGAGAAATGGCTATAGTTTTATAACATCAGTGCAGACTCCACTCTCCCCAAAAAGTTGTTCGGATGAGACTATAAACTGAGGCTCCGGGTGCAAACGCGCACAGAACATCTTACGCACACGTTAAATCCTTTTCCGCTTTTCGAAACAGTAGGCCGGTGGGAACAGATGACAAAATTTACAAATCCGCATACACACGAGGACTGGATGTAAAAAAAAGCAACATGAGTGCTTATATCCTCGATATACAAGAATAAATAAATAAATAAGTCAACAAATAAATAAATAACCAATTGAAAATATAAATAAATAAATAAACAAATAAATAAATAAAAAAACAATCAAAATTTCAACATGGAACCACCTGACCCCCCCCACCCTGCCTAAAAAAAAACAAAAAACGGCTTTTAGCTTGAAAAAGTGGGTCAGTCAGGGTGCAAGGTGCCTTACTGGACATTCACCATGCCAGTCCCATCAACTACACTACCTCTTTAAACTCCCTCTTGGTGACTTTGTTGTCATAGTGATGCAGGATCTCCGTGGCGACCACGGCTGCCTCCTCCTCCGCTTCAGGGGCAATCACTTCCGTTTCGATGAACTCGCCGATGATTTGGTCCAGCTGGATATCTTCCAACTGCACACACAGAACAAGAACGACGCATGTTACCACTGCTAGGATATGGACTCTATAGCATTACTCTCTCCCCCCCCCCCTCCCCCAAAGTACTTTTCTCTCTCTCTCTTTCTCTCTCCCTCTGTCTCTCTTTTTCTATCTCTCTCTCCCTCTCTCTGTCTCTTTCTCTCTCTTCTCTGCCTCTCTCTTTTTCTCTCCTCTCTCAATTCTATCTCTCTATTTCTCTATCTCCCTCTCTCTCTATGTCTCTCTCTTTCTCTCTCTCTCTCTATCTATTCAGAGGAGACGGGATAGCCTAGTGTTTAGAACATTGCGCCCACAATCTGATGACCCGGGTTTGATTCCCGTTCAAGGGGATATTTTCCCCTGGAGTTAACTAACATCAGTGCAGACTCCACTCTCCCCAAAAGTCCTTCGGATGAGACTATAAACCGAGGCCCCGTGTGCGAACGCATGCAGAACATCTTGCGCACATGTTAAATCCTGCTCAGCTTTTCGTAAGAGTAGGAAATTGTGTGCCAGTGGGAACAGATGACAGAATTGACAAAACTGCATACACACGGGGACTGGATGTAAAATAGCACATAAGTGCTTATTCCATTATCCTCGATATAAAAGAATAAAATAAATAAATAAATAACTACAGCTATTCTATAACATGCTTTATTGGCTATTTATATATTAAAAAATTCAGCAAACATGATAAAATTGATAAAACCAGATACATCATTTTTCATTTCAAAAGTTTATTTTGTGTTCTTTGCATACTTACAAAGAACTTTTTAAACAGCTGTATATATCTTTGTGTGTTTTTTGTTTTAAATGAAGGTCAGTGAAAGCTAAAAAAAAATTGTTGTTTTAACCTTCACAAACTTATCTTTGACAAGGTATAAATATCTCAGAGCTAAACGACACAGAAGAAAAAAAAGAAGAAAAGAATAAGACTGATTTGACACACGGTTCAGTTTTCTCAGCCTCAAGATTCAGTTTTAAAGACAAATTTTTTTCTATTTTTAAAGAAACTCAGTGAACTTCTTTCTTTTTTTTGACACCCCCTCCCCCTTATACATTGTCAGAAATTGATCAATCACCTTTACAAAAAAAAAGAAGAAAAACCCCAAAACAATCACCTAAAATACAGCACTACCAATCAGTTAACAGTCAAAGGGAAGGAATCACTACTACAGAGAATAGTTGATGTAATGGCAAGAGTAGTTCCCCTTTGATTAAATACCTTTTTACTGTATCTAATCTGAAGTGCACCGTAGCCAGACACACAGCGCATCATTTTAACGACATCACGACTGCCACAGCTCTATCTCCGACACGCCCCCAAAGAGTTAACATACATGGTGGATATATGGTGATTATAGTGGATCCCTGGTCTACAGGTAACGCGCCCACCTAGAAAGCGAAAAGTCCAGGTAGGAAGTGTGTGGTGGTTCGAATCCTGTTTGGACCCGAAACTTTTCTCCCCATCCATTAGACTTTGAGTGGTGGTCTGGGCGCTAGTCTTTTGGATGAGACGATAAACCGAGGTCCCGCGCGTTACACAAAATTATTTAGCGCACGTAAAAGAACCCACGGCAACAAGAGTTGTCCCTGGCAAAATTCTGTAGAAAAAAAGCCACTCTTCTTCTTCTTCTTCTTCCTTTTTGTCATGTTTCTCCCAGGGGAGGTTTGACATTGATGAGCCTTCTCCATCTCTCTCTGTTTTTAAGCTTCCTCCTTATTTATGCCCCTTTCTCTAAGATCATCTGCAATACAGGCAGCCCAGGTCTTGCTAGGTCTTCCCTTTGGTCTCTTTCTATCCACTACGAAGTTCATTGCTAAAAGCCACCCTGATAGGGAAATAAAGACAGTTGCAGACAGGAATTTAAAATAAAAAAAGGGGAGGCGCTGCTCTTGTGGCAACCAACACGCTCTCCCCTGGGGGTAGAGAGCAGCTCAAATTTCACGCCGAGAAATCTGCCGTGACTTAAAGTGGTATAAATAAAATAAAGACAGTTGCTTCACTACGTCAGAAAGCTTGGAGATAAAAGTAGGAGTGCACCAAGGATCCACATTGAGCCCTCTGCTCTTTATCCTTGTGATGAATGAAATATCCAGGGAAGTGGAGAGGCCAGAAGAGATCTGGAAACTGCTGTATGCTGATGACTTAGTACTGGTAGCTGAGAACAGTGATGACACTACTCAAAGATTTGGCAAGTGGAAACACAGATTAGAACACAGAGGAATGAAGGTAAATGTTGACAAGACCAAAGCAATGACAGTTGGAAAAGACCGCAGAACACATAGAGAGCAAGGCAAATACCCGTGTGGTGTCTGCCACAACGGTGTACGGAACAATTCGATCAAATGCTCCAACTGTCAATATTGGTGTCACAAAAGATGCTCAAAGCTTAAAAGTCTGAAGGAGGAGGACGGAGTATTTGTCTGCCCCAGTTGTATGAATAAGAAGGGTGAAGACAATACTGATGCAGGAAAGGAGGAGCTAGAATTTGAACAAGGGAAGATAGAAGTGGCAGAGGAATTCTGCTACCTGGGAGAGATGATGAGCTGCGAAGCAAAATCTGAGTTAGCTGTCAGAACCAGGATTGCGAGTGCTTGGAAGAAATGGAAAGGATTGGCAAGTCAGCTCGGAAATCAGAAAATCCCACTGGAGAGACCCTGCCTGATATACAAGGCCTGCATCAGACCTGTTCTCCTGTATGGCTCGGAGACAAGGGTTTTCACAAAAAAACCGTCGAACGTTTGTTGAAGAGCTGTGAAAACCGAATGCTACGCTACATGACAAAGATCAAATGGGAAGACAGGATCATGAATGAAGAACTATGGAGAATGTGCAAAGTTGATGATCTGAAGTGGCAATAGACTGCACTGGTTTGGGCACGTTCAACGGAAAGCAGACCACAACATCATAAAAAGAGCAATGAACTTCGTAGTGGATGGAAAGAGACCAAAGGGAAGGCCTAGCAAAACCTGGGCTGCCTGTATTGCAGATGATCTTAGAGAAAGGGGCATAAATAAGGAGGAAGCTCAAAACAGAGAGAGATGGAGAAGGCTCACCAATGTCAAACCTCCCCTGGGAGAAACATGACAAAAAAGGAAGAAGAAGAAGACGAAGAAGAAGGAGAACATGGAGAAGAACAAGCAGAAGAAGAAGATGAAGAAGAAGAAGAAGGAGAACAAGAAGAAGAAGAAGAAGAAGAACTAAGAAGATGAAGAACTAAGAAGAGAAGAAGAAGAAGAAAAAGAAGAAGAAGAAGAACTAAGAAGATGAAGAACTAAGAAGAAGAAGAAGAAGAAGAAAAAGAAGAAGAAGAAGAACTAAGAAGATGAAGAACTAAGAAGAAGAAGAAGAAGAAGAAGAAGAAGAAGATGAAGAACTAAGAAGATGAAGAACTAAGAAGAAGAAGAAGAAGAAGAAGAAGAGATGAAGAAGAAGACGAAGAAGAAGATGAAGAAGAAGAAGAAGAAGCAGCAAATAAAGAAGAAGAAGAAGAAGAAGGACAACAACAAGAACAAGAACAAGAACGAGAACAAGAAGATGAAGAAGAAGAAGAAGAAGAACAACAACAACAACAACAAGAACAAGAAGAAGCAGAAGAAGAACAAGAAGAAGAAGAACTAAGAAGAAGAACAAGAAGAAGAAGAAGAAGAAGAAGAATTGCAAAGAATTGCGAAGATGAAGAAGAAGAAGCAGAAGAAGAAGAAGAAGAAGAAGATGATGAAGAAGAAGCAGAAGAAGAATTGCGAAGATAAAGAAGAAAAGACGAAGAAGAATTGCGAAGAATTGCAAAGATGAAGAAGAAGAAGAAGAACTAAGAAGAAGAAGAAGAAGAAGAAGAACAACAACAACAACAAGAAGCAAAAGAAGAACTAAGAACAACAAGAACAACAACAACAAGACGAAGCAGAAGCAGAGAGGCTTCCCCTGGACTCTACATGCTCACCACACCAGGGACGGCCCTGTGCAGCTCCTCTGTGAAGAGGTCGGTGTAGATGCGGTTGGCGGCCTGGTCCTGCAGGTACTGCTGGGACATGTCCAGCACGCACTGCCGCACCACGCCCCGCACCCCCCAGTCCACAGCCTCCTCCAGCAGGTCCCCCAGGAACTCCTCCAGGGGGTCCTGCTTCAGGCGCTTCTCGTCCAGGTAGCTGGAAGAGGGAGAGAAAACTTTGTTGTTTTTGGAAGAGGACAATGATGTTGGTTGTGTTGTGGGTTTTGTGGTGTGTGTGTGTGTGTGTGGTGTGTGTGTGTGTGTGTGTGTGGTGTTTGTGTGTGTGTGTGTGGTGGTGGGGTGGGGTGGGTGTGGTGGTGTGTGTGTGTGTGGTGTGTGTGTTGTGTGTGTGGTGTGGGGTGGGGTGGGTGGGGGTGTGTGGTGTGTGTGTGTGTGTGGGTGTGTGGGTGTGTGTGGGTGTGTGTGTGTGTGGTGTGTGTGTGTGTGTGTGTGTGTGTGTGTGTGAGTGTGTGTGTTGTGTGTGTGTGTGGTGTGTTGTGTGTGTGTGTGGTGTGTGTGTGTGTGTGTGTGTGTGTGTGTGTGTTGTGTGTGTGTGTGTGTGTGTTTGTGTGTGTGTGGTGTGTGTGTGTGTTGTGTGTGTGTGTGTGTGTGTGTGTGTGTGTGGTGTGTGTGTTGTGTGTGTGTGTGTGTGTGTGTGTGTGGTGTGTGTGTGTGTGTGTGTGTGTGTGTGTGGTGTGTGTGTGTGTGGTGTGGTGTGTGTGTGTGTGTGTGTGTGTGTGTGTGTGTGTGTGTGTGTGTGTGTGTGTGTGTGTGTGTGTGTGTGTGTGTGTTGTGTGTGTGTGTGTGTGTGTGTGTGTGTGTGTGTGTGTGTGGTGTGTGTGGTGTGTGTGTGTGTTCCCACTTGAGGCGCTTCTCGTCCAGGTAGCTGAAGGTTTTTGGGAAGAGGGAGAGAAACTTTTGATTGTGTTTTGGATTTGTGTGTTGTGTGTGTGTGTGTGGGGGGGGGTGAGTGTGTGTGTGTGTGTGTGTGTGTGTGTGTGTGTGTGTGTGTGTGTGTGTGTGTGAGAGAGAGAGAGAGTGAGTGTGTGTGTGTGTGTGTCCGACTTGAGGCGCTTCTCGACCAGGTAGCTGGAGAGGGGGTTTTTTGGGAAGAAGAGGGAGAAAAACTTTTTGATTGTGTTGTGGATTTAAGTGGTGTGTGTTTTGGGGTGAGGGGGGGGGGGTGAGTGTGTGTGTGTGTGGGGGTGGGGTGTGGGGGGGTGGGAGTGCGGGGTGAGAGAGTGTGGGTCCCACTTGAGGCGCTTCTCATCCAGGTAGCTGAAGGTTTTTGGGGAAGAGGGAGAGAAACTTTTTGATTGTGTTGTGGATTTGTGTGTGGTGTGTGTGTGTGTGTGTTGGGGTGGGGGGTGATTGTGGGGGGATGAGTGTGTGTGTGTGTGTGTGTGTGTGTGTGTGTGTGTGTGTGTGTGTGTGTGTGTGTGTGTGTGTGTGTGTGAGTGTGTGTGAGTGTGGGTGTGTGTGTGTGTAGGGGGTGGTGGTGGGATGAATGTGGGTGTGGGTATGTGGGGGGTGGTGGTGAGTGGGGGGTGTGGGTGTGTGTTGGATGTGTGGATGTGTGTGTGTGTGTGTGTGTGTGTGTGTGTGTGTGTGTGTGTGTGTGTGTGTGTGTGTGTGACTTGAGGCGCTTCTCATCTGTGCATGTGTGTGTGTGTGTTTAGCTTTTGAAAGATCATATACATGAAACACACACACAGAGGCATAAATAATGGATGAGCGCACACACACACACACACACACATGCACATGCAGGTATATGCGTGCATACACACACACACACACACTTCCAAGACATGGGTGCATGTGTGCACACACACACATATTTTTCTATGTGTGCACATGCACACATGCGTGCACACACTCACATACACACTCACTCACACACATACTCACACAAAACCCACTCACACACACACACACCTTCCCAACCACAAACACACACGCAACAAACATCTATACACACCCTCCTAGCTCCACACTTAAACACACACACCCTCCCACCCCCCACCCCCCCTTCCACACACATACACACCCCTCCCAACCCCCTCCACACACTCACAGAATAATGATAATAATAATAATAATATGGAATTTGTACAGCGTAGAATCTTGTAAAGCAAAAACAAATCAAAGCGCTAGCGTTCAAAACATTCACAACCACTAAAAAAATGCAAGAAGCGCTCACTCGTCAGTCAGCATTCACACGACTAAAATGCAAAAAGCGCTCACTCGTCAGTCAGCATTCACACGACTAAAATGCAAGAAGCGCTCACTCGTAGGTCAGCATTCACACCATGACTAAAATGCAAAAAGCGCTCACTTGTCGGTCAGCATTCACACGACTAAAATGCAAGAAGCGCTCACTTGTCGGTCAGCATTCACTCGACTAAAAAATGCAAGAAGCGCTCACTCGTCGGTCAGCATTCACACGACTAAAAAATGCAAGAAGCGCTCACTCGTCGGTCAGTATTCACTCGACTAAAAAATGCAAGAAGCGCTCACTCGTCGGTCAGCATTCACATGACTAAAAACTGCAAGAAGCGCTCACTGGTCGGTCAGCATTCACATGACTAAAATGCAAGAAGCGCTCACTGGTCGGTCAGCATTCACATGACTAAAAACTGCAAGAAGCGCTCACTGGTCGGTCAGCATTCACAACCACTAAGAAATGCAAGAAGCGTTCACTCGTCGGTCAGCATTCACACCATGACTAAAATGCAAGAAGCGCTCACTCGTCGGTCAGCATTCACACGACTAAAATGCAAGAAGTGCTCACTCGTCGGTCAGCATTCACACAACTAAAATGCAAGAAGAGCTCACTCGTCGGTCAGCATTCACACGACTAAAATGCAAGAAGCGCTCACTCGTCGGTCAGCATTCACACCATGACTAAAATGCAAGAAGTGCTCACTCGTCGGTCAGCATTCACACGACTAAAACGCAAGAAGCGCTCACTCGTCGGTCAGCATTCACACCATGACTAAGAAATGCAAGAAGCGCTCACTGGTCGGTCAGTTCCGAAGTGACCTCCCTCACGATGTCGTCCACCATCTCCTTGATGGCCTCCATCATCACGTCCTCACAGCAGTACAGCGTCGGCAGGTAGGCCGGGTGGTCGTACGACTAGACACACAGCAGCCACTCAGTTGTTTTTTTCTTCAACACAACTATTATTATATACACATCATTATTCAAATATCGCTATATATATGTGTGTGTGTGTGTGTATAATATATATATATATATATATGATATATATATATATATATATATATATATATATATATATATATGTGTGTGTGTGTGTGTGTGTGTGTGTGTGTGTGTGTGTGTATTATATATATAACAAACACAGCATATACATGGTACAGAAACATCCAAATCAAGTTACTGAATTATACACAAATACACATTATTCAGATATAACAAAAACAACACATAAAACAAACACAACATATACATGGTACATACGCATCCAAATCAAGTTATTGAATTATACACAAATACACATTATTGAGATATAATAAATACAACATACAATAACATATACAAAACAAACACAACATATATATACATGGTGCATACACTTAATAAATTATGCACACTATATACATTATTCAGATATAATAAATACAACATAGAATAACATATACAAAACAAACACAACATATATACATGCCACAGACACATTCAAAATCAAGATGAATGAATTATACACACTATACATAATATCCAAATATAACAAATACAAAACATATACATAGCAAACACAGCATATATACATGGCACAGACACATCCAAAATCAAGATGAATGAATTATACACATTATATGCATAACTCAAATACAACAAATACAAAACATATACATAACAAACACAACATATACATGGCACATACACACCCAAATCAAGTTAATAAATAACATACACTATACACATTATTCAAACATAACAAAAACAACATATAACATATACAAAACAAACACAACATATACATGGTACATACACATCCAAATCAAGTTAACACGCACACTGTTTGTATACATACACAAAGCATGTTGCAATGGAGACATTATTACTGAACATAATTACTGATTACTGGCACTTGTTATGTAAAGTGCATAAAGTGTGGTTAGGTGCTCCTTGCTTAACACTCTTGGGTTTGGGGGTAGGAGGGGGAGGGGGGTTATAGTCTCATCCAAAAGACTTTCCAGGGGAGGGGTTGGAATCTGTACTTATTTTTTCTTCATTCCTTGGCTAGAGCTCCCAACAGTGAGATTTTACAAAGGTGGAAGTTTTAGTCCACCATTGTATGACTGCATTCCAGATTTGGGTACAGAGTCAGTGGTGAGGACTGATGTCAACTGATGGAAGGAAGGTGGCAGGATGGTTAAGACGTTTTCCTGCCAACAAGTAAACCGTGAGGTTGTGGGTTCGATTCCCAGCCTCCTTGCCCTTTCTTCCCAGTTTGATAAAAAATCGAACTGAATGTCAAAGTCCTTCAGATGAGACTATAAACCGAGGCCCCATGTGTGAACGCACGCAGAACATCTTGCGCACATGTTAAATCCTGTTCCGCTTTTTGAAAGAGTAGGCCACTGTGTGCCGGTGGGAACACATGACAAAATTTACAAAACCGCATACACACTGGGACTGGATGTGAAAAAAGAAAGGCACATGAGTGCTTGTTCCATTGTCCTCGATAAAAAAAAAAAAAAAAAAAAAAAAATCTGAGCGCTTTGATTTGTTGCTTTACAAGATTCAGCGCTATATAAATTCCATACATTATTATTATTATTATTAACTCCTGGGGTAAAATCCCTTTGAAACGGGCATGTGAGTGGTGGCTCAAACCCGAGCCAACAGATGAGGAGTGCAGTGCTCTAACCACTTGGCTAACCCACCTCCCTTTGTCAGATTATGAGTACAGTGATAGAGCTGCTAGATTATTCCACCTTCCCACAGAAATACATCAAAATCAACAACAAAAAGTATCACCCCTCCCCCAAAACCTGGAAGCACATCTCATTATGTTTACTTTCATCATTCTGGAATCCTTGAATAGCCACATACAGAGATATTTCAAAGGAATGAAATGTTAACCTCTGTGCACACATACCAACATTACACACTCAGAAGCAAGCACACACACACACCATGCACACCACACACACACACACACACACATGCTAATGAAAAATATATTGTAGTTACATGTTACTGATGAAGTTTTTGTTCTTAGATACATGGCTTGATGAAAAAAAGCAAATTCATTGCTTGTTCAATGTACCATCTGGAAATAAAAATTTGACTTTGACTTCAAGCATGCACACACACACACACACACACACACACACACACACACACACACACACACACACACACACACACACACATTGTTAACATTTTGACTGTCACTAGAAGTACATTCCTTTAATCAGAAATATCCCACACACACTCAATGTAAATCCAACTTTAACCAATGTCTTCCACAACAACGATATAATATATTACAAAAAGTTCAGTGCAACAAACTTAATAACAAAAAAAGAAACAAAAAGTTTATTGTGGAAATACCTAGTTACTTACTGAACTTAAAAGTTTTAACTACAAACACCAACAGTTTCTACATAACTGGGGGAAAAAAAGTTAGATATTAGAATACAAACAAAACTCTACCAAAGAAAAGAATAACCATTTCTTTAGTAAACATAAAATAAAAATGAAAAGCTACAAAATTAAAAGACTAACCAGTTTAGAAAACATAAACATAAAAAGCTACTGGAAAGAAAGCATAATCAGTTAAGAAAACATAAAAAGCTACCAGAAAGAAAACGATACACTGTTTCAAAGGAAATAAATGCACAAAGGAATATTTCTGAGGTTAAACATCAAAATAAGCTGCAAAGGGAGAGATGATGGTAAACCAAATATTCAAAAGATGTACACACATTTGAATGCAAAAGTACAACAAAAGTCAGAAGTACAGAAACATACCACAGTTACATTCTTTCCCGAATATATTTTCATGGTAAATAAAGCGTGTCAAATTCTGGAAATGACAGAAATTTTATACAGAAGTACAAATGTATGCCATACAACCCCCCACAAAAAAACCCAACCTCTCCATGGTAAATAATAAAATCCAATGTGACGGATTTGGTTAAGAATAAAGATGCTGAGGAAGCAGAGGTGTTGGGAATACAAATCCCAGACTTTATTAACCGCGACATTAACTAACGGGCAGGAGTTAAAGAGAGACAGACTTTTGTCAGTGACGGAATTGTTGAAACCTGGATAGCAACAGATACTGAGCTGAGGGAGACAGATCGTGTAAATTACACAGGTGCTGGAAAAAATTCCAGCTACTTTTGTTGTTTTTTTTTACAAATGGAGACCGACTGATAAAGTTTTATTAATGTTGCAGAATGATAAAAAGATAATATGATGATGATGATGTTAATAATAATGATGATGATGGTGGTGATTATGATCATTATAATGATACTATGATGACTACTACTACTGATAAAAATGATGGTGATGATGATGATGATAAAAACAATAAGAACATGAACAAGAGCAACAACAATAATAATAATAATAAAATAAGATAAAAGATTGCACATTGTAAACATTTAGAACTGATCTGTGTATATTCTAGAAAATCACTTCTCCCGTTTCTCTAATTTACAAGGTTACAACAAAAGTTTGTGTTTACATACATACATAAATATATATACTGATACCTGCCTCCTTTTCTTTTGGATAATGTGAATACATCATGCAGTCAAACTTTTCCCCCCACTAAGATTTACAGAAAAGGAGACTAACAGATCTTGAGTAAAATTCGGTTTTAAACCCAAAGTTTTCAAAACTACCTTCACTTTCACTATCGCATTTCCCACTCATACTTTCACATTCCTGTCTTTTCTTAAGCTCAAACTGCTGGAAAATACTAACAACACCCCCACCCCATTCCTCAATAAGTGAAACAAAAAGACAATTAAAAAAGAACTTTTTCAGTTTAGTTTACACTCCAACCACAATACAAGACCTACACTGAATATGATGAATACTCAGTTTAAATTTTTTTGTAAAAACTACTGTTTATAAAACGCTAATACAAATGCTCAGATAACAACAAGTATTAAACACACACACAAAAAAATACTCACTTCCATCAAAGATTCTTGAGCCTATCAAAAACCTTTCCTTTTTGGTTAAAAGCATAGACATACACTATGAACAGAGACAAAGAAGACAAGACACAGATGTTGAATGGAGTACACACATATCTTCACATAAACGTAAAACAAACAAACAAAAGAGAACACACAAAATGTGGTTCAAAATCAAATTTCTAAAAAAGAAAATTTAAAATAAAAAAAACCCAGAAATGCACTCAAAGAAGGCCGTAAAACGCACCCCCCAAAATCTTAATAATGACTAAATAAAAAAAACAACAACCCAAAACATTTAAAGCGCACACAAAAAAATATTAACGACGAGGCGGTGGCAAAACAGTAACGAGACTAAGATAATCCGATAAAAGCGCAGGCTGGAAAAAGCGTCCGAGTTTAGGGCAGGCTGCATAATAACATGAAAAAAAGAGAGAAACAGAAAAAGGGATGTAAGTAACGACAAAAAAAGACAAGCCAGAAGAAAAAGGAGCGATAATAACGGGAAAAGGAATCCAGGGGGACAAAGACCTGCGACTGCACACCACCCCTGGACTTGGGGGATACACTGAGAGGCTCGACCCAAGAGTCGTACACATTGACGGGACCGACCCAAGCGTCGTATTCATTGAGAGCCTCCATCAGAACGTCAGGAATGATCTCCTCCTCCAACAGCTCCTTCACCAAACCGTTCACATAGTCCTCCGCAAACAGCGGCCGCAAGGTCAAGTGTTTGAGGGGGTTCTGGAAATCAGCCAATCACAGGGAAGCTTTCAAACCTCGCGGCCAATCGTAGAGAAGCTTTCAAACCTTAGCCGCCAATCGTAGAGAAGCTTTCAAACCTTGTGGCCAATCGTTGAGAGCTTTCACACCTTGTGGCCAATCGTTGAGAAGCTTTCAAACCTTAGCCGCCAATCGCGGAGAAGCTTACAAACCTTGCAGCTAGTCATAGAAAAGCTTTTTATAAACTTGCAGCTGGTGACGGACAACTCTTTGAGTCCTCACCGTGAGTGGTTTTCTCCTCAAACTGGAGTTACTGCTTCACCAGTATGATTCTTACTTCTGGCAGCATGGTTACCCATAACTGATATTTATACAGTGAGTTTTAAATTTTATCCTGCTGACTAAATTTTGTGTAATTCCCATCACCCTCCTGAAGTGCATAACCTCTGTGTGTGTGTGTGTGTGTGTGTGTGTGTGTGTGTGTGTGTGTGTGTCTGTGTGTGTGTGCACATGCGTGCACATGTGTGCATTTGAATTTCTTAAAAACTTTTAATCACTGTTGGTTGCATGTGTAGGGGTGGGTTGAATGGAAGTGCTTTGATTTGTTTTAGCAAGATAAAGCGCTGTATAAATTCCAATTCTTCTTTTTATTATAATAATTATTATATGCAGAATGTACATGCATGCATACTATCTATACATGCTCTACCGATATTGATCTATCGATACGATCAAGGCTGCTGAATAACAACAGTTCCCTGTAGGGGGGGGGGGGGGGGGGTGGGGGTGGCTGTGTCTATATATCAGATAAAAAAAAAGCCTGGGTGTGGTTGAGTGTGGTGATACCAGGCTGAGAAGCTGGTGAGAAACAGCACTGAGGCTTCACAGTTGGGAAAACATTCCTCACAATCGCGCGGGCAAAACCAAGAGCTGTCGTTCAAAGGAATGTGCGCAGAATGAACGTGTGTGTGTGTGCTGATAAGAGTGTTACTGCCCGTGTGAATCATCATCATCGTCGTCATCGTCATCACTATCATCATCGTCATCATCAACACCATCATCATCATCCCAAAGCCACGTGTACGGAAAACGAATATTCATAACATCCCATCACCAACAAAAAAAACCAGTCACATAAGGCAACAAATAATGTGTGTGTATCTGTGCAGTGAGAATGATAGTGATTTTTTAAAAAAAGAAAAAAAAACCCCGTGATTTCTTGGCCAAGTTATAGCTTGTGATAATACAATTTGGACACTTGTTTCACAGCAAATTTTTTTTTCAGGAGGGGGTAGCACAAAGGTTAAGGTTAATAATTATACTGGGGTAGGGAAAAGATTGCATATAAAACCACACCAAACACACACAAACACATACACCTGCATGCGGGCACACACACACACACATGCACACACACATATATGCACATATACATGCACACACATACACGCATGCACACACATATGTTGATTGGGTGTATTGTGAGAGAGAGAGAGAGAGAGAGAGAGAGAGAGAGAGGAGAGAGAGAGAGAGAGAGACAGAGACAGACAGAGAAAGACAAAGAGAGACAGAGACAGAGAGATTTGTGTGTGTGAGTGCATGTGTGCACGCGTGTGCGTGTGTGAACTTTTGCGTGCATGCATGTACATGCATCGATGTTCTTACTGCTGCTCTTGACAATGTTGCTATCGCTATTTGCAAAACACACCCACCCACCCACACACACACCCACACAGGGGAAGGGCAAGTAAGAAAAAATTAAAAAGCAACAACACTGTAATATGACCAACAACAAAGCCTTACCATTTCTTCATCCGACGACTCCTCTTCCCCGTAGATATACTGTAAGAACACACACAGAGAGGAAAGACACACCACACCCTTGGGTGACCAGTTCTACACTACTGCAATGCTACAATACACGTTGCTGCACACGCACACTACATCCATACCATTCCCATGTCACACAAAGAATCCACACACACACTGTCTACAAACTACTCTGCAAATAACACACACATTCTACACACACCAAATCCATACAGCTTTCCAAGTTAAACAAGAATTCACACACACGACCTAAAACATCTACTCTTCTACGACAACACACATTCTACACTTCAACCTATCTCACCTGTCGACATCACCAAGTTTGGTGTCGGCTGCCGCGCTTAAATGACACTGACACGATCCTCCTCCATTTGCTTCGATCTTTCACTGGCCCTGCTGACTTCATGGATTCTCATGCCACAGGATTTGGTGATGTTGCCAATGAGAGAAACTGATAGTCTGCCTCTTTCTCTCTCTCTAAATGGCATCTAGTCACCCTGAGATTGTGTGCAGCCTTGCCTTATATTCATGTAAAGCCTTTAGAATAAGAGGTATCTTGGTTTCTGAAGTCATATTTTTTGGAACTGATTTTTATTGTGGTGGTTGTGGTTATACAATAACATTTTGGGTTTTTGTGCTTCCTTATTTTTCTCACTAAAATACTAAGCAGCTCGGCAACCCCCTTTCATGTATGGGCCAATGGCTTTTACGTGAATAAATCTTTCGAGTTCAAGTTCTCTCTCTCTTTCTTTCTTTCTTTCTCTGTCTATCTGTCTACACAAACTAAATCCATACTATTCCCATGCCACTCGAAGAGTTCACACACACATATAGTCTAAAACATCTACTCTGCTACAGCACATTCTACACAAACTGAACCCACACAGTTCCACATTACACAGATCCAACAACAAAGATTTATCATACTAGCTGCTGGCACAGTTTCCACTTTACCACAAACAAGGCCACCCCTTGTAGTACATTAAGTTGCATTTCTCTGAATTCGTGCACTGTCTTCAGGCACAGCAGATTTCTCTGTGTGAAAATCAGGCTGCTCTCCCTGGAGAGAGCGTGTCGCCACAAGAGCACTGATTGTCGTTGTGCTGTTGTTGCACGTCCCCCAGCTTACAACTTAAGGGTCATCCAGAACATGCACTCTGTCACACTCACCATCACCTGGGAATCACTGTGAGACTCTACGTACACACTGGATGAGAAGTTTGCTTGAATGACACTCTTCCAAGTACCTTGCCATACAGGCAACCGTACTCCGACTTCGGGCAAATTTCATTTTCGTTATAAGGAAGAGTGCTGTTATTATAAGAGAGTATCACAACTAAGGACAATATAAACGTGACATTTTAAGCACAACAACATTGTAATGTGGGCCTCTGCACTTAGCTTGCATCAATAACTGATATACAGCTTTTGGCCTGGGTAAAATTCATTCTGAGTGTGTGTATGTCTTTCTGAGTATAGCAGCACTTACATGGGGTGGGGGGAGAGTATCATTCTACCAAGTCTTGCTTTGTTTGGGGTTTCTTGTTTGTTCGTTTGCAATCCCAAAATTTACTCATTGAGCCCTTTTATTTCAAGACCATTAATATTCAATGGGTTAACTTCTGATTACTCACACAATGAGTGTAGGAAGCACCAAATATGGGACAAATATTACCCAGATAGAATTATTTATTACACTACCATCAATCGGAAAACAGTACGTCAGATTCTTCCTTTTTTCTTACATCATTAGGCAGGCGTCTCTTCCTTTTTTCTTACATCATTAGGCAGGCGTTCAACAGAAGGGAGCATCCCCAGTCTAAATACATAAAATATGTCTACCTTACCTTGGGGAAAGATTTCTGCACAAAGGTGTGTGTGTGTGTATGTGTGTGTGTGTGTGAGAGACAGTGGGTAAAAGTGAAGGGTAGGGCTCTGCCAGTTCAGCAACCATACAGCATCTTCCAGGAGATCTCAGATTCAAGATTACAGCCCCCCCCCTCCCCCCCCCCCCCATAAATCTAGATATAAAAAAATCAAATACACTGTCTTCTACAGAAAAAAACTACAAGAACATACACAGCAACAACAAAAAACACCCAAACCCAAACCTAAAACAGATTTTTCAAAACAACTCATTCAGCACACAGAAAGGATCTTTCCTTCAATCAAATCATCTCCCCTCTAAATCCTTCACACACTCATTACCAACTAAAAAAAAACCAACCAACACCCCACACCAAAAAGTACAAAAATCTACCCTGTCCACCGCAGACGACAAGACATTACGGCAGCGCCACAAGATATTACGGCAGCGCCACAAGACATTACGGCAGCGCCACAAGATATCACGGCAGCGCCACAAGATATCACGGCAGCGCCACAAGATATCACGGCAGCGCCACAAGACATCACGGCAGCGCCACAAGACATCACGGCAGCGCCACAAGATATCACGGCAGCGCCACAAGATATCACGGCAGCGCCACAAGATATCACGGCAGCGCCACAAGATATCACGGCAGCGCCACAAGATATCACGGCAGCGCCACAAGATATCACGGCAGCGCCACAAGATATCACGGCAGCGCCACAAGATATCACGGCAGCGCCACAAGATATCACGGCAGCGCCACAAGACATCACGGCAGCGCCACAAGATATCACGGCAGCGCCACAAGATATCACGGCAGCGCCACAAGACATCACGGCAGCGCCACAAGACATCACGGCAGCGCCACAAGACATCACGGCAGCGCCACAAGATATCACGGCAGCGCCACAAGATATCACGGCAGCGCCACAAGATATCACGGCAGCGCCACAAGATATCACGGCAGCGCCACAAGATATCACGGCAGCGCCACAAGATATCACGGCAGCGCCACAAGATATCACGGCAGCGCCACAAGACATCACGGCAGCGCCACAAGATATCACGGCAGCGCCACAAGATATCACGGCAGCGCCACAAGATATCACGGCAGCGCCACAAGATATCACGGCAGCGCCACAAGATATCACGGCAGCGCCACAAGACACACTGTGGCAGCGCCACAAAACACTGTGGCAGTGCCACAAGACACTGTGACAGTGCCTCAAGACATTACGGCAGCACCACAAGACACTATGGCAGTGCCACAAGACATTATGGCAGTGCCACAAGACATCACGGCAGCGCCACAAGACACACTGTGGCAGCGCCACAAGACACACTGTGGCAGTGCCACAAGACACACTGTGGCAGTGCCACAAGACACACTGTGGCAATGCCACAAGACACACTGTGGCAGCACCACAAGACATTACAGCAGCGCCACAAGCCACTGACTGACCTTGTACTTGCCATCCATGGACATCATCATGGGCATCATGGGCATGGGCATGAAGAAGGGCATGGACATGCCCGCCGGCCCTCTCTTCTGCTTCTTCCTCTTGTTCCCCGCCACTGCCTCGTACGTCTGGCGGTCTCGGTACAGATCCTTGTAACCCCGCGCCACGGGGTCCTTCCGGGATTTCGAGCGCTTGTTGCGACCTGCGAGGTTTTAGGGTCATCATCATTAACCGTTACTACACCCTGTGGGGTGTGTAGGGCAGCGACAAAGCGCTTCCTTCCACTCCTGCCTATCCTGGGCCAACCTGGTCACTGATCCCCAAGAGTGCTGCTGCATGGCCTTCATCTCACTTTCTACAGTCCTCCTCCTCCTCCACGTTGCTTGTGGTCTTCCTTTCTTTCTCCTTCCTTCGAGTGTTAGGGTAGACAATGTTAATGCACTATAACCGTCACTGTTCCCCTCCTACTTTCAGCTACTCTCAGCTGCTATCCGTTCCATTCCATCCCAGCTGGTACTTTCTTTTCCTTTAAAATTTGGTTTTTTTTATCCCAGCTGATGCTAATTATTGCAGGAAATGGCCACACTTGGACTTCATAGAAAGAAGGGGCAGACTACTTTCTTTTCCTTTAAATTTTTTAAATCTTTATCCCAGCTGATGCTAATTATTGCAGGAACTGGCCACACTTGGACTTCATAGAAGGAAGGGGCAGACTACTTTCTTTTCCTTTAAATTTTTAAAATCTTTATCCCAGCTGATGCTAATTATTGCAGGAACTGGCCACACTTGGACTTCATAGAAGGAAGGGGCAGACTACTTTCTTTTCCTTTAAATTTTTAAAATCTTTATCCCAGCTGATGCTAATTATTGCAGGAACTGGCCACACTTGGACTTCATAGAAGGAAGGGGCAGACTACTTTCTTTTCCTTTAAATTAAATTTTTTTTATATCCCAGCTGATGTTAATTATTGCAGGAACTGGTGACACTTGGACTTTGTAGAAGGAAGGGGCGGACTAATCTCAGCACTGGGCCCTGGACTGAATTATGATGGGTTTGAGCGCTGTGTGTATATACCAGGGTTGGAAAGTAAAGTCTGCTGCTATGCTTGTGAAGGCCATGAGCTATACCCATGGTTGTGAAATTTGGCGAAAAGGTGCATATGCTCTTTAATTTAAAACCAACAAAAACCCAACAAAACAATGTACAAAATCTAGTTTCATGTTGTAGTGGATATGACAAAATAAGCCAGCAGAATTTTTTAAAAATATTTGGTTCCTTGACTACAGATTCAAGGCTGACCAACAGTTAGATTGTGCAATATGTCACCACTGGTTAGATTGTGCAATATGTCACCACTGGTTAGATTGTGCAATATGTCACCAATGGTGAGAGTGTGTAAAATGTCACCATGAAGACCTACTACGGAGATGCAGGCAAGAAGACATGGGAACCATCATCACCACATGACGGTGGAAGTGGATTGGGCACATCCTCCGAAGAGACCCACAGTCAATCACAAGAACAGCATTGCACTGGACCCCAGAAGGAAGGAGAAAGAAAGGACGACCACAAGCAACGTGGAGGAGGACTGTAGAAAGTGAGATGAAGGCCATGCAGCACTCTTGGGGATCAGTGACTAGGTTGGCCCAGGATAGGCAGGAGTGGAAGCGCTTTGTTGCTGCCCTACACACCACTGGGTGTAATGGTTAATGATGATGACTGGTTAGATTGTGCAATATATCACCAATGGTGAGATTGTGTAATATGTCACCAAAGGAGAGAGTGTGCGAATGTGACCGTTGAACAGGCAATCACCTTCAAAAGTCCTGAACATCTGAAGCTAGATAAGTGCACATAAAATAGAATTAAATACAACACGAGATTCACCTCCCTCTCCCCACCCCTTCTCTCTCTCTCTCTTTCTCTCACAACACACACACACACACACACACACACACACACACACACACACATCACAAGATCAAGATAAATCCTACTTTGTCCAAATACGTATGGAAAAACTGTCTTGCGACTGCACAACGTGAGGTAAAAAACAACAACACACACACAATACACACACACACACAAACATATGTAACTGGGGGTCAGGATAGCTTGGTAGTTAGAGAGGTGCACTTGCAAACTGATGGTCCAGGTTCAAACCCAGGTTCAAGTCACCACCAAGATTTCTGGGAACAAATAAATAAATCAAGGTCCTGTGTGTGAACAAATGCATAACACATTGTACACATGTTAAAACCAGTTCCATCTTTCTGAAGAGAAGGCCACTGATTTTCACCAAAAACAGATGACTAATAAAAATCCTCACACACACACACACACACACACACACACACACAGGTGTGTTAAGCTTAGATATTTTCCCAAAGTCCAAATGCAGAGCTCTACTTTCAATGGTAGGCACCAAAAAATTGATCGCACAAACACAAATCTTACCATTGGTAAATCTCAAAGCTTTAGCCAAGAAATGCACCCCTTCCCCTCTCTACCCCAAATCCCATGTATACACTACAATACAGGTACAGAAGAGGGAGTGGGGGGGGGGGGAGTCAATCCTACCTTTAGGAGGTGGGGGGTAGTACATAGAGAACGGTGCCCCCATCATCATGGGGGAGGGTTGAGGGTAGGGCTTGGGTTTGTATAGTCCAAGCCTTCTGTTATCGTCGTCGTCATCATCGCTTTCTTCTCCCCAGCTGTCGTAGTCTGGTTTGGGTCTGTGTGTTTAAAATGACATGGTTATTTTACTGACGTATATTATATGTTTTTAAAAACAAATTTCTCTCTCTTCCATTCTCAATACTTTTCTTTTCTTAATTTTTTGGGCTTGTTTTGTTAGTTGGTTGGTTAGTTGGTTGTGTTGTTGGATGGTTTATTGTTGGTTGGTTGGTTGGTTGGTTGTTGGTTTTTGCTGTTTTGTTGAGATTTTAAGTGTGTGTGTGTGTGTGTGTGTGTGTAAGTGGGGGGTGGGGGGATGGGTGGAGGGGATAAAAAATAGGCAATACTTACATGCAACCTTGCATATAAGAAAGCACATATGCATACTCATTCATACTAAAGTCTGTTGTTCATTATGTTTAAGGAGAGTTGCATGCCTGTAAATGATTGAGTGCAAGCGCTTCGATTTGTTTGTTTTTTTACAAGATTCAGCACTATATAAATTCCATATATTATTATTATTATTATTAAACACATGCGTCCACACACACACACACACTCGCTCGCTCGTGAACAACATGCATGCATGCACACTCACTCACTCGCGCATGCACACACACAAACACTCTCACTCACTCACTCACACAGATTTCAGTATTAATTCAATTTCACTCATTAACAAAAACATGTACCTGGTAAACGCTTGCTTGGGTTTCACTGGAGGGACTAGATCATATTTATTGCCCCTGAGGGGAGGGGTTGTATGGCCGACATCTCCTGGGCTTCCTACCCTGTAACAACACAAACAAGCACCATCACCCACATTGTAGAGATCTATACATTTGACTGTCTTTGTTTTAATCTTGTTATTTTTTGTGTGTTCCTCGGCTAGTGCTGAGAGGTTCACTGTTGGAGAGATTTTGCATTTGCGACTGTTTTCATGAAGACAGCCCCATTTTGACTTTATTGTGATTTGAAAGTAGCAATATCATCCCTTGCAGCTTTATTCATTGTCTTGAAAGAGTTCATTTGTGAAAAAACACACACACACACACACACGCATGCACGCACACACACAATTTGAACAACTGAACAATATTTATTCCTTTCACCCCTTGTGGGTTATGGAAAAAGAATTGAACAATACTATACTAATAGGTGATAACAGGAAGAAGCAAAATCATAACAAACAAAAATTGACTGCAGTGCATCATTACTTGTAAATCAACTGAGAGGAAAACGTTTGGACAGCCTAACTTATTTTGACAACTGGAGTATTTGTTTTCATTTAATAGAAGACATTAGTCAACAAAAATTATAAACACACACACACACACGCATTCACACACACATACTCACACACACACACTCTCTCTCTTTCTCTCTCTCTCACACACCTGGGCAAATACGGAGGCGGTGTTCGTCGATATTTTCCCAAAGGGGGATGACTTGGATTGGACAGAGGCCTTTGTTTCCTCCCCTGAGACGCTGGCGTCCTTCGGTTGCCTGGAGTACTTTTTCCATGGCTGCTCAACTGACTTCGGATTCGAATTAATCTGCAAAGTTAAAGGTCTCATAATCATATCATTATATATCTTTTTCATCTACACACGCGTATGTGCAGACATGCATGTACACTCAGACACACACACACACACACACACAGCAGTGAGATAGGAAATGTGCTACTTTAGTTGCCAATTAGTGAATCATAAACTGATTTTAAAAAATCAACATTATAGACAATACACGCAGCCCAATTGATGGAACTGAAATAAATGACATTTCTGTAAAGTTGGCCAATTCCTTTAATTTGATTTCTTCTTTCCTTTTCCCCACTCATGAATTCAGTTCCACACATGTGCAGAATAATATACTAAAAGATGTAACCAGCAGAAGCAAAGAGTGGGATAGAAAAGCGGGAATTCCTAGCACATAATTTTTTAAGGTGGGGATGCTATCTGGGTATCTGGTATACTGAAAGCCCCCTCCCCCCCCTACCCCCACCCCTTATGAACAGGTTGATTTGGGTGATTCTATTACCTGTGTGCATGCTGTATTTCATGTTTGGTCAGGCCAACATGCCATCATTCCAACAGAACAAATGGAAAAAAATCAATCATAAAGCAAAGAGTACAATATAATGGGATGCCAGATGACGCTGTCTTCTTGATTGTTCAATTTGTTCTTCTTTGACAATGTGTTACCGAGAATGGGATGTGATGACGTTTTTAATTAATAACGTTGCTTTACGAGTTTAGACTCAACTTTAGACCCCCCAAAAAACATGACGCAGGAACAAACTTATAAATGACTACATAATTAGTCTCGAAAGGTTTTAATCTACAAAAGGCCAGTTAACAACTAATCGTCCTCAGACGAAGTTGGTAGGTAAGGGTAAGCCTATCTCTTCTTTCTTACTCTAAATTCTGTTCAACTTACGAATCTTGATGCTCCTTCCAAAACGCTTCTTTTGCAGTAACAGCCATAATTTCGGTCTAAATGACAATTAACATCATTATCATTCACTTCACCATCATCGATTTCACTCCTCTGCTACATAGTTGAGCTCAAAATTGTTTACGTGCCGCCATGGTTGGCTGCACAAACGCCCTCTATCGACTACTCTAGAGTTACCTCCATCAAGCTCTTATCTTTGTGTCTTCTTACCAAGATAAAGCAAACAATTATTTTATTAGCCGCCGTAGCGCTGTGGTTGGCACCTTGGGTTACGGACTGCAAGGTCACAGGTTCAAATCCCATAAGAATCATTTGGAGTTTACTTTTCGGAATCTGGCGGCTCCTATCCTGACTGAGTTGGCTCTGGGCTCATTAGGAAGACTGGGACCACACACAGTCAAGGTTCTTCCACTTTATGGATACGATTTTGAGATTTTTGCTAATTACCTTATTCATTAATTTATTCTATTATATCGAGGATAATGGAATAAGCACTCATGTGCATTTTTACATCCAGTCCCCGTGTGTATGCGACTTGTAAATTCTGTCATCTGTTCCCACCGGCACACAATGGCCTACTCTTTCGAAAAGCGAAACAGGATTTAACGTATGCGCAAGATGTTCTTCGTGCGTTCGCACACGGGACCTCGGTTTATAGTCTCATCCGAAGGACTTTTGGGGAGAGTGGAGTCTGCACTGATGTTAACTCCAGAGGAAAATATCCCCCTTGAACGGGAATCGAACGCGGGTTGTAAGATTGCGAGCGCAATGTTCTGACCACTAGGCTATCCCGTCCAACCACTGTATAATGGAATAAGAAATCTTTTTTTTTTTTTACATCCTGTCCCCGTGTAAATGCAGTTTTGTAAATATAGTCATCCGTTCCACCGGCACACAATGGCCTAGTCTTCCGAAAAGCGGAACGGTTTGAACGTGTGCGCAAGATGTTCTGCCTGCGTTTGCACATGGGGCCCCGGTTTATAGTCTCACTCAAAAGACTTTTGGGGGGAATAGAGTCAGCACTGAGGAAAAATCCTCTTGAACGAGATTCGAACCCGGGTCAGCAGATCACGAGCGCAATGGGCATCACTCTAACCACCAGGCTATCCTGTGTGTGTGTGTGTGTGTGTGTGAACTGACAAAACATTTATATGGCGTAACGATAAGACTTTAAACCGAGGCCCCGTGTGCGAACGCACGCTGAGCATCTTGCGCACACGTTAAATCCTGTTCCCCTTTTCGTAAGAGTAGGCCATTTTGTGCCGGTGGGAACAGATGACAGAATTTACAAAACTGCAAACACACGGGGACTGGATGTAAAAAAGCACATACGTGCTTATTCCATTATTCTGGATATAGAAAGAATAAATTAACTCTTCTCACAGCTGCAAATACTGAATCCATTCTATCTATAAAAAAAAAGGGAGTTTGGAAATCAAATTCTCTCTCAGAGAGAGAGAGAGAGAGAGAGAGAGAGCGAGCATAAGAAAGTCGGATTTTTTTGTAGAGGCTATAGCTCTAAGGGACAGGATAGCTCAGGGGTCACAACACTCGCTATTTTTGGGGAAAACAAAATAATAAGGTGTGGGAAATGGGTTGCCTGGGCCTGTGATATTGATGATGTATGCCATCTTATACGATAATTGCTTACACGTGGATCGTTTACAGCTATGCTTGCAACCCGTATGAATTTCTCGTCCTATTTAACACATCAAAGAGTTCATAAAACCAGACAGTGAAATTCCATTCAAGAGGAGATCAGAGGCACCAAACTAACATGGGCCACTCTTTTTTCATCCCCTTACCACGCGTGTGGTTTATGACAAATGAACATTGATTATATTCTTCGGATATAACGTGCTATAAACCTGCCTTATGTGTCAGTATGCGAAAGGGAGTTGGTGACTTTTTAAAAAAACACACACGCGAAGCTGTTTGTGTGGTTGGGATAAAGCGAAAGAGTTGTGGGGGTTGGTTGGTTGGTCAGTGTGTGGATGAATCGGTGGAGTGAACGCTATACATTGGTGTGTGTTTTTCTGGCATCATGAGGCACTTCAGGTACTCTGTTCAAAGTAAGTGGTGCTGGTTTTGCAATTTGTTGTGTTGGCTTGTCTTTTTATCTGTCTTGTCAGTATAATTATATCTGTAGATAGTTAGACAGAGAGACAGATAATTCGACAAGACAGACAGACAAACAGACAGATAGATAGACAGATAGATAGAAAAATAGATAGACAGACAGACAGACAGATAGATAGATAGATAGATAGATAGATAGATAGATAGATAGATAGATAGATAGATAGATATTTATTCTTTTATTTGGACGATAATGGAATAAGCACTCCTGTGCTTTTTTTTGCATGCATGTATGCAGTTTTGTAGGGGGACGGGATAGCTCAGTGGTCGGAGCACTCGCTTTCCCCCAGCCAAGTTAAGCAGCGTCCAGCGTGGTTACCAGTTGGATGGGTGACCGTTTGCGCGCCTTGGCTTCAGTACAGTTCCCCCAGTTCACCCAGCTGTAAAATGGGTACCTGCCCTCTTTAGGGTCAGGGAAGGTAAAGCAGCGAGGGAGAGGAGATGGGCGCCGCCCTCAATATGCTGGCCGTAGAGAAGTGAGGTCTCTGACGCCTCGCTCCCCTACGACCTTATAGGTTATGGGACTCCTTTACCTTACTTTACCTTTATGCAGTTTTTGTAAATTTTGTCATCCGTTCCCACAGGCACACGATGACCTACCCTTCCGAAAAGCGGAACGGGTTTTAACGTGTGCGCAAGATGTTCTGCGTGCGTTCGCACACGGAACCTCGGTTTTTAGTCTCATCCGAAGAGAGAAGAGAGAGAGAGAGAGAGAGAGAGAGAGAGAGAGAGAGAGAGAGAGAGAGAGAGAGAGAGAGAGAACTCTAAAATGGTTTAATATACATCGCCCTTAGGCCACAATGCACTTTGAGGGGCAAAAATGGAAAGATGCCTAACATATATATATATATATATATATATATATATATATATATATATATATATATATATCGTGAACTTTGGTAAGACTTTGGCATAACACATTGGCGTGTACTCAAAACTGTACACTCTTGAATATGCATATTCCAACATCATGACTAAATAAAGGCTGAGGTAGACCAAGAATCAAAACAAAACACAGCTAAAAAAACCCCAACAAAATCTCAGTTCATCTAAACTGCTCCCCAGGATACCACAAAAAGATAGTAGGCCTGTGAACAAAGTTATGGATGGAGTTATACCTGATATGTCAACACCTAATCACAATCAACATACAAACATCAAGCACATCACAAACCATGACAGTTGAAATAATTTACACTTACGAACTATTGTATTTTCAAAATAGTTTCCATACTCACAAACTATTGCATTCTCAAAACAGTCACTACACCAGAAAAAGTGTGCCCACCAAATACAACCATGCGAACTCTAGGCTAAATAAACATAATGTTGTACGCATAAATATTGTATTACACTCTGCTCATTCATGTCATGAAACATTTTATGTCATGACACATTTTATGTCATGAAAAGAGAACATGGGATGCTAATCAAAACCCTGTAAGACATCACTTTAGAAACAATAGCCACTCGTCTCCTATCTACCTCTCAATAAATAAAATTCGCAGACAAATTTTCATCCGAGGGTTGTACGCAGAACACTACCTCAACTGCAATCACACACACACACACACACACACACACACACACACACACGCACACACGCGCACACGCACACACACATAATTGCTCATGGCCATTCTCATTATTATGTTATAGCAAAACAACATTCCGGTTTCTGGTTTCAAAATGAAACGTTTTCTTATGATGACCGCATGGAACACGAACCTGGATAAACTGTGCCTGTGAGTTAGATTTGTAGCTTGGAGTAATGCATGAAAAGGACGCTTGGCTAATTCTTTCAGAAACCTAGCACGTACATAGATCCTCATAGGCAGCGCATTTAAATATGAAATGATGTTCATTTTCGATTATTTCTTTGCAACATGGACACATTTTGTTTTGTGCAATTTCACCGTAGTGATGCACATTATTGTTTAGAGGAAGAACATTAACCATTAACTGGGTTATGGCAACTCGAAAACAATACGTATCCATATCCAAAATATAACTTTCTTTAAAAAAACAACAACTTTTGAATGTTCTATACGTTATGTACAGATCAAGGTACCTAACAGCCCCATCCCATTCTTGCCTGAACATGTCAACAAGCCTTTGTTTGAATATATGGAGAGCGAGAGATAGAGACAGAGACAGACAGACAGACAGACAGAGAGAGAGAGAGAGAGAGAGAGAGAGAGAGAGAGAGAGAGAGAGAGAGAGAGAGAGAGAGAGAAGAGAGAGAGAGAGAGAGAGAGAGAGAGAATAGATATAGGTAGGGATAGATAGATAGATGCCTATCTATCTATCTAGGCAGATGACGGACTGACAGACAGACAGACAGATAGACAGATAGATAGATAGTAGATAGATAGATAGATAGATAATAAAAAGATAGACAACTGATAGAGTTAAATAGATAAACACGTTTCGCATACATGCATCCATACAAATGTGCGCGTGTGCGCGCGAGTGTGTGTGGGGAGAGAGAGAGAGAGAGAGAGAGAGAGAGAGAGAGAGAGAGAGAGAGAGAGAGAGAGAGAGAGAGAGAGAGAGAGAGAGAGAGAGAGAGAGAGAGAGAAGTCTGTCCGCCTGTCTGTCTATCTGTCCGCCTCTGTGTGTGTGTGTGTGTGTGTGGTGTGTGTGTGTGTGTGTGTGTGTGTGTGTGTGTGTGCATGCCTACAATGAGAGTTGACTGGGCAGAACAGCTCCACAAATAATGATAGTCTGGGAAGTACTCATTAGGGAAACTTTATATTGCTGGAGATACGCTGGTAGCGAGTGCGCAGCGCTGACACACGTATACTATAATGATAATAATGGACAGACACCCACCAAAGACTGAAGCCAACGGAAGATCACTTCAGAGAATGGTTTGACACCTAAAGTGGCTATTTCACAAACCTGTCTGTCTGTCTGAAGAATCACTGTATTTGTATCAAGAATACCTCCGGATACATAGATTAGACAAAAACAGTGGAGGATGGAGGGGGGGGGAGGTAGGAGGGGGGTAGCCTAGTGGTTAGAGCGTTCAGCTCGTGGTCTGACGGCCCGGGGTCGAGCCTCCACCGAGGCACCCCTTCGAGGGAATTCTTTCCCCCTGGAGTTTACATCAGTACTGACTCCACTCCCCAGAAAGGCCTTGGGATGAGATTATAAACCGACGTCCCATGAGCAAACGCACGCAGAACATCTTGTGCGTTTATGAAAAATAAAATAAAAACCCGTTCTGCCTCTCGGGAGAGTAGGCCATTTTGTGCCGGTGGGAACGGATAACAACACTGACCCCCCCCCCCCCCCCCAAAAAAAAAAAACAACCCAACAAAAACAAACCCCAACAACAACAAAACCAACAACCACCAAACAAACAACAAAACAACCAAACAAAAAACAAAAAAAACAACAACCACACCACAAAAAAAAACCCGCATACACACTATAGTTGTATTCTGTCATCATCTCTGAAGTTGAAATACCGCTACCTTAATGGTGGGCAAAACAACACCTGGTTGCATACGCAACATCTCACTATTGGTAAACCTGGGGAACTCCAGCCTAGGACCCCCCCCCCCCCCCCCCCCTCCCCCCCCCCCCCCAAAGAAAATTTTTAAAAAAATCCATTGATAGTTTTTTTGTCTCGTTCCTCGGCTAGAGCTCCTAGTTGCCATGGTGAGATTTTGCGTAAGTGACCGTTTACCCTCCTTCTTCTTTTGATAGCCGCATTCCAACTTCGGGGATATTTATTATTCAGAACTTCTGGTGTCTTCACTTTGTGGATTTTCAAATATGATAACACTCTCTCTCTCTCTCCTCTCTCTCTCTCCTCTCTCTCTCTCTCTCTCTCTCTCTCTCTCTCTCTCTCTCTCTGTGGAGTGATCTTCTCACAAAACTGAATCTGAAAAACGAATCAAATCCAAGCTTGCTTCGTTTTCAGTTGTTCATTGATGCCATCAAACATCAGACATCTTCTGAAAATCTGGACACTGTGTTTCCATAGTTACTCGTTTGAGACTGACAAACAATCTCTTGATCAAATGTTCTCCAGTTGGTGTGTAGAAATTTCCCATCTTTGCCATGACCTAAGTATGAAATACTATTGACGTCATATGAGAATGGGAGACACGGTAGCTCTGTGGTCAGAGCACTCGCTCTTTCCTCAAGCTGAAGTTCAGCAGCGTTGAGAGCGCTGCCTCGTAAATGGGTGACCGTTAGCGCGCCTTGGCTTCAGTACAGTCCCTCCAGTTCACCCGGCTGTCAATGGGTACCTGCCCTCTTTAGGGTCAGGGGAAGTAAAGCAGCGGGGGAGAGGAGATGGGCGCCGCCCTCAATATGCTGGCCCCTAGAGAAGCTGAGGTCTCTGATACCTTGCTCCCCAGTGACTGCATAGGTTATGGGAACACCTTTACCTTTTAAAATTTTTTTTTTTATAGATGGAGCCATGACTAATCTCTGTGTGTGTGTGTGTGTGTGTGTGTGTGTGTGTGTGTGTGTGTATGCGTGTGTGTGTGTGTGTGTGTGTGTGTATGTGTGTGTGTGTGTGTGTGTGTGTGTGTGTGTGTGTGTGTGTGTGTGTGTGTGTGTGTGTGTTGACACACCTAAGTATCCTCCTTTACATTTTTTCCCCTTCTTTCTTTTGCAGAAATGTTCTTGTGGGCAGTGGGCTCTGGAATGCTCGTGCTCGGAACGTACTTCGTCATCACACCACCCAACAAGCGAGTTGTTCCAGACCTCAAGCGCGACCTCGTCCTTATACGCTCAGGAACCCTTCGTCCACAGTTTCCTAACGCACCCCTAAAGCCACCACCAGTGAGGCTGTTTACTAAAAAGCGAAAGAGTTCCGCCATTCCACAACTGGAGCACCAGTTCGCCCTTTTACGCCCAGACACTCTCCGTTCCCAGTTACAGAACGTAACCCCGAGACCTCCAGCCTTGAGACTGTTTCCTGAGCAGAGTTCCAGGACAACAATGAAGACCAGGGCATTCTTCTTGGATACCAGACTGAACGACACTGGGAACGCAACCGTGGAACCTGAGCTAGATCCTCGCAAACGGTATCTGGTGGTGGGTTTTTCTGGACAGTTGGGGAACGTACTGTTTGAGATGGCTACGGCACAGTGTGTGGCTAGGCTCAACAACCTGACTCTTGTTGTCAACAGCGTGCCACAGCTCAAAGAGCTCAACTATTCAGGTATTGTTGTTCAAGGCGGGTTGACGAAAGCAGTGGCTAAATTAAAAATCCGGCATCACGTACTGCATATCTGCTGCAAGTTTGTGCCTAAACTCATGACCCTGAATTCGACCTCGTTCAGCCATTATCTGCATGGCTACCTCCAATCCTGGAAATTTTTCCAGCCTTGCAAAACTGAGATCCTGCAAACCATCACCTTCAAAGACAGCATCGTCCGAAAAGCTGACAGCGTTGTGAACAGTCTCAGGCAAAGATTTCCCGGTCGAAGTTTGGTGGCTGTGCACGTACGAATGGAGGACTACTTAACTGCCAAAGCGAAACGGAACGGGAAGAAGGTGGCGCCACCTCTCTACTACCGCCAAGCCATGACGTACTTCCGGTCCAAGTTCCCTGGCGTCTTTTTCGTGGTGGTTGCTTCAAACACCACGTGGTTTGAAAGGGAGGTTACCGACGCTCCTGACGTGTTGGTGTTGGAAAGGAGTGACTCCCCCGGGGTGGACATGGAGGTGCTGTCCCGACTTGATCACGTCATTTTCAGTGTGGGCACCTTTGGCTGGTGGATCGGCTTCAGGAGCAGAGGTACCGTCATTTACTACAAGGATTTCTATGTACCCGACTCCCGCTTCGGACGGCAAATGTGGAACAATGCCTCGGATTACATCTACCCGGGGTGGATTCCTTTCTAGTTAAGATTTTGATGAATTGTTTTTTTGCTTGATGTTGAGGTTTTAGTGTCAGTCTGTCTTTGGGAGGTGTTCTGTGTGTGTGTGTGTGTGTGTGTGTGTGTGTTGTTCTTCAATTTAACGTCTGTTTACATTAAGTGATATTAGACACACTGTGTGTGTGTGTGTGTGTGTGTGTGTGTGTGTGTGTGTGTGTGTGTGTGTGTGTGTGTGTGTAACATAACATAACATAACATATTCGTCTCTCTCTTCAAACAAGCAGCAGAGTACACAAAGTGTGAAACAGTGGGGTGTGTTAAAGACTTAGAGATAATTAGTTTTATTATATTAAAGACTTGAGTTAAAGACTTGGATATATATATATATATATATATATATATATATATATATATATATATATATATTTTTTTTTTTCAATAACATATTCGAAGTGACTATACAGTGCTTGACTATGATGATATGTCCATAATAATAAATGCACGTTTATTTCTGTTAAAAATTGTATCAGATGTTTAAGGTAGCCTATGCTTGTACCACTCTACTTTACCTGTGTATATATATATTTCCCTGACTTTTATAGAAGGAACAGTGCAAAGACTAAACACAGACCCAGCCAACCAAACTACCAGGCACAACAACCCTATGCCAGCCCAACCTACCGTAGAACAACGTTACAGAAAGGACCAAACATAGAAATCCCTGAGCGAAGCAGACCAACAGACGACCCCCACTGGATCGCAGCAGACGACCGAAGAAAAACCGAGATGCTGAAGTATGAGAGCGCTACAGGAAAGGAATATCAGAAAGGAAGAAGGAAGAACAAAGCAAGGAAAGGAAACTACAAACAACAGAGAGAGAGAAGAAGAGAGAGAGGAGAGAGAGAGAAGAGAGAGAGAGAGAGAGAGAGAGAGAGAGAGAGAATATGCATGCTCAATTATTCATGTCCATCACAATAGCGGTAGGAAAACAAAAAATTCCCTTTTCAGTATTCCCGAGACTGTGCTTGAAGTGATTGTTATCACTCCGTAGTTGCTGACAGGTAAAAACCTGAAAATCTGATCTCTGAAGGAAAAAAAAAAAGAAGACTCTTATGTTTACATTTTCCTTCAACCTTATAACTTGACTTGACTTATGCCTCTTGGTTCCTTGGGGAACATAGGGCTGCAACAACACCCCTCCAACGAACTCGGTTTTGGGAGATCCTCTTCAGCTCGGCCCATGTCATTCCGGCTGCCTTCGTTTCTTCGACAACACTTCTGCGCCAGGTCTGCTTTGGTCGACCAACTTTCTGCTTCAGTCCAGTCAAGGGCCTGCCTGGTGACATTTGACACAGGCTTGCGGAGTGTATGGCCGATCCATCCTCACTTCACACTTATAAACATAGCTTTTTTTTCCGAATGATAAATTTTTAATGACTTCACATCATTTTCTTTGTTCCTTGGCTAGAGCTTCAAGGTTCAGCGATGGTGAGATTGTTGTGTAGGTGACCGTTTTTGCCCTCCATGAAGATAGATACAGAGCTGAGATGAAAAAGGAACGGGACAGTTGAAGCATAGGAAAAGATACTTAATGACAATGACAAATTCTTTTATTTCGAGGATAATGAATAAGCACCCATGTGCTCTTTTACATCCAGTCCCCGCCCTTAGGGATATATATGAGAGAGAGAGAGAGAGAGAGAGAGAGAGAGAGAGAGAGAGAGAGAGAGAGAGAGAGAGAGAGAGAGAGAAAGACACACACACACAAAGAGAGAGAGGAGAGAGAGAGAGAGAGAGAGAGGAGAGAGGAGAGAGAGAGAGAGAGAGAGAGAGAGAGAGAGAGAGGAGAGAGAGAGAGAGAGAGAACTCTGAACTCTGAATATTTTAATTGTACTTCGGCCTTGGGCCACAATACAAGTGAAAGGGACAAAGGGGAGTGGTAACAAGTAAACAAAAACAAACTTTCTATCGATTTTCCAGTAATAAAACACATTCCAATACATTACATACGACTAAGAGTGTCATCATTATCGTCCTCCTCAACACAGTCATGACCAAGAGAAAACATTGCTATGGGTGGCCACAATCCAAACACATCACCTTCAACATCGCTGTTTATGCTATAAGTTAACATTCATAAAGATGAAGTCTCAATCACTTTTCAAGTTTACATCAGCATAGGCATGATAGGCTACTTTTCAGCATTACTTGCTTTGCCAATACAATCACACACACACACACACAAACACACACACACAGGTACACACACACATACACACACACAACCATTTCAAAGCAGTGTTAAATACCATGAACACATCTTTACCCTGAAATAAAATTGAGATGACACATCAATACCAGCATTAAATTCCAGCCAATTCTTTCTTTCTTTTGTTCACTGCGTGAAAAATGTACCTTGAGACACCATGCATTTGTTTGGAATTTGACACTTGTAATAACAAGTGGATTGGGGTTGTAGCTAACCCCCCAAGAAACTTGGCTCTTAAATCAGAATATGCAGGACACACAAACAGAAAATGATGGTCATCTTCCTTTGCTGACTTGCAAAATGGACAAGATTTCTTCTGGGGAAGATTGCTAAAGCGATGTACATTTGCATTAATAGGGAGAACATTAAATCTAGCTTGTGAGATGGCAACTCTAAAACAGTAGGTATCCATGTCAGACACGTACTTTTCTTTTTCAAAAATGATTTTAAAAGATCTGTAATTGTCATATCTGTCACGGTCTCTTATAGTGCCAGACCATTCTTGTATGTATAGATCAACCAGTCTCTGCTTAAATAGTCTTAGAAACACTTTGACCTGACCAACACCCTGCTGCAACCAAACAAAGCTAAAACCTGTCTTACATAAAATTTCCCTGATTTTCGACACCCAACAATCTTTACCCATTTTGTCTAATTCTAATAACATCTGATAAGCTATATGTGGCAGTCTTTCATTCTTCATTTGTAATAATCTAAACCAATACCTTAAGACCGCAACACACGAATTAACATGAAGAGGAAATCTTCCTAAATCACCATAGACCATTGAATTTGGAGTTCTAACTGGTACACCTAAAAATCTTTTGCAAGCCATAGTATGAACTTTTTCTATATGATCTAATTTGTTTAAACCCCATACTTCAGAAGCATATAGCAGAATCGGTTGAACTTTAACATAAAAAAATCTTTAAAAATGCTTTGGTAGTCATTTCCTTGTATTTTTGAAAAGCCTTATTCAATTGGACTACCGCTTTCTTACCCTTAGATGCTAGATGTTCAGTACCTCTTTTCATACTGCTCATTGTAGTAAATTGGAATCCCAAATAGCAATAACTATTCACTACTTCTAGTTTCTTACCACCCAAAAACCATTGTTCATGTCGTCCTAAATACCCTCCTTTTCTGAATACCATGACTTTAGTTTTCTCAGTGTTCACATTTAATTTCATGTCATTGCAACAGTTGTGCAGGATATTTAATTGATTTTGTAAGCCATATACTGTTGTAGATAGTAAAGCCACATCATCAGCAAAAAGTAATATAAACAATTCCATAATGTCTGGCAAAACTTGTACACCATGTCTTCCTTTCACATTAATGTGAGTAGCAAGTTGATTTATAAATACAGAAAATAATGGTAGGACTTAAAACACAACCTTGTCTTACCCCAATAGGGCACTCAAAATATTCAGTAAATTCACAATTTGCACGTACACACGAGACTAAAGAAATATACATTGCCTTCAAAGAAGCCAAAAATCTTCCATTCACACCTTGATTTCTCATGCATTCAAGAAGTTTATCATGATGAACAGAATCAAATGCTTTTTTAAAATCAACAAATGCTACATATAACTTTCTGCGTTTCTTCATCATACATTTCTGGACGATAGCATATAAATTAAATATTTGATCTACTGTTGAATACCCCCTACGAAAACCTGCTTGACTTTCAGAAATCACATTGTTGTCTTCTAACCAGTTATACAATCTTGCATTTAATATGGTTGTATAACATTATGAAATAATACTTAACAATGAGACTCCTCTGTAATTATCTGTATTATCAGGATCTCCTTTTTTGTAAATAGGTATTATTATGGCTTTTGACCAGTCTTTGGGATAGACTCCTAAGCTGAAAACAGTGTTAAAAAATTTTACCAAAAACTCCCGTACACTTTTGCCTCCATTTTTCAACATTTCAGCTGATATATTGTCAATGCCACTGGACTTTCCTATTTTGAGTTTAGATATTGCTTGCACAACCTCATTTTCAGATATATCTTGATTTAAAATATGTTCAGTTCCTTCCTGTAAATCAATGTTCACACAGTTGCTTTCTATGTTTTCATCAAGGTTCTGAAAAACACTTTTAAAATGATTAAACCAGTCTTCAGTACTAATATTGTTGTAAACTACTGCACGATTTCCACACCCCATACTCCTTACTTCTTTCCAGAAGTGAGAGAGAGAGAGAGAGAGAGAGAGAGAGAGAGAGAGAGAGAGAGAGAGAGAGAGAGAGAGAGAGAGAGAGAGAGAGAGAGAGAGAGAGAGAGGAGAGAGTGTGTGCTGGGGTGGAGTTGAACCTAAGACTTTTCGTGTTTTTTGTCCACCTGCTGGACAAAATTATTATAATGATGATCATCATCATCATCATTATCATCATCATTATTATTATTAAATTAGTTCAATATCTTAATGAAATAAAGTGTCACATTAACTGATAATTATTTATCTCATCATAGAACGTGTCATAACAATTTGGTCTATGTACTTATGGAAACCCTTGCGCGTGTGTGCGAATGCGCCCATTGTGTGCGTGTGTGTGTGTGCGTGCGTGTGTGTGTGTGTGCATGTGCATGCTGTATGTGTGTATGTGTGTACGCGCGCGCGCGCGCACGCATACTGCTGTGCTCACGAGTGTATGTGGTAATGCACTGGTGAGCTTATGACTGGCTTCTTTATTTTTATTTTATTCTTATTATATCGAGGATAATGGAATAACCTCTTATGTGCTTTTTTACATCCAGTCCCCGTGTGTATGCGGTTTTGTGAATTCTGTCATGATGGATCGGTGGTCTAGAGGTAACGCGCCTGTCTAGAAAGCGAAAAGTCCGGGTCGGAAGTGTGCGGTGGTTCGTATCCCGTTTGGACCCGAAACTTTTCCCCATCCATTAGACCATGAGTGGTGGTCTGGGCGCTAGTCTTTCGGATGAGACGATAAACCGAGGTCCCGTGTGTTACACATAATTATTTAGCGCACGTAAAAGAACCCACGGCAACAAGAGAGTTGTCCCTGGCAAAATTCTGTAGAAAAAAGCCACTCTGATAGGGAAACAAATACAGTTGCAGACAGGAAAAAGAAAAAAAAAAGGGTGGCGCTGCTCTTGTGGCGACGCGCTGTCCCCGAGGAGAGCAGCCCGAATTTTACGGAGAGAAATCTGCCGTGACTTAAAGTGGTATGAAATGAAAAAAAATGAAATGTTCCCACCGGCACACAATGACCTACTCTTACGAAAAGCAGAACAGGATTTAACGTGTGCGCAAGATGAGAGTGGAATCTGCACTGATGTTAACTTCCAGGGGAAAATATGTTTTGATCAGTAAGGAATAGGAATGCTTTTCTGCTGACACTCCCAAGACTTGCGTCGTATGTTTCTATGATTAAACGTTTTGGCTGTTTAACTGCTTTCATGGATGGCTTGTGTATCCTATCGTTACGAATTCATCTGTTTATGAGATAATAAAGAATTAGTATGCACGTCCGCACGTGTGTGCGTGTGTGTGTGTGGTGTGTGTGTGTGTGTGTGTGTGTGTGTGTGCGCGCGTGTGTGTGTGTGTGTGTAAGGGGAGAAGGAAGAAAGGAGAGAAGGAGGAAATTGTAAGTGTGTGTGGTGTGTGTGTGTGTGTGTGTGTGTGTGTGTGTGTGTGTGTGTGTGTGTATGTGTGTGTGTAAGGGAGAAGGAAGAAAGCGGAGAAGTGGTGGTGGTGGTGGGGGGGGGGGGGGGGTGGATGCGCGGGGGGGTTAGGCCTGTCTGCTTCTCTGTGTGCTATTGATCCTCCCTGTGCCTGCATTCACGCAGGTCTGATTTCACACCTCCACACAGCTACACTACTAGAGTTTCCGTCCCCCAGCTGTTGTTCTCTAACATAGACCTGTGCTGCGTTTGATGTAGTTCTAAGTCTTTAACACACACACACACCCACACCCCCCTCCCCCCACTGTTGCACACTTTGTGTGTTCTCTGTGTGCACTACTACTTATTGTTAAGTCCTATAGGGCATTTATTGTAGTTCTTGTAGTTATTTTTGAATTTCATTTTTTTGAATCTTAAAATACTGTTCTTATTTTGTTCATGTTAAGAATACTATTTCCTTTGTTATTACTATTTATTACACACACACAAGTGCGCATGCATGCAGGGACGTCCACACACACGCACACTCACACAGTAGATCTCTCTCTCTCTCTCTCTCTCTCTCTCTCTCTCTCTCTCTCTCTCTCTCTCATATTCAGTCTCCTACTTTAGGATCGTCTGGTATCACTTACAGTGGAAAGACGTTAAAATTGAAGACTTACTTACTTGTCTGAAGAGAGACAGAGAGAGAGAGAGAGAGAGAGAGAGAGAGAGAGAGAGAGAGAGAGAGAGAGAACTGCTTGTTTGAAGAGAGAGAGAGAGAGAGAGAGAGAGAGAGAGAGAGAGAGAGAGAGAGAGAGAGAGAGAGAGAGAGAGAGAGAACTGCTTGTTTGAACAATTTTTTATTTTTTGGAACAATTTTTATTTTTCAGAGGGTAATAGATTAAGCATCACATTGCGTTTTTACATCCAGCCCTCGAAAAAAAGGAGATAAATAAGGAAAAAAATGTACATAATGACATTGAATTGTTAGAAAACAAATAGAATACATCAAAGAGAGGCAGAGAGAGAGTTTAGATAGACATAGAAATGATGGAAAACAAACAAAATTAATAGGAATGCATAATAACAAAAACTAACTATACCACCCGGGGAGATAATTTATGTAACTGAAACTACTGGTTTGATCAAAACATTTGTGTTGAAAACAGTGTGACATTTTCATGAGTCATCAGAAAATCAGGGGGTTTGTGGCTAGTATCAAGAGTTGTATCATCTGCAAATAGTTCATTTTGTACATTTATACTCAATGGCAGGTCATTTATATAACAAGGGACCAAGCACTGATCCTTGTGGAACACCAAAGCTATTAAGAAGAAAACTTGAAGAAGTGTTGTTTAGATATACCTTTTTGCTGTCTGTCAGACAGGAATGATGAAATAAGTGTGAGGGTACTAGGGGATAGTTTGTAGACCGCAAGCTTCCGTAGTAGAAGTCTGTGGTCTATAATATCAAAGGCTTTAGCAAAATCAATAAAGAGTATACCTGTAAACTCCTTTTTATTCATATTAAGCAACCAGGTGGAAGGACGTTAAACTGAAGAACTACTACTTAAAATCCGTTTTGCCTTTTGGAAGAGTAGGCCATGCGTGCTGGTAGGAACAGATGTCAAAAATGTATTAAGAAAATGCGTGCAAACTGGTATCGTCTTTAGACATCATCCCCGAAGTCGGAATGCGGCTACCTTAATGAAGGGGTGGGGTTGGGGAGGGGGAGGGGGTTGGGGGGGGGGGGGGGGGGGACGGTAGCATAAGCAAAAATCTCACAATTCGTAAACCTCAAAACTCTAGCCCAGGAACACACAAACACACACGCACGCACGCACACACACACACACACACACACACACACACACACACACACACACACACACACACACATACCCCAACGACAACAAAACACCACAGTTTGTTTACTCACAACCTGTTGTTTTTCCGGATTCACACGCTCAACAAAGACAGTAGGGATTGCCAGATTTGGAATCGTTTTTCTGGTGATCTGCAGTGAGGCTGTGCATTGCCAGCCAGCCCACCTGGTGAAGGACAGGAGAAGGTCAGTTAAAAGTCAGTTTCCACGGGAAGGTTACAGACCCCCGGGAGTATTAGTATCTCCCTTGAGCCTGTCCCCTTTACAACAACAACAATAATAACAACAATAATAATGATGATGATAATAATAATAATGATGACAACAACAATAATGATGATGATGATAATAACAACAACAACAACAATAATAATAATAATAACGTATGGAATTTTTCTTTATAGCGCTGAATTTTGTAACGCAAAAAACAAATCATAGCCCTTTGCATTCAAAAATCACATAATTATGATCGTTCACAAATAAGATGAACAGATGTTAAATCTACACACACACACAACTTTGCCACACACACGATAACAACTTTTTTGCCCCCCCCCCCCCCCCCCCCCCCCCCCCCCCCCCCCCCCCAAAAAAAAAGGCATTTTTAGGACACATCCATGCCTGTAAATCTGTTCTTCTGTTACGTGCCAGTTTACTGACGATAACTTGGTTGTGTTGTGTGGTGGTGGGGCTTGTCCGACTGTCTGTGCTATTGATCCTTCCTGCACTCTGGCAGATCTAGTTTCACTCCGCTCCTCTAGTGTTGTTTTCGTTCACCAGGTGGTGCTGTAGACGTAGATCTATGTGTTGATGCAGAAGGGTACATCACACCGGAGTCTATTACATAGTTTGTGTACTCGAAATGGCTTGGTTTGGGACTTTAAACGAAACGAAAAAACCCAACCAAACAAACAGACCGAGTCTACAGTTAAGTTGTTTATCTGGTGTTTTTTTTGTTTTGTTTAAAAAGATAGTCCTTCGGATACGACTGAATAGTGAAAACCAGTGGAAGAAAAACAACACAGAGACACTCTTGCACTCTTCTTATTAGGCTTACTTGGTGGGGTGCGTAATGCCTGGTTTTTTCATTTGCTTAAAAACTCTACAGGAGGTCTGCCTGCTGGCCTCAGCTGACACATTCCGACATCAAAGCAGTTCATTTTTGTGTGCACAGGTTGCATGCTGGGTACGTTCACGTTTTTTTGGTAAGTAACCCACCAAACGCTGACATGAATTACTGGATTTTCCCCCGTGGGGATGCTGGGGGGCCTGTCAGTATAAATAGCATCCCCACCTTCTGTAAATTATTTGCTTGCAATTCCCTCTTATCTATCTCTCATTCCTTCTGCCTTGTTCCTTTCCTTCCTGTTACCCCCCCCCCCCCCCCCCCCCCCCCCCCCCCCCTTCATCTATTTTTAGCCTTTTTGTCCATTCTACCTTTTTTGTTTTTTTCCCCCAGAAAGACTTAAAAGATAACAAATCTCTCCCACTTGACAGGCGCTTAGCGGCAGCGCAACGCATGTTCGCTCATACGACAGACAATAGCTGCTGCCTGGGCGTTCGATAAAGTAGAAAATCAAACAGAAGTAGACTGGATCTTAAACGAGCAAATTCAATTTTCTGCATACACGAAGGCAATGGCAGGTCTGCCCTTTAAATTCGACCTGGGAGATCAAAAAAAAAACAACCCCAAACTTTTGATTCAACAGACGCCGTTGTTGAGGCTGGAACCCGCAACATCTCGAACCCCTAAGACTGAAGTCGAACGCTCTTAACCATTCGGCTTCAGCGCCTGCCGCACGAGGAAAATGATATTCACTATGAATAAATCGTCCGTGTCGGAAACCCGAGTCTTCTGGCGTGGTGGGGGTCGACTATGATTACATTGCTATAACGATCAGCAAAGCGCCAACTGCTGCCCCTTAAACTGTGCAATCGAAGTAGTAACGGCGAAAAATAACCCATGTCATTATACACACTTAGTTCAAAACCTGTCACACTTAGTTCATAGCCAGTCAGATTACACTCTGCTTTATAGGAATACCCCACCCCCCCTAAAAACCAAAAACCCTACAAAAACACACACAACAACAAAAAAACCACCCCAAAAAACCCCAACAACAAACAAACACCACAACACAACAACCCCAAAACAACTAACAAACCCGAAGCCGGAGTACAGTTGAATATTTAATTGGCCAGGTTCTTGAAAAGCGTCATACTTTCAAACGGGGAGGAGGAGGAGGAGGAGGAGGAGGAGTAGTGGTTAGACTCTTTAAGAGTGTGTTGTTCTAAACATGCATGGTATTAATTTTTGGGTCCTATAATCAAAGGGAAATAGTCTGTTCATGAGGCGGGAACTTGGATTACTTCCCATTAGTCTTCGGATTGAATGGAAGCGCTCTGATTTGTAATTGCAAGATATAGCGCTTTATAAATTCCCTATATTATTATTATTATTATTCTCGCGACTTCTCGCTTTAGAAACTGCATAAATACACAAGGATGTAAATTCTTGCGCAGCGCCTTATGTTTCACAAACGGTTTTTAAAAAAATTTGTTTAGAAAATAAACATCTCCGAAGTTGGAATGCAGCTACCTTGATGGTGGACACAAACGGTCGCATACGCAAAAAAAAAAAGCTCGCCGTTGGTGACCCTAGGAGCTCTAGCCGAGGAACGACATGACAAGAAGAAGAAGAAGAAAAAAACCCCAGAGTAACTGTGTTCTATTTTATTCAAGTGAAATGTAGAGCAAAACTAACTTGCAGACCAAAAGCAGTCGAAGTCTAGATATCAACCATGGCAGTGTGCTGTACTGTAAAATAGCAATAACCTACAATGTCAAGAACAACGACGACGACAACAACAACAAAGATGACGATAACAACAATGACGTCGACGACAACGATGTTGTTGACATTGAAAAAAGCGCTGAGTATTGCCGCAGCGACGTCAGATATTGAAAATAAAACGTTTACATAAGAAAGCGCTTTATTTCACAAATGAAGCCCCCCCAAAAACAACAACAACAAAACCCAAACAACAACAAAAAAAAACCAACAAAAAACAAAACCACCACCACAACAACAAAACACAAAAAAACAACACAACAAACAACCAAATAACAAACAAGCAGAAACAAAAAATACACGACTTTTTAAAAAAAACTACACTCTCAGACTACCTTGTAAGAAATATTACTTTCATAATAAACATATTAAATTCAAGGTTAAGAAAATCACTCTCCAACAGTCACGAGGAACTGAAGATTTACAACTTCATTTGGGTGTAACAGTTCCGAACTATTTTTTTCTTTTCTCTTCTTTATTGTAGAAGTAGAAAACGGCAAATTAGTCACTGTAGACTCAAGACTCGAAATGAGTAACCTCAACTCTGATCTAAATAAAAGACATTTTACTGGACGATCCATCTTGTGCTTGTGGACATCCTAACGAAACAGCTGAAATATTTCTTTATTTACTGTCCTCTTAAATAAAAATAAAAAAACAACCCCCCAAAAGTGTTCGCTGTCAAATAATCGACACTCTAAAACTATATGAACAGAATTTAATATTTTTAAAAAAATATGGCGACAGACAACTTAGCTTTAATGATAATATATACATTATTAAAGCAGTGCATGGATGTAGTGATAAATCAAAAACGATTTTAGAACACACACAAAAATAACAAAGAATGTAAACGGTTCTTCGATGGTGTGCTCTTCCTTGTGTGTGTGTTGAAATGTAAAGGTAGAAAATTACAATAAATAGGGGCCGAGTAATATGCAAAGTTTCTTCCCTTGGTCCTCATTTGCTTCCTAATGAGTTTGTGTTATTTTTTCGTTACATTTAAAAAAAAAAAAATTACTTCAGTTTGGTAGTGTTGTATATTTTTCTTCAATATTGATTTTGTTTATATGTATGTTACTAATCTGCATAAGCACCAAGTGTTAACTTATCGTGGGGTGGGGCTCAGAATATTAAAAGTATGGAGTTTTTTTGTTTTGTTGTTGTGGGTTGGTTGGTGGGGGGTTTTTTTGGGGGGAAGGGGGGATTATTTGGCTTCCGCCTCTCCCCTTGTTGTTGTTGCTTTTATTTTGCTATTGGTTTCTTTGTTATGTTTTTGGTTGTTTCTGTCTATTTTTGTTTTGTTCTGTTTTGCTTTCTTTTATTATTTGTTGTTGCTTTTTCTCTCTCTTTTTCAGGGTTTTTATGCTGTGTGTGTGTGTGTGTGTGTGTGTGTGTGTGTGTGTGTGTGTGTGTGTGTGTGTGTGTGTGTGTGTGTGTGTGTGTATTTTCCCCCTCCGTTTACTGTTTGAGTAAATTGGTGTTGGGTTTATTTTATTTTATTAACACACACACACACACACACACACACACACACACACACACACACACACACACACACACACACACTTAACAATTTAATAGATAGTGTACTGAAAGTAAAAACTAAAAGACTTTATTGCTGCTTTGTAGATTTTCAGAAAGCGTTTGATAATGTGTGGCACGAGGGTCTTCTTATAAAGTTAAACGAAATAGGAATAACAGGCAAAACTTTTAATGTCATTAAAAACATGTATTCCAATGCAACAATATTTACAAAAATACGAGGCAAACACACAGATGAAATCATAGTCAGAAAAGGGGTACATCAGGGAAATACATTAAGTTCTACATTATTTAATGTATATGTCAATGATATAGTTCAATATACTGATGAGAAAGATTCGCCATATATAACCGCAAAAGACAGAATTCCTTGTTTACTCTATGCTGATGACCTGGCATTGCTATCAACAACCAAAATAGGTCTTCAAACTAAACTGAATAAACTGCAAGAATACTGTTGTAATTGGGGTTTAAAGATAAACAAAACAAAAACAAAGGTAATAGTTTTTACGAGATCACCTCCCAAAATTCCAATTCATTTTAAATGTGGAGAGCATGTAATTGAAACAGTAGAAACTTATAAATATCTAAGTGTCGTTTTTCATCAGAACGGGAAATTTCAAGCAACACAAGAACATTTAGTAAAACAAAGCAACAAAGCAATATACGCCTTTAAAAGGGCAATTCATGGACAAAATTTAAAGACTACTATAATAATGCGTTTATTCGACTCACTGATAACCCCTGTTTTAACCTATGGAACAGAAGTTTGGTTTCCTTTTTGTTTTAATGGGGATACAGAATTTCATATTGATAAACTGTTCAAGGCATGCTTATCCAATCAGTTTTTGTATGAGAATTTTCATGTAAAATTTTGTAAACAAATGATAGGAGTTCATACAAAAGCATTAGTACTACCCACTTTGGGTGAATTAGGGAGATTTCCACTGACCCTTAAAATCATATGCCAGATAATATCCTTTTGGATTCATTTGACAGAATCAAAACCAGACTCTTATATTAGAATAGTATACGATTATTTGTATCAGAAGAATACATACGATAAATGGATAAACACAGTGAAAAATATTCTGTACACAATTGGATTCAAACATGTCTGGAAGAACCAAAGCACTCTTAATGTTCATCGGTTGACTTATGCTGTTAGAAGAAAACTTGAGGACATGTATAAAACATTTTGGATCTACCAAAAGAAAGAGTTTGCAAAACTAAAATTTTTATGATTTTGCTACCAAAGAATACAGATTGGAACCATACTTAGTAAACTATGAAAACAAAACTCATAAGAAGACATATTGTAAATTTCGCACAAGCTGTGACAATTTAATGATAGAGAAAGGGAGACACCAAAATATATCCAGAGAGGACAGAAAATGTAGACACTGTAACAAAATTGAAGATGAATTTCATTTACTTGATGAATGCATTTTATATGATGAACTCAGAAATAATTTGTTATTAAAAATCAAAACGAAAGACAAAGAACGCAAAAACTGTGTACGTAAATTAAGTGACATAATCACAGTTGATATATATCAAGCAGATATCATCAGATATGTGTATGAGTGTTTTGAAAAAAGAGAGAAAGAGAAGTAGAATACAACATGTTTTTAGTGTACATCACTTTTAGCCAAAATAGATAATTATAGTTGATGTTTTTGTTGTGTCAAATAAGTCTATATTCTGAATCTGAATCTGAATCTCTCTGAATCATATATATATATATATATATATATATATCCCTAAAGGAGGGGATTGGATGTAAAAAAAAAAGCACATGGGTGCTTATTCATTATCCTCAAAATAAAAGAAATTGTCATTGTCAAACTGTAGCTCTGCTGCCTTTCCTCTGCTGTGTTGTTGTTTGCTTATGTTGTATGTGTGTTCAATACATCGTGCTTAAACTAAACTGATCAGCTCATACCTGAGACCAATTATTCCTCAAGCCATTATGCAGAAAACAATTATCCAAAAAAAACCCACCCCACTTACAATTCTACAACAGACGTAATGGTCAAAACAAGGGATGCTATAGCCGAGTGGTTAAGACCGTTTGACTGCCATCTCGTGGGACCACGGGTTCCAGTCTAGTCAGTGGCGTCTGGTAGATCAAAGGCGGGGATTGTTACGATCTCCCGTGTCAACATAAAAGGGCAGACCTGCCAGTGCCCTTGTTCCTTTCCTGTAATCACAAATGCAGAAGATCCAAATATGTACATTATTTATCCTATAATTCTTGTCAGCATTTGGCGGGTTACAGAAACACGAACATACCCAGTATGAATACAGCCACATTTGGCCCAGGCCAAAAGCTGTGTCAGTTATTATTGATGTCAGCTAATTGCCAAGGCCTACATTAAAACGTTGTTATGTTGTAAAATGTTGTGTTGAGATTGCCTTCAGCCATGACAAGCTCTTAACATAACAACCCGCACTCTCCTTTGTTAAAGGAGAAAAAAAATCCTCTGAAGTCGGAGTATGGCTGCCTATATGGTGAGGTGCTTGAAAAAGAGTCATACACGCAAACTTCTCATCCAGTGTGTACTTCCTATCTCACAGAGATTCCCAGGTGGGATGAGTGAGACAGAGTGCATGTTCTGGGTGACCCCCAGGATGTAAAGCTGGGGAACGCACAGCAACAGCAATACAGCCACACACACATAATGTAATAATAATAATAATGGAATTTATATATCGCTATATCTTGCAAATACAAATCAGAGCGCTTGCATTCAATCCGCTCCTACACATGAAACCAACAATGATTAACAATACTTTAACCAATTCAAATTACACAAATCACACATACACGCGCACAGATCTTAAAACTGCCTGTATAATATTACCAAACCACAATATCTAATGTGCAAAACCATATCGACATTTCAACGGTCGTGTTAGTTGACACATCCTTCACACCTGTTTACTCGTTGAAACGGAAATCAATTCACCCACTCGTCAGACGTTATGGAGTTTATATTTTATTTTTTTATTTTTATATCGAGGATAATGGAATAAGCCCTAATGTGCTTTATTTTTTTTTACATCCAGTCCCTGTGTGTACGCGATTTTGTTAATTCTGTCATCTGTTCCCAGCGGCACACAATGGCCTACTCTTACGAAAAGGGGAACAGGATTTAACGTGTGCGCAAGATGTTCTGCGTGTGTTCGCACACGGGGCCTCGGTATGTAGTCTCATCCGAAGGACTTTTGGGGAGAGTTGAGTAGGCACTGATGTTAACTCCAGGGGAAAATACCCCCTTTAACGGGAATCGAACCCGGGTCGTCAGATTGAGTGTGTGTGTGTTCTTTCTTTCTTCTCTCCTCTCTCTTGTAATGCTGAGATTTGAGGTTTTAAGGGCTTCCTGTCGACACTTAGCATAATTCTATTAACAGGGATAATCAATGTTCTCTCTCTCTCTCTCACCCCCCCCCCCCCCCCCCCCCCCCCCCCCCCATTCCTCGGCTTGAGCTCCGTGGTTCACTAATGGTGAGATTTTTTGCACGAGCGACGTTTCTGCCCACCATTCAGGTAGGTGCACTCCGACTTCGGGCATGATGTCTAGACATTTCTGTGTGCATGTGGTGGTTTTTGTTGTTGTCGTTTCTTTAATTGTCATCCTTTCCTGCCACCATGCAATGGCCTACACTTCCAAAAGGTGGAACGGGTTTTTAACGGATGTGCAAACTATTCTCTACGTGCGTTGACACACGAGACCTCGGTTTATATAGTCTCACCCGAAAGTCTTTCAGGGAAGTGGTGTCGGTACTGATGTTAACTCCTGGGGAAACATCCCCTCGAACGGGGGCGCCTCAGTGGTGGTTCGATCTGGGGCCGTCAGATCACGAGTCACGATCACTCTCACCACTAGCCACCCCCCCCCCTCCCCTCCCTCCCACGTAGGCATATAAACACACATAGACCACTTACCCAATTTTTTCTGTATTTTAAGGATTCCGATCAAACAACGTCTTACAAGCTAAGCTTTGAAAGATATTCTAGAGCCTTTCAGAATTATGTAATGACATAAACCAGTATAACGTATACACTGAACACGCAGAGAGAGAGAATGAATGAAGGAATGAATGGATGAATGAATGAACATTTTTAATGAGGGAAAAGGAGCGCCATGGTGGCAGTGAGGGAGAGGAGATGGGCTCTGGCTGCCCTTTTAAATTCTAGCCTCTAAAGATGCTGACCTCTCTTACACCTCACTCCCCAACGACCGCATAGATTATGCGAACACATTTACACACACACACACACACACACATATAATATATATATATATATATATATATATATATATATATATATATATATATATATATATATATATATTCAATAAGACAGTACGGTTGAAGTATCAACAAAGAACTAACATTTCGGCAGCACGCATGAGTAAATTCAGACTTTCAAGTTCTACTAACCAAACCAACACGTCATGAGAGCCTCTAAGATGACATCATTTTTGTTTACGATGACGTAGTTCCAGACTAAAAATAATCAAAACTCCATAAAAGGGATGCATGGGAGACAAAAAGAAAAAAAGAAGAAAAAAAAAAGCAATGGCAGAATCGTCTCAGGAAATACTGATAAATCAGCTTAAGAATCTTGTGCCTGAACCCAGTTGACAAACACGTGTGTTAATTTTCTTCGACTTTAAAAAAAAATTCCGGTATTACGATTTTATATGTGAAGTTGATTTATTCTTGAAGAATCATTTTTTAGCGAGTTCGAAAAAAAATCATGAATCAAAGACGACAAGAATGTTCCTTTTGTAGGCTTTTTTGGTGTGTTTTTAAAACCGGGCGAGGGATGCCAAATATTCAACTTGAGCTAAAGAATGGTGAAAGGGTGTGTATATATATATATGTGTCACAAAGTTTTAGATCTCTCTACATCTGTTTAGTTCTCTGACGAAACGGGGGGCCTAAAAGGCTGTGAGACGACACATCTCATCAAGCTTGTTTCTAAAATAACCAAGAATGTGCCTGTCCGTTTTTGGTGTGGACTTTTGTGTTAGGCGAACGGTATGTTAATTCTGTCATCGTGGTGGTAACTATCATGGCTTCAGAAGAAAATAATTGCCTGGAATTGTCCAATGCCACCTTGTGTTTTTCCTACATGCAGGGGGTTCCCATTCCCGTGAGTGGCATTTCCTCTAAAGTCTGCCTGGACATATACTACCATCAGGCCAGGCGGTTTTGTAAGTTCGGTGTTCTTTCAGACTCGCATCGGATACCCATGATCGTCTTTGTGTTACTGGCCATGGGCGTGGGCGGAGTGGGCAACTTGGGCGTGGTGATCATCTTCCTCACCGACCGCCAGCTGTGGAAAGTCAGCTATGCTCTCATCTTCAACCTGGCTCTTGTCGACCTCATGGTCTCCCTATTAGGTGGCCTGCACGCCTCTGTGACGCTCGTGAGTAAGCCTAGCATTGGGGGGGGGCGTCTGTGTGTGTGTGTGTGTCCCTGGCATAGATGCTGGGGACTATGTCAGTATGGATTGTATAGTGTTGTGTTGCGCTGCGATTTGTATGTGGATATGTATGTATGTATTATATAGTTATATATATATTAGTTATTATTATGTATGTATTTATATATATATATTATATATACTATATCTCAGCCGTCAGCGCCTGGGCTTTATCACAGTTCTTGATTAAACCATTGACGCTGGGGGCAAAGCAAAGTGAGAGGCTGTATGACCAGTGGTTTTCCCACTTATGGAATTCCACTTTACAGCTTAGTCTTTTAGTGATCGACTATGACTCTCTGACTAGGAGGCTTGACTCACACAGTCCTTATGTGCTGCAGCCCTGGGGGCTGGTTGGCCTTTGGAGAACATCTCCAACGCTGACTGTCCTTATGCCCACTGGCCGAGAGAGTGGGGATGTACTGTGGGCAAGGCATCTCCACTATAATCAAATTTCTGCCCAGTTTCCAAAACAGCAGCTGCCTCCTCTGCTGTTTTGGAGGTCATCGTCGGACACGACGGACAACATACATACATATATATAATATATATAAATATATAATAATAATATATATATATCATCTCTCTCTCTCTCTCTCTCTTCTCTAATATATATAAATATATATATATATATAATATAAAGAGAGGAGAGAGAGAGAGAGAGAGAGAGAGAGAGAGAGAGAGAGAGAGATCTTCAACAGCATTTTTCTCACCCTAATCTGCCAATGTACGACCTTAGTTCAGCTGAAGCTATGCAGGGCTTGCCTGGTGATGTCACATGCGTCTCTCTCCCCGTTTCCTCAGCCACTCTCTTGTGTTTCGCCGGAGGTGAGCTGTTTAGCAGAGTGTGTTGAATGTGTGACGGGTCATCCACAGAGATATGGGGTTTAAGTCTGCTCGCTGCCACCAGGTAAGAAGAGACTTCCCCCTTAAGGAGGGAAAAAAACATTTCCACGAATACCAACCAACCAGCCCCCCTTTCCAACCAGTCCTTTGGATGAGACTTTAAACCAAGCATCACCCCCCCACCCCCCCAACCTCTGATATGATTGCAGCAGACATCACAATTGTTGTGTGCACGTTGAAATGTCCCCCTACACCGTCTTCTTTTCAAAGACGAGTTCCTAGGAGAGTAATAATGCGTTGGTAGTTTTTTTTTTTAGGACCAGGTGACATCATAATCAAACAAAAATGTCCGGATATGACATCATTCTTGAAGACATAATGTAGTGATCTTCAAGCTTGGGATTTAAACTAGTCACACATTTTCAAAATATCTATCTATGGTAACTTAGAACAGTTTCCCCCCAACCCCCCAAAAAAAAACACCCAACAACAACAACAACAAACAAAACAACCCCAAAACCACCAAAACAACAACAAACAAACGACGACAAACGAAATCAACCCCCCAAAAAACAAAACCAAATTAAACCAAACCCAAACATTTCGCGCGGGAAACCAGTTATGGCAGATCAGACCACCAAAACACACAGCTCACTGCGATCCAGCCACCAAACTCCAGCCTGAGCTGTCAGGGTTTTTGTTATGCAAGCAGAACAAAAAAAATAACACAGATGGGATGGATGAATCATGAAAACCAGTACAGATCGCACATGTCGGAACAGAAGTCATCACAGGCAGTAACGAGATAAATAAATAATAAATAATAACAAAAGATCACCATCAAGACAAAACCCCATCATCATGCACCACACACACACACACACACACAGATAGATAAGATTCTTAGATAGATGGCTTGATAGAAAAAAAAAAAGCAAATGCATTGCTTATTCAATGTACCATCTGGAAATATAAAAAAATGACTTGACTTGACAACACACAAAGTCCTAACCTCAGTGAACTGATCCCTGTATCTTCTCTTTTCCCTCTCCTTACCTTCCCTCCCCCCCCCCCCCCCCACCCCCACACCCCCCCCCCCCCACCACCCCCACCACCCCCCACCCACACCTCCCTACCTTACCATTTTGCAGGTTCTGGGAGACACCTTGAACAAGAGCGCGTGCTACTGGCTGGGCTACGTCTCGCACAGCTTCATGGTCAGCTCGTTCCTCAACGCCAGCATCATCGCCGCCGACCGCTACGTGTTCGTCTCGCACGCGCGCACGCTCTACAAGCGGGTCTTCTCCCGCACCCTCGTGCTGCTGGACTGCCTCGTCATGTGGGTGCTGGGCTCCGTGTGGCTGGCCGGCTCCGAGATCACCTACGACAAGGACATTCCCGGCTGCTTCTTGGACCGCAGCCAGGCGGACAGCGCGGTGCGTCTGTACGTGCTGGCGTCGGTGTACCTGCTGCTGCTGCTGATGGTGACGGTGGTGTACTTCAGGCTGGGCATGAGCGTCACCCGCCACCAGAGGAAGATGAGGCAGGCCGCGCAACGCGACCAGTCGGCGACGTCCTATAGGCGTGGTGGCTGGAGGCTGCCCAAGTTTTCAGGGGGCTTCTCCTTCACCGTGTCCCGGGTGCTAGGCATGTCCTCCGCTTCGGCGGAGGAGGAGGAGGAGGAGGAGGACGAGGAGGAAGAAGACGAGGAGGAGGAGGACGAGGAGGAGGAAGAGGAGGAGGAAGAGGAAGAGGAGGAGGGCAAAGAAGAGGAGGAGGAGGAGGAAGAAGAAGACGAGGAGGAAGAAGAGGAGGAGGAGGAGAAGACAGATAAGGAGGAGAGTGGACAACTTGCTCCGTTGAAAGACGTGCTACTGTATTCCGCCAACGAACTGGTTCTGAGAGGAAAGGTCTCCAAAAACACCAACGTGAATGCTGGGTCTCCTCCCACCTCTCAGTCTCCCTCTTCCAAGGAGCTGCTAACGACACCCCAACACACCCGACCAGGCTCTGGTGCTTCAGCCAGCCTGCCCAACCTTTCGGCTGGCCAGCCAGTCCCTGCAGCTGGTCAGCCAGTCCCTGGTGCTTCAGCCAGCCAGCCCAACCTCTCGGAAGGCCATCCAGTCCCTTCAGCTGGTCAGCCAATCCCTTCATCTAGTCAGCCAACGCCTTCGGCTAGTCAGCCAATCCTTTCATCTAGTCAGCCAATCCCTTCATCTAGTCAGCCAACGCCTTCGGCTAGTCAGCCAATCCCTTCATCTAGTCAGCCAACGCCTTCGGCTAGTCAGCCAATCCCTTCATCTGGTCAGCCAATCCCTTCATCTGGTCAGCCAACGCTTTCAGCTGATCAGCCAACGCTTTCAGCTGATCAGCCAACGCTTTCAGCTGATCACGTCATCGCTGAACAGGATTCATCAACGGAAACCCTGCCTAAAGCTTTGCAAGAAATTTTAAAGCAGCCACAGGAGGGATCCAACTCCTCCTCTGGGAGTTCTGATTCTAAAAATGGTAAGTCCCCTGCCTCACAGAAACCGCTGAAAAAATCTGCAGGAAAAGCGTCAGGCGACCACCCTCAACAGCTCGCAGACAGGAAAGTCTCGGAAGACGAGTCAACCTCAGGATCCTCCCGGGTAAAACCGAAGGAAGAGGACTTTACCGAAGAAGAGGATAAAATCGCCTCGATTTTGAGGTACTGGAAAACCAGACGCGCGAGCACTACTTCGCGCCGCGAGTCAATCATTCCAGGGATGTGGGGCAGAGGAGAGCGGAGGGATTCTGCCACGACCCCAGCCTTCAAATACCGCCCGGTTTACGAACTCAGCCGCGTGGCTGCTCTCCGTTTAGGGCTTTTCCTGTGTATTTTCTTCTTGGCTTTAGGTTTCGTGCCCATAGGCTGTTTCCTAAGCTGCGTCCATATTCGCGATCCTCACATTCAGTGCACGTGTGCTTTCTGGACCCACGCCATATCCTTGTTCGTGTCCGCTGGGAATGGTTTTGTTTACGGGGCGATGAACCGACATTTCCGAGAATCTGTCAGAACCCGAGTGAACAAAATTGCAGCGAAAAACCTACAACAAATGTGGAATTGGTATTCTGAAACGAGATAAGACTTGAAGCATGACTTAAGAGTGTTTGGGGATGATAGATAAGGGGGAAGGGGAGGAGGGGGGAGGGGGGGGGGAGGAGAGGTCGATGGCGTTGATAAGGTCATATTGTAGTGAATCCCATCTTCACCACCACCCCCTCTCCCCTGAAGGCGGAATGCGACTACCTTAACGGTGGGCAAAAATGGTCGCAAACGCTTCCCCCCCCCAAAAAAAAAAAAAAAAAAATCCTTGCCATTTTGGTAAACCTGGGAGGCATAGCCAAGGAACAGAGCAAAAAAAGTTACAGTAAAAGAGGGTTGTATACCTCTGTTCTGCGGACTGTGATGAAACTGATCCCTACTGGACGTTGTCACTCACTCGGCCAGTTGAGCTGGTGGAACAATTGTGAAGGGTATAGGGCCTTCCTTCACGTACAAATTAATGATCTATTAATTAGCCGATTTCCTCCCGTCACCCCCCCCCCCCCCCCTGAAAAAAAAGAACATAAGAAAAAAGAAAGATTATATGCATGTGCATGTACAAGAATAAATGTTCGTATATGTATGTGCATGTGTGTGCCTATCTATGTGTATGTATGCGTTTGTGTGTCCTGGTGTGTGTGTGTGTGTGTGTGTGTGTGTGTGTGTGTGTGTGTGTGTTGTGTGTGTGTGTGTGTGTGTGTGTGTGTCCTGGTGTGTGTGTGTGTCCTGGTGTGTGTGTGTGTTTACCATAATCAACCAAAGGTAATCATTACACCAGCAGCCATGGCACTGTAGTTTAGCCTGGTAAGCCTTGGCTGGAAGGTCACAATGGCCTACTCTTACGAAAAGCGGAACAGGAATTTAACGTGTGCGGCAAGATGTTCTGCGTGCGTTCGCACACGGGACCTCGGTTTATAGTCTCATCCGAAGGACTTTTTGGGAGAGTGGAGTCCGCACTGATGTTAACTCCATAACTATATCATGTCGTGTTGCACTCTTACAACACTAGTCTAAAACAAACCCAAATCAATTGGCCCCAGCTTCGTCAGTTGTTATTGATGAAAGCTAAAGTGCCAAGTCCTACAGTAAGTAAAGTGGTGTGTTGTGCTTTAAGGTGTTATGTTGAGATTGTCTCCAGCTGTGGCAAGCTCTAAGTGTCACAACCTGCACTCTTACCTTGACAACAAACAAAACAAAAAAAAGAAAAAAGAAAAATCCCAAGAAGTGGTAGTAGTATGGCTGCCTATAATGGTGAGGTACATGAAAAAAACGGTTATGCATGCAGAATTCTCATCCAGCGTGTATTTTTAGTCTCACAGCGATTCCAAGGTGGGACGAGTGAGTCAGAGTGCATATTCTGGGAGACACCTAGTTGTGTTAAGCTAAGGAACGTGCAACGGCAGCAGCAATCCGCAAACAACAGCAACAACAACTAATGAAATCTTCCGAAAACTAAATAATAATAACAATAATAATAATGTATGGAATTTATATAGCGCTGAATCTGGTAAAGCAACAAATCAAAGCGCTCATTTTTTTTAAAATCGAGGACAATGGAATAAGCACCCATGTGCCTTTCCACATCTCGTCCCCGTGTGCATGCGGCTTTGTAAATTTTGTCATCTGTTCCCACCGGCACACAATGGCCTACTCTTTCGAAAAGCGGAACAGGATTTAACGTGTGCGCAAGATGTTCTGTAAATCGCGTCACTATGACTGATCTTCTACAGTAGGCAATTTGACAAGGGCCCTAATTACAGGTGATCTGAGATCCCAGACAGCCGTTTAACCCCCCAAGAAATTATTATCAGGTATACAACCACCTGCTTGGAACATGATTGACAGCTTATGGCAGTAAAGCAAACAGGTCGATTCCAAAGCGATTATGAAAAAGTGAAATCTGAGTTAAGATAACTTAAGAGTAAGACACAGTGCTGCTTCTAACCAAAGAGGCTTTCCATATTATAGTTTTCTTTACCTTTACGAAAAATGTTTGTCAGTTTTAATGATAATAATAATACATGGAATTTATATAGCGCTATATCTTGCAAAAAACAAATCAAAGCGCTTTCATTCATCCTACTCCATTCGCATGCAGCCAGTTACAATTTACAGGTATTTTTGGGGGTACAAATTCAAATGTATACACACGCACTCGCACACACGCAAGCACACACATAATGGTTGTACACTCCGGCAGGGTGATGGAGTTTTGGCTGTTGAGGGCAGGGACAAAAATGAAATGGAACAAGAGGGGAGAATCTTAGGTTTGAAGTAAATGTGTCTTGAGGCTGGATTTAAAAGCGTCATAAGAAGACTTTTGGCGAAGGGAGAGAGGGAGGTCATTCCAGATCGATGGACCAGAAACAGAGAAAGAGCGACGGCCAACCGTGGACTGACTGGTTGAATCTAGGAGTTTTGCTTGCTCTTGATCAAATCTTTTTCGTTTTCATGTTTTAGCTCCAAAACTTCAAAGAGTTACCGGGAAAAACTCAGAACATCATTAATAATAGAAAACGTTTTGAAGTAATGTTTGTTAACAAAGACGAAAATGACGACGCCGATGATGATGATAATATTGATGTGGTTAATCTTGTTGCTCTTCTCCCTTCTTTCTCATCCTCCTTCTCTTTATTGTTGTTGTTGTTGCTAATCCTTCTGTTTTCATATCAAACAACTAGAACGTGGGGCGGGGTAGCCCAGTGGTCAAAGCGTTGAGCTGGCAATCTGATGGCGGAGGTTCGAGCCACCCCACCCCCTCGCTCATTCGTGAGGATTTTCCCCCTGGAGTTAACGCCACTGCCGACTCCACTCCCCATCGAAAGTCTTTCGGATGAGACTATAAACCGAGGTCCCGTGTGCGAACGCACGTTAAAACCCGATTCACCTTTTGGAAGAATAGGCTGTTGCGTGCTGGCAGGAACAGCCGACAAAATTAAAAAGGAGCGCGTGGACACTGTTTTCGTGTTTTAGACACCTTTCCCGAAGCTACAATGCGGCTACCTTAATAGTGGATAAATTTTCGCACGCGCAAAAAAAAATTTCACCTTTTGGTGAACCTCGAAGCTCTGGCCGAGGATTCTAAAAAACAAAACAAAAAAATTCCTGGCTAAAATTTGGTAAATATTTTCTTCTCACCCAATAACTAACCGTGTCGAGGAGAACCAAACGAATACACGTCATTAGTCACAGAGAGAATGAACGAATGAATGAATGAATGAATCTGTATTTTTCAAGGGTAACAGAATAAGCATGCGCATATTTTTTTTTCCATCCAGCCCTTGCCCTGATTAGGGACTATCAACAAAGCAGGTAAAAATCTTACTACAACAACGACAACATGATTTTAAAAGAAAAAAAACCCCGTACATTACATAATCCCTAACTGACTTGAACATTAATTTCAAAAGATACATAGCTTTTTTTTTGAGAAAAGAGATATGCTGATAAACATATAATTCTCAAATAAATCAAACATTAACATGAAAGATGATGCACTGATTATAATTAGGTAATATGGATAAAATAAAATAGAGGGGAGACAGCAAGAAGCAAGAGAGAGAGAGAGAGAGAGAGAGAGAGAGAGAGAGAGAGAGAGAGAGAGAGAGAGAGAGAGAGAGAGAGAGAGAGAGAGAGAGAGAGCGAGCAATATCACACACACACACACACACACACACACACACACACACACACACACACACACACACACAGCAATGTTCTATTAATTCTTAGTAAAACTTCACCGATCGAACCAACATATCATTTCTCAACGAAATCTGCTTGAATGTCATCAAACGAAACATGGGCCACTCTTTTCTTTCATCTCCTTTCTTTCACTTTCCCTATGTGGTTGAGTCGATAACCGATACCAGTGGGAAGGTTTTGAATCTTAATGCGTCCTTTAAGGACAGAAAAACAGCTAACGAAATCTGAGTGAAGGACCAGTTGTTGTTTTTCTTTCTTTCCAGAGGTAGCGTGCATGTCTGATCACGGTTAGAAAAAAGAAATTACTCGCAGTAAGAGTGTTGCATTTGGAAAGAGAAGTATCTAGGGGGAAACAGATCTCGTGTAGGAAAGAGAAGTTACAAACCTGAAGGAAAAGAGAAGTTTGGTGCCTACAGAGACTTGATAATTCTGTGAAGAAAAAAAAAAGCTGTATATATGATTATGGAAAGTGAAAGAGCGCTGCTTTTAGAAAGAGAAGTATTTGGGGAAAAGATTTTATGTGGGAAAGAAACATTGTGACTGGAAAGGAGAAGTATCGAGAGAGAGAGAGAGAGAGAGAAGAGAGATGAGAGAGAGAGAGAGAAGAGAGAGAGAGATAGAGAGAGAGGGAGAGAGAGAGAGAGAGAGAGAGAGAGGTTGATTGAAAAAGAGATTGAAGTTTCAGTGCAGAGAAAGTTATACATGGAAAGAGACATTGTTTTTAAAAAAAAAGAGAAGTTGCATTTGCAAAAATAGATTGTTTTTTGAAAAAAACCCAAGTTGCATCCATGTTGTTTGAAGATATAGAGATTGTTTTTGAAAAGAGAAGTTGTGTGTGCATGCAAAGAAAGAATGTTTTTGAAAAGAGAAGTTGTGTGTGCAAAGAGAGATTGTTTAAAGAGAGATTGTTTTTGAAAAGAGGAGTTGTGTGTGCGTGCAAAGAAAGATTGTTTTTGAAAAGATAAGTTGTGTGTGCAAAGAGAAATTGTTTTTGAAAAGGGAAGTTGTGTGTGAAAAAGAGAGATTGTTTTTGAAAAGGGAAGTTGTGTGTGCAAAGAGAGATTGTTTTTGAAAAGGATAAGTTGTGTGTGCAAAGAGAAATTGTTTTTGAAAGATAAGTTGTGTGTGCAAAGAGAAATTGTTTTGAAAAGAGAAGCTGTGTGTGCAAAGAGAAATTGTTTTTGAAAAGGGAAGTTGTGTGTGCAAAGAGAAATTGTTTTTGAAAAGGAAGTTGTGTGTGCAAAGAGAGATATGTTTTTGAAAAGATAAGTTGTGTGTGCAAAGAGAAATTGTTTGAAAAAGAGAAGCTGTGTGTGTGCAAAGAGAAATTGTTTTTGAAAAGGGAAGTTGTGTGTGCAAAGAGAAATTGTTTTTGAAAGGGAAGTTGTGGGTGCAAAGGGAGAGATTGTTTTTGAAAAGAGGAGTTGTGTGTGCAAAGAGAAATTGTTTTTGAAAAGATAAGTTGTGTGTGCAAAGAGAAATTGTTTTTGAAAAGGGAAGTTGTGTGTGCAAAGAGAGATTGTTTTGAAAGGGAAGTTGTGTGTTGCAAAGAGAGATTGTTTTGAAAAGATAAGTTGTGTGTGCAAAGAGAGACTGTTGTGAAAAGAGAAGCTGTGTGTGCAAAGGAAAATTGTTTTTGAAAAAAGAAGTTGTGTGTGCAAAGATAAATTGTTTTTAAAAAGAGAAGTTGCGCGTGCAAAGAGAGATTGTTTTTGAAAAGAAAAATTTGTGTGTGTGCAAAGCGAGATTGTTTTTGAAAAAGAGAAGTGTGTGCAAGAGAGATTGTTTTTGAAAAGAGGAGTTGTGTTTGCATGCTAAGACAGATTGTTTTTGAAAAGAGAAATTGTGTGTGCATGCAAAGATGATTGTTTTTTTAAAAGAGAAGTTGTGTTTGCATGCAAAGAGAGATTGTTTTTTGAAAAGAGAAGTTGTGTGTGAATGCAAAGAGAGATTTTTTTTGGACAAGAGAAGTTGTGTTTGCATGCAAAGAGAGATTTTTTTGGACAAGAGAAGTTGTATGTGCAAAGAGAGATTTTTTTTGGAAAAGAGAAGTTGTTGTTTGCATGCAAAGAAAGATCGTTTTGAAAAGAGAAGTTGTGTGTGCAAAACGAGATTGTTTTTGAAAGAGAAGTTGTGTGTGCAAAGAGAGATTGTTTTTGAAAAGAGAAGTTGTGTGTGCAAAGAGAGATTAAAATTTAAAAAAAGAAGTTGTGTGTGCAAAAGAGAGATTGTTTTTGAAAAGAGAAGTCGTGTGTGCAAAGAGAGATTGTTTTTTGAAAAGAGAAGTTGTGTGTGCAAAGAGAGATTGTTTAAAGAGAGATTGTTTTTGAAAAGAGGAGTTGTGTGTGCGTGCAAAGAAAGATTGTTTTTGAAAAGATAAGTTGTGTGTGCAAAGAGAAATTGTTTTTGAAAAGGGAAGTTGTGTGTGCAAAGAGAGATTGTTTTTGAAAAGGGAAGTTGTGTGTGCAAAGAGAGATTGTTTTTGAAAAGATAAGTTGTGTGTGCAAAGAGAAATTGTTTTTGAAAAGATAAGTTGTGTGTGCAAAGAGAAATTGTTTTGAAAAGAGAAGCTGTGTGTGCAAAGAGAAATTGTTTTTGAAAAGGGAAGTTGTGTGTGCAAAGAGAAATTGTTTTTGAAAAGGGAAGTTGTGTGTGCAAAGAGAGATTGTTTTTGAAAAGATAAGTTGTGTGTGCAAAGAGAAATTGTTTTGAAAAGAGAAGCTGTGTGTGCAAAGAGAAATTGTTTTTGAAAAGGGAAGTTGTGTGTGCAAAGAGAAATTGTTTTTGAAAAGGGAAGTTGTGGGTGCAAAGAGAGATTGTTTTTGAAAAGAGGAGTTGTGTGTGCAAAGAGAAATTGTTTTTGAAAAGATAAGTTGTGTGTGCAAAGAGAAATTGTTTTTGAAAAGGGAAGTTGTGTGTGCAAAGAGAGATTGTTTTTGAAAAGGGAAGTTGTGTGTGCAAAGAGAGATTGTTTTTGAAAAGATAAGTTGTGTGTGCAAAGAGAGACTGTTGTGAAAAGAGAAGCTGTGTGTGCAAAGAGAAATTGTTTTTGAAAAAAGAAGTTGTGTGTGCAAAGATAAATTGTTTTTAAAAAGAGAAGTTGCGCGTGCAAAGAGAGATTGTTTTTGAAAAGAGAAATTGTGTGTGCAAAGCGAGATTGTTTTTGAAAAAGAGAAGTGTGTGCAAAGAGAGATTGTTTTTGAAAAGAGGAGTTGTGTTTGCATGCTAAGACAGATTGTTTTTGAAAAGAGAAATTGTGTGTGCATGCAAAGAATGATTGTTTTTTTAAAAAGAGAAGTTGTGTTTGCATGCAAAGAGAGATTGTTTTTTGAAAAGAGAAGTTGTGTGTGAATGCAAAGAGAGATTTTTTTGGACAAGAGAAGTTGTGTTTGCATGCAAAGAGAGATTTTTTTTGGACAAGAGAAGTTGTATGTGCAAAGAGAGATTTTTTTTGGAAAAGAGAAGTTGTGTTTGCATGCAAAGAAAGATCGTTTTGAAAAGAGAAGTTGTGTGTGCAAAACGAGATTGTTTTTGAAAAGAGAAGTTGTGTGTGCAAAGAGAGATTGTTTTTGAAAAGAGAAGTTGTGTGTGCAAAGAGAGATTAAAATTTAAAAAAAGAGAAGTTGTGTGTGCAAAGAGAGATTGTTTTTGAAAAGAGAAGTCGTGTGTGCAAAGAGAGATTGTTTTTTGAAAAGAGAAGTTGTGTGTGCAAAGAGAGATTGTTTAAAGAGAGATTGTTTTTGAAAAGAGGAGTTGTGTGTGCGTGCAAAGAAAGATTGTTTTTGAAAGATAAGTTGTGTGTGCAAAGAGAAATTGTTTTTGAAAAGGGAAGTTGTGTGTGCAAAGAGAGATTGTTTTTGAAAAGGGAAGTTGTGTGTGCAAAGAGAGATTGTTTTTGAAAAGATAAGTTGTGTGTGCAAAGAGAAATTGTTTTTGAAAAGATAAGTTGTGTGTGCAAAGAGAAATTGTTTTGAAAAGAGAAGCTGTGTGTGCAAAGAGAAATTGTTTTGAAAAGGGAAGTTGTGTGTGCAAAGAGAAATTGTTTTTGAAAAGGGAAGTTGTGTGTGCAAAGAGAGATTGTTTTTGAAAAGATAAGTTGTGTGTGCAAAGAGAAATTGTTTTGAAAGAGAAGCTGTGTGTGCAAAGAGAAATTGTTTTTTGAAAAGGGAAGTTGTGTGTGCAAAGAGAAATTGTTTTTGAAAAGGGAAGTTGTGGGTGCAAAGAGAGATTGTTTTTGAAAAGAGGAGTTGTGTGTGCAAAGAGAAATTGTTTTGAAAAGATAAGTTGTGTGTGCAAAGAGAAATTGTTTTTGAAAAGGGAAGTTGTGTGTGCAAAGAGAGATTGTTTTTGAAAAGGGAAGTTGTGTGTGCAAAGAGAGATTGTTTTTGAAAAGATAAGTTGTGTGTGCAAAGAGAGACTGTTGTGAAAAGAGAAGCTGTGTGTGCAAAGAGAAATTGTTTTTGAAAAAGAATTGTGTGTGGCAAAGATAAATTGTTTTTAAAAAGAGAAGTTGCGCGTGCAAAGAGAGATTGTTTTTGAAAAGAGAAATTGTGTGTGCAAAGCGAGATTGTTTTTGAAAAAGAGAAGTGTGTGCAAAGAGAGATTGTTTTTGAAAAGAGGAGTTGTGTTTGCATGCTAAGACAGATTGTTTTTGAAAAGAGAAATTGTGTGTGCATGCAAAGAATGATTGTTTTTTTAAAAAGAGAAGTTGTGTTTGCATGCAAAGAGAGATTGTTTTTTGAAAAGAGAAGTTGTGTGTGAATGCAAAGAGAGATTTTTTTGGACAAGAGAAGTTGTGTTTGCATGCAAAGAGAGATTTTTTTGGACAAGAGAAGTTGTATGTGCAAAGAGAGATTTTTTTTGGAAAAGAGAAGTTGTGTTTGCATGCAAAGAAAGATCGTTTTTGAAAAGAGAAGTTGTGTGTGCAAAACGAGATTGTTTTTGAAAAGAGAAGTTGTGTGTGCAAAGAGAGATTGTTTTTGAAAAGAGAAGTTGTGTGTGCAAAGAGAGATTAAAATTTAAAAAAAGAGAAGTTATGTGTGCAAAGAGAGATTGTTTTTGAAAAGAGAAGTCGTGTGTGCAAAGAGAGATTGTTTTTTGAAAAGAGAAGTTGTGTGTGCAAAGAGAAATTGGTTTTTTTTAAAAAAGAGAAACTGTGTTTGCATGCAAAGAAAGATTGTTCTTGAAAAAGGAAGTTGAAAAAAAAAACCAAGAAGAGAGAGTTCTAAACGGGGAAACTGTATCTGTAATTAGATGTCTAACTGAAAAAAAAACTTGTTTAAAAAAAAAGCTGTTTGTAAAGAGAAGTATTAAAAAAATGAAGCTATATTTAGAGAGAACAGTTGTGCCTTAAAAAATGAATAATGTCCACACAAAAATAATAAATCTTTAAAAAAATTCCACCCCCCTCCACCCCCCAAAAAAATTTTATGAGATAAAAAACAAACAAACCATGAAATCATATTCACAGTGAATTTACAATTAGAAAAAAAAGGTGTGGTAATCTGCAAAAAAGAAGGAAGCAGCGAAACAGAGACATTGTCTAAGGAGAGATAAGAGACACTTACCCCGTTTTTCCTGGTGGCTGGCCGAGTTCTTCAAACACCATGATTAGACCACCTAGTAGTAAGTATATAACTGTTCTTGACTCTTTTCTTTCGTTCTTACTTCCACTTTCTCTTATCTTTCCGAACCTTTTCCACTTTCTTTCTTTCTTTCTCTGCTTTTATCTCTTTGCCACGCGTATACACGCATGTATATTTTCTTTCTGTCACTTTATCTTTCTTTCTTGTTTTGTTTTTCCCCCCGTGTTTTGGCTAGAGCTCCCGAGATTAACCAATGGTGGGATTTTTGCGAATGCGACCGTTTTATTCCCTACCATATAGGCATCCGCACTCTGACTTCTGGGATGGTGTCTAAACACGATACCTGTGTGGATGCGGTTTTTAAATAAAAACAACCCAAACCATCCGTTCATACTCGCACGAAATGGCCTACTCTTACGAAAGGCGGAACAAACTTTTAACGTGTGGATAAGATGCTCTGAGTGCAGTCGCACACAGGGCCGCAGTTTACAGTCCCCCCCCCCCGTCAAAGTCAAAGAATGCATTTGCCTTTTTGTCTGGTGGTTTGAGTGTTGCGCATTGCGCTTGTGATCTGCTGACCCGGGTTCGAATCCTATTCAAGGGGATTTTTTTACCCCCTTGGAATTAACATTAGTGCCGACTTCACTCCCCTAAAAAGTCCTTCGGATGAGATTATTAACCGAGGTCCTGTGTGCAAATACATGCAGAACATCTTACGCACACACGTTAAAACCTGTTCAACTTTTTGGAAGAGTAGGTGATTGAGTGTGACAAAATTTACAAAACCGCATGCACATGGGGACGGGATGAAAAAAGGACATGAGTGCTTATTCCATTCTCCTCGAAATAAAAGAATAAATGATAAAATAATGATATCACTACTACTACTACTACTACTACTTACTACTACTACTACTGCTACTACTACTACTGCTGCTACTGCTGCTGCTTCTACTGCTACTACTACTAAGGCTGAGGTGATGCTGCTGCTACTGCTGCTGCTGCTGCTGCTACTACTACTACTTAGGCTCAGGTGCTGCTGCTACTACTACTGCTGCTGCTGCTACTACTACTTAGGCTGAGGTGATTCTGCTGCTGCTGCTGCTGCTGCTGCTGCTACTGCTGCTGCTGCTGCTGCTGCTACTACTACTACTTCTGCTGCTGCTGCTACTACTACTACTTCTGCTGCTGCTGCTACTACTACTACTAAGGCTGAGGTGCTACTAAGGCTGAGGTGCTGCTGCTGCTACTACTGCTTCTGCTGCTGCTGCTACTACTACTACTAAGGCTGAGGTGCTGCTGCTGCTACTACTGCTTCTGCTGCTGCTGCTACTACTACTACTAAGGCTGAGGTGCTGCTGCTACTACTACTGCTTCTGCTGCTGCTGCTACTACTACTACTAAGGCTGAGGTGCTGCTGCTACTACTACTTCTGCTGCTGCTGCTGCTGCTGCTACTACTACTACTTCTGCTGCTGCTGCTGCTACTACTACTAAGGCTGTGGTGCTGCTACTGCTACTTCTGCTGCTGCTGCTACTACTACTACTTCTGCTGCTGATACTACTACTAAGGCTGAGGTGCTGCTGCTGCTACTACTACTACTAAGGCTGAGGTGCTGCTGCTACTACTACTGCTGCTGCTGCTACTACTACTTAGGCTGAGGTGATTCTGCTGCTGCTGCTACTACTACTACTGCTGCTGCTACTATTACTACTAAGGCTGAGGTGCTGCTGCTGCTACTACTACTACTAAGGCTGAGGTGCTGCTGCTGCTACTTCTGCTGCTGCTACTACTTCTGCTGCTGCTGCTGCTGCTACTACTACTACTTCTGCTGCTGCTGCTGATACTACTACTAAGGCTGAGGTGCTGCTGCTGCTACTGCTACTTCTGCTGCTGCTGCTACTGCTACTAAGGCTGAGGTGATGCTGCTGCTACTTCTGCTGCTGCTACTGCTACTGCTACTTCTGCTGCTGCTGCTGCTACTACTAAGGATGAGGTGCTGCTGCTGCTACTACTACTACTAAGGCTGAGGTGCTGCTGCTACTACTAAGGCTGAGGTGCTACTGAGGTGCTGCTGCTACTACTACTACTAAGGCTGAGGTGCTTCTGCTGCTACTAAAGGCTGAGGTGCTGCTACTACTACTAAGGCTGAGGTGATGCTACTACTACTAAGGCTGAGGTGATGCTACTACTACTACTACTGCTGCTGCTGCTGCTGCTACTACTTAGGCTGAGGTGCTGCTGCTGCTACTTCTGCTGCTGCTGCTGCTACTTCTGCTGCTGCTTCTACTAAGGCTGAGGTGCTGCTGCTGCTACTTCTGCTGCTGCTGCTGCTACTACTAAGGCTGAGGTGCTGCTGCTGCTACTTAGGCTGAGGTGATGCTACTACTACTGCTGCTGCTGCTGCTGCTGCTACTACTTAGGCTGAGGTGCTGCTGCTACTACTACTACTACTACTGCTGCTGCTGCTGCTGGTGCTGCTGCTACTACTACTACTGCTGCTGCTGCTGCTGCTGCTGCTACTACTACTACTACTGCTGCTGCTGCTGCTGCTGCTGCTGCTGCTGCTGCTGCTACTACTACTACTACTGCTGCTGCTGCTGCTGCTGCTGCTGCTACTACTACTACTGCTGCTGCTGCTGCTACTACTACTACTACTACTACTAAGGCTGAAGTGCTGCTGCTGCTACTACTACTACTACTAAGGCTGAGGTGATGCTACTACTACTACTACTACTGCTGCTGCTGCTGCTACTACTACTACTACTAAGGCTGAGGTGATGCTACTACTACTACTACTACTACTACTGCTGCTGCTGCTGCTACTACTACTACTACTACTACTACTACTACTAAGGCTGAGGTGCTGCTGCTGCTACTACTACTACTACTAAGGCTGAGGTGATGCTACTACTACTACTGCTGCTGCTGCTGCTAATACTACTACTACTAAGGCTGAGGTGCTGCTGCTACTACTACTACTACCACTAAGGCTGAGGTGATTTGTGTTGCTGCGAAAGAGCATTCTCGATAATGTCAAGTTTACTTACGCTTGCTGTATTGCTCTATTTTTAGTTTCTTCTATGAATATGTATCCCTTTGTATGCAAGCTTGTGGCCTTAAAATCCCCCCCCCCCCTCTCCAATCCCCCCCCCCCTCTCTCTCTCTCTCTCTCTCTCTCTCACACACACACATACATTTTGTTAAAACATAAAACTGTTCCACTCCTATTGACCTTATCGACAAAACACGCAGTTGTATGTATGCTGCCCCAGGCAGTATTGACGGTTTATCATGTTCAGAAACAAAAAATAGCTCTCCAGAACACTGTAGGCATGACTCAGTTCGTGAAGAAGATAAAGACTGGTATACATATTTAACGAAATGCATTTATTTAGTTACTTCTCAGGTACACAGGTGCGCATGCGCTGTCGGTAGGAGCGCGTGCACACACACACTTTCTCTTTCCCAGAATAACTTCCCTTTAGATGGTTGCCAGCAAGACATCTTACAAGCAGCGAATAATACTAATACATACATATATATATATATATATATATATATATATATATATATATATATATATATATATATATATAAGCAATGAATAAAGCAATATATATATGTAAAAGCAATATATACATGCATGCATACATACATGCATATATATACATATACATATATATATATATATATATATCACACAAAGTAAAAGTAGAACAACCAGCATATATAGATATTCCCCAATATTTCGGATTTCGCCTTCCTGGGGGAAGGGGGGGGGAGGGTGTTATTATGACGTGATCGAATGACGTTGACGTCAATCTCAATTATACGTCATTGTGAACTTTTGTTATACCATTTTAAATTAAACATCTCATACTGACACCATGTTAAAGAGAGAGAGATAGGGGAGGGGGGAATTTTACATGGGACAATTATGGCCATATTGTTAAGGTTCACGCACACACACACATACTTGCGCGCCCACCATACAAGCACGCATGCACACATATACACGCATACGCATTCACATACACACACACACACACACACACACATCCTTCCAGGAAGCGAGGTCCCGTGTGGGAGCGCACGCAGAACATCCGGCCCACATGCCAAAACCCGTTCCACCTTTCGGAAGAGTAGGCAATTGTGCGCCAGTGCAAATGAATGACAACTATATATATTAGCGTAGTATTCAGCAAGCCTGTTGAAGGACTACCCACGACATTGGAATTTCCTTCCTTATTTTTTAAAATTTTCATTTATTTTATTTGTTGGGTTCCACGGCTAGAGCTCCGAGGTTCACCCACAGTGAGATTTTTGTGTGTATGTATGTATGCGATCGTTTTGGCTCACCCATTAGGGCAGCCGCATTTTGACTTCGGGGATACTGTCTAAACACGACACCAGTATGTACACACACACACACACACACACACACACACACACACACACGTTTTTCTTACAATCTCACAATGATTCCCAGGTGGGTAATGAGTGGGTCAGAGTGCATAGGCAGGGTGACACCTCCGCCCCCTCCCCCCGTGTTAAGTTGGGGAGAGTGAAACAGAAACAAGAACAATGAAAATAATCTTGATAATCATCATTATTGTCATCATCGTCATCATGATCATAATTATCCTACTCATCATTCGTTTACATATGATTCTTATAGCCTTTGATTGTTGGTTTTGTTTTGTTGTTGTTTTTTCCCGTTTCAGAACTGCTGCTGTTCATGGCAACCTGCGGTCTCTCCTTGCTGGGTATGTACTCCGTCCTCACGACACTGTACGACCCAGACTCCGTGCACCTGATATTCCACATGAGCCACGCAGCTTCTAGACAACGAACATGGCTGCCAAGGAACACAGCAGCACGATCAGCCTTGAAAGCGGACTCGCTCCGCAAGAGTCGAGACCTCACCATGTCTTCTGACCAGCTAGAGCCAGATTCGAACCCTCAACATGAAGATGGTCCGGCTTATTCCAGAAATGACGATGATTTTCAAGAGTCAAAGAATCCCGCTTTTCATCATCCTAGGAAGGTGATCAGATTTTTCAAGCAAAAACGAACGGAAGATGAATCGCGGAATGACGAAGCACTATCCCCGAAAAAGAATGTTCTGGATTATTCTGTCGGGAGAGTGGTAGTCCGAGGTCGTGATGAGGAACAGAGTCACACACAGAACCTGAACACTCGGAGAGCCTCAGGCATGAAACCTTTCTCGAATTCCAGTCATGGGTATCTTCTTCTCAAAACCATGGGCCGCCTGGGGAACTTCCTGTTCGAGCTCGCTACCGCTATTTGCGCCGCCAAGCTGAACAACCTGAAGCTGGTGGTGAAGGACATTGATATTTGGAAGGACTTTCGTCACCAGGACTCCAGAGCCTCGCAAGAGTTATGGGATCACTTATGGGCACAACCGTTCAGGACCCATTCTCCGAAAACGTGCTGCTCCTATCACCCTCAGGTTATGAGACTTCAGGAAACCGACTCCAATCACTTTCTGTTCGGCTACTTTCAGTCCTGGAAGTATTTCCAGTCATGCAAGTCGCAAGTGATGCGAGCTGTCCTCTTCAAACGCAGCATCGTCCAGGAAGCTGCGAAAACCGTGGAATACCTCAGACAAACAATGCCGCGGCGGACTCTGGTCGGCATGCACGTTCGCTTGGAGGACTACCTCGCTGAACACGCTGTTCGAAGCGGAAAGAAAGTCGCCCCGCCCGAGTTTTACCACCGCGCAATGTCCTACTTCAGGTCGCGGTTCTTCAACGTCACTTTCGTGGTGATCACGTCGGAAAGGAAGTGGTTCCGGAGAAAGGTCACCCAGGCGGCAGACGTGACCGTGCTGCCTCGTTCTCGCTCTCCGGCTCTTGACATGGAGGTCTTGTCACGCATGGACCACGTGATCTTCAGTGTCGGCACGTTCGGTTGGTGGACCGCCTACAAGAACAACGGCACTGTCGTCTGCTATAAGGATTTCTATGTTCCCGGTTCCCTGTACGGCACGCAAATTTGGAACGATGGGAAGGATTTCTTTTATCCTGGGTGGGTTTTGTTGTGAAAGTATGCTCCTCTTTGTGATAACTGTTCGACCACGAGAGAAAAAAAATCTCCGTTTTGTAAAGGTTTGTATTGATAGTGTAGCATGTGTTGACGTTTTCCGAATTTCTTGCATCCAGTATCGGTATGATAGTCAGATAAGTGCAGGGGAACTAACTGTGGTTAGCAGCCATGGGATAACTCTCTTTTCTGCTTTACACTCCACCTATTTGGTGGTTCAAACTTCAACGAACAGATCAAACCTAATCCACTGCCTTGAGCCTTTGACACTGAATCAGTAACAAGAGAACGTCAAATGGTGTCATAACCTTTGCTGTGCCAGCGAAGCTACAAGTGGCAAGCTTTGAAACAGACGAGGTAGTCCACTTTCAGCATGGAATCGACCAAAACTGATTTACTCTCTTACGTGGCTTAGTCCAATTCCTTGTCCTCCAATACAGAGAACCCCAACTGTCTCCAAAAGCAACTTGTTAAGATCAGTAGTGTTGGCACGTAACTACAGCAGATTCCCGCCCCCCCTATCTCTCTCTCTCACTCTGAAAGTGGTGGCAGAGTTGGTGTTTGTTACGTTAATCTTCAGTACTGGACAGTTAGAGGCGTTAGATTGACACTGACCAGCAAACATGCGGTACAGTATTTGGGACTTCCGTAGCATATACAAAAGGTCCAGAGCATTCACTCCACACACTTTGGCATATAGAGAAGTGTAAGCAACAAGCAACCCTCTATGGGTCTGGGATGGCAACAGAGATCTAAAATGCTCTTGCCACTTGTCCCAATGTCTTCCCACCAAAACCTTCCAATCCCAAAGAACCTCTCCTTCCCCATGCAGTTCCTTCCAGACCCTAGCAGAAAGTCGGCATCGCCCTCTTCATCTGGGATGATGGTAAGCAGTATAATTATAACAACTGCACACTATTACAGCTGCTACTGTGAGTGAGCTCAACGAGATGACAAGGACCCCCACCCTAACAGCAGTCGTTTCAACGGTTATCAACTCATTTTTTGTTCGCCATAGCATCCAGGATACAGTCATGGGCAACAACTGCCCCAAGCTCGCATCCAAAGAGTGTCCGGACCTTCGCCACGACCTGAGAAGACTTCACACACAGGTGAAGAAGAGATGTAGACACGAACGAATACAATTCATTACAGGCCCTTCGCCACCACCTGAGACTTCACACACATGTTTTTGTTGTGTCAAATAAGTCTACATGACTTAAATGGCAATAACATATTCTGAATCTGAATCTGACTCACAGGACTTCCAGTCTTGGCAAGCCACCCTGAGAACAAGATTCTGGCTGATAGAAAGAACAGCGGGGACAGACAGACGGTGGAGAAGAACGTCCTGACACCAGCTGAGGCAGATGGAAGCAGCCCACTGCTCAGTGTCCTTGCATACCAGTAGCACACGACCCCTAATGAAGGGTTTCTCCTTCATTTACGCTAGAGAAGTTATACGTGGTTATTTTTTCTTTTCACAGATTATCTGCCATTTACAAGTGACTGATATTGTGTTTGTTGCGCATATGGAATAACGTTGTATTTACGTAGTTCTTAATGTTTCTTCTTTAACAGTGGTATTTTTAAATATGTCTAACGCCGACAATTTACAGTTTGTCATTATTTCAGACTTCTTCGTTCAACTGTACGTTTGAAAAACATTGGTGTTGAAGGAATACGAGTAAAACTATGACGGCAATAATGTTTTGGTGTCTCTTCTTTTCGAATGTCTTTGACATCTGGAGAGAGAGAGAGAAGAGAGAGAGAGAGAAGAGAGATAGAGAGAGATGAGAGAGAGAGAGAGAGAGAGAGAGAGAGAGAGGCTTTGACATCTGGAGAGGAGAGAGAGAGAGAGAGAGAGAGAGAGGAGAGAGGAGAGAGAGAGACAGACAGACAGAGAGACAGAGAGAGAGAAATCACTATGTATACCACCCCCCCCTCCTTCCCTCTTGACCGCGCGCGTATTCGGCGTTTACAGTCGAAACAAATGTAATATTCATCAGTGTAAAAATCAGGGCTGCTCTCCCTTGACAGAGAGCACTACCATGGTAGATTTCACATATATGTGTGACTGTGTGTCTATGTGCGTGTGCATATGCGAGCGCCCGTGCACGTGTGTGTGCGCGCACGCGCACATGTGTTTGTTTAAGTGTATGTGTATAATGTGAGTGTGATTGTGTTGTGAAAACACACACACACACACACACACACACACACACACACACAACCTCTGAAAATAATATGAGGTGTGTGTATGTGTGGTGGGGGTGGATAGGATACATAATAGCCGAAATTATAAAAAAGAAAACCCCACAAAAAGCAATAACATACTTCTTATATCATACGGAAAATTCCCAATTCTCCCGTAACGAACACATCAAACGGCAATCACATAAAATTCGTTAAGTTATTATTGCATTGGCATTAGCGCATAGTGTGAAGTCCTAATAATATTAACGACACAGAAAAGCCTGTAATGAATTGTATTCGTTCGTGTCTACGTCTCTTGTCTCTCTTTTCAGTCAGCAAGGAAAGACAGAATCTTCTTCTTCTTCTTCCTCAAACGCTCAGAGACCGCAACTATCATTGTGTCTGTCATATCAGCGAAAAAGCGTTGTTGCGCTGCCGTTAAGCGCCTGACAAGTCAGGCCCAGCACGGTGCGGGAGAGAAATGTTGTCCTTTTAAGACTTTCTGGAAAAAAGAAGGCAGGGAAATGGATCAAGACGGTAGAAAACAGACACTAAGGAGGTGATAGGAACAAAAAAAGAGGAACAAGCCAGAAACAAAGAGAGGTATAGAGAAGAGGGAATTCCTAGCACGGAATTTCCAGGTTATTTAGGGCTTAACGTCATCCGGGGTCACCCTGTGTGGGACATTTAGAATTTCCGGGGGGTGGGGATGCTATTTATACTAACAGCACCCCCCCCCCACCCCCTTCCGACATCCTCACTGGGGAGAAAGGCAGTATGTTTGTTTGTCCGTCATGTTCGACGATGACCTCCAAAACAGCAGAGGAGGCAGCTGCTGTTTCGAAAATTGGGCAGAAATTTGATTATAGTGGAGATTCCTTGCCCACAGTACATCCCCACTCTCTCGGCCAAGTGAGCATAAGGACAGTCAGCGTTGGAGATGTTCTCCAAAGGCCAACCAGCCCCCAGGGCTGCAGCAGCACATAAGGACTGTGCGAGTCAAGCCTCCTCGTCAGAGAGTCACAGTCGATCACTAAAGACTTAAGCTGTAAAGTGGAATTGCATGACTGGGAAAGCCACTGATCATACATCTCACTTTGCTGTTGCCCCCAGCGTCAATGGTTTTATCAAGAACTGCGATAAAGCCCAGGCGCTGACGGCATAAGGCAGTATGACCTAAAGGATAATGGCAGGGCTGGCTAAATATGGGGTGGATGGATGATTAACAGCAGATAGTTGTACAATGGACTCGGTTAGGGTATAAGAGTGTGTGAGAAATGACGGGTGTTATATCGCAGATAACAATCTATTTTGCTGTCACACTCTAAAAAAGATGTAGTTGATTCTCTCTCTCTCTCTCTCTCTCTCTCTCTCTCTCTCTCTCTCTCTCTCTCTCTCTCTCTCTCTTTTTCTCCCTTCCCCCCTCTCTGTGTAAAGGTCGTTGACCAACACTGGCAACAAACAGTAGAGAAACAGACGGGCGGACACGCAAACACAGACAGAAACAGAAAGTACAGTCACACACACACATACTTATATACACACACTTATATACACACACACACGGTTTCTAATATGTATGTATGTATGTATGTATGTATGTATGTATGTATGTATGTATGTATGTATGTATGTATGTATGTATGTATGTATGTATTACACACACACACACACACACATATTAGAAACCGTTTACTTCCTGCGTAAAAACAAATTGCAAAAAAAGAGATGATTTTAACATTACCACTGACTTCTTAAAATCAGTTATGTGTTCTTTTTGAAAAAAAATTGGGTGTGAAAAGTTTAAACACAAAAAAACCTAACGAAATAACGTTCATAGACTACTGTACGATCGTATGAGAGGGTAAAGCAAACGTACTTCCTCCTTTAAACTCATTCACTAGATAATATGGTCAACTCACGTTGTATATCTCCTCCTGGGTTGCAATTCTTGCGCGCTTTTTCACTTTACAAACCGACTAACCCCACCATTAGGGTAAAAAAAAAAAAAGGGGAAACAAACAGAAGTTTAGTAACTGTTGCTGCATGTTGAAAGAAAAATTAAGATGAGTTACTTTTCAGAAAATCCCCTTCCCCCCCCCCCCCCCCCCACTCTCTCTCATTTCTGTTAAATAAATCCTTTGCTGGAGACAGAGTGCATAATTATATCCTGGGTACCACCCCCCTTCCTCTCCACCACCACTAGCGTGTTAAATTTGGGAACGCCCAACAACGAGGGTTAAATCATTAAAGAATTTCCCTCAGCAGCAACAGATTTTACCTCCACAAACATTCTCAGTCTTTCAAAACAAAAACAAAAAATCGCTCATAGGCAAGATTTTGCCTCCACCACCAAATATCTCGAAACACTCTTTGACCCAAAAAACCCCAAACAAACAACAAAACAACAACAACACAAAAACCAAACAAACAAAACCCCAAACAACAACAAACAAACAAAAACCAACAAAAAAAACCCCACACCAACAATTAAAGAACAGCAACGACAAAGTAAAAGGAAAATGGTCCACTCTTTCCTTATCCTCTTTTCTCAGCTTTTGACGCTCAAAAAACCCCGTCCAGCCCATTGACAGAAACTGTCAAGAAGGATATAAAAACAAGAGGGACAGTGAAGCCAAGTGCCAAATACAGGTGTATAGGTTGTCTGCTGGTTTCTTTTGCCGCAGTCAAAGCGTTGTGTGTGTGTGTGCATGTGTGTGTGTATGTGTTTAGTGTTATGTGAAGGTGCAGGATTGAAAGGCTGCCTTGCCTTTCTTTGTCAATGCTGAAAGAGATTTAAAAAAACAACAACCACCACCAATGTTTGTGTAAATCGCTGTGGGAGTATTGCATCATGAAAAGGTCTTGCCTTAATAGTAAGTTAGTTTGCTTATGTGTTTTTTCTTGTTTGGTTGTTAATTTGGTTGTTTTGGGTTTTTTGTGCTTTGTTTTGCAAGTTTGTTTGTTTGTGTGACTGCTTGTTTGGTTGTTCATTTGTTGGGTTTGTTTTTTGCTTTGTTTTGCAAGTTTGTTTGTTTGTGTGATTGCTTGTTTGGTTGTTCATTTGGTTGGGTTTGTTTTTTGCTTTGTTTTGTAAGTTTGTTTGTGTGATTGCGTTGTTCATTTGGTTGGTTTTGTTTTTTGCTTTGTTTTGCAAGTTTGTTTGTGTGACTGCTTGTTTGGTTGTTCATTTGGTTGGGTTGTTTTTTGCTTTGTTTTGCAAGTTTGTTTGTGTGACTGCTTGTTTGGGTGTTCATTTGGTTGAGGTTATTTTTGCTTTGTTTTGCAAGTTTGTTTGGTGACTGCTTGTTTGGTTGTTCATTAAGTTTGTTTTGTTTTTCGCTTTGTTTGCAAGTTTGTTTGTGTGACTGCTTGTTTGGTTGTTCATTAGGTTGGTTTTTTTTTTGCTTTGTTTTGCAAGTTTGTTTGTGTGATGCTTGTTTGGTTGTTCATTTGGTTGAGGTTTATTTTTTGCTTTGTTTTGCAAGTTTGTTTGTGTGACTGCTTGTTTGGTTGTTCATTTGGTTGAGGTTTATTTTTGCTTTGTTTTGCAAGTTTGTTTGTGTGATTGCTTGTTTATTGTTCATTTGGTTGAGGTTTATTTTTGTTTGTTTTGCAAGTTTGTTTGTGTGATTGCTTGTTTTATTGTTCATTTGGTTGGGGTTTATTTTTTGCTTTGTTTTGCAAGTTTGTTTGTGTGTGAGATTGCTTGTTTGGTTGTTCATTTGGTTGTTTTTTATTACCCCCCTGCTACGTTTGTTTGTTTGCTTTTGGTTCCTCGGCTAGAGCTCCGATGTTTACCAATGGCGAGATTTTGCGTATGCGACCGTTTTCGCCCATCATGAAGGTAACCGTATTCCGACTTTGGGGATTTTTGTTTGTTTGTGTTTGAGGGATGGGGTGGGGTGGGAGGTTTTCTTTGTTTCTGTCTCTTTGGTTACACCAGCCCCTCCTGTCTGTTGTGTGTCTGTGAATTTGTTCTGTGTTTTTCTTCTTTCACTGTGTCTTTCCTTCTCTACCTGTCAGGTGTCTGTCTGTCAGTCTTTCTTTCTGTTTGTTTGTCTGTCTCTCATTCTCTCTCTCCCCTCTCCCCGCCCTCTCTCTCTCTCGTTTAAGTATATCTTTCAAGCTAAAAACTATCTTAGAATAGTCACTGATCAATGGCACCCACTACATTGTCCAAGATTTAGATTAAAAACACCTGGCTTCAAGGCAAACAAAAGACAATTTCAACTTGAGACGTGTACACACAGTTCTTATGCCCTTTCTGTGGTCCTATTCTTGGTGATGACATACATTCCCTCTTTTTATGTTAAGTATAGGTTTCAGTACCTAAAAAGTGTAATATTTTCAATTTAGAAATAATAGTTAAAAAACCCGATATATCTTTTCTGTAATGTCCTCTGATGACAAGTGTAATATTTTCAATTTAGAAATAATGGTAAAAAACCAAGATATCTTTTCTGTAATGTCGTCTGGTAATGATTTTGTGATAAAATCTGTGGCAAATTTTCTTGCAGAAGCACAGAAAATACGACAAATCACAGCTTAACACAAATTAGTTTAACATGTTGTGACAGCTAAAGAAGTATTTGTGTTGTAGTAATCTCCAGTAGGGAAACTTCATGAACATTTTACACAGTTTGATTCGATGGTTGCATTTCAATGTGTAAGTTATAGCATTTTAGCGCATTCCTGTGATTTATGTGTTGTTGTTTATTACTTCTTGATATTTATTATTATATTCTCTTTAAAAAAAATTCAGTTAACAATCAAAACTAACACCAGAATTCATATTGAAATATCCATTTCGAATAGCTCTATAACATTGACTGCATCATGAACTTAATATTTCCTTCCTTTATATTCATAAAAGAAAGTCAGTCATAGGCAACTCCCCTTGTTAAAAAAGCCGCCTCAGGCAATCACAATAAATTGTTCAAACCGTCACAACCTCTCTCTCTCTCTGTCCTGCGTATGTGTCTATCTCTATTTTTCTGTTTGTTTACACATGTTATTACCATCTTCCCCCATTTCACTGGTTGATTATTTAATTGAATGATTGGTTGATTGATTTATTTATGTTTTGTCTTAGGGATGGGTAAAACAGCCACCACTATGCTTATTCTTCTTCTTCAACAAAGAAGGTTAATTAAAAAATGTTCATTCACTCTCTCTCACATCTCTTGTGTGCGATATCTTCAGTTTAATGTCTATTCAAATAAATTTAGAGGAACAAAAGAGGATCTATGAACTACACTTAAAATTCCAAAGTACACATAATGACCTAAAGGTGCAGTTCATTGCACACATAATGACCTAAAGGTGCAGTTCATTGCACACATAATGACCTATAGGTGAAGTTCATTGCACACATAATGATCTAAAGGTGCAGATTATTGCACACATAATGATGTAAAGGTGCAGTTCATTGCATACATAATGATCTAAAGGTGCAATTTATTGCACACATAATGATGTAAAGGCGCAGTTCACTGCATACATAATGATGTAAAGGCGCAGTTCATTGCACACATAATGTAAAGGCGTAGTTCACTGCACACATAATTATGTAAAGGCACAGTTCATTGCACACATAATGATCTCAAGGTGAAGTTCATTACACGCATAATGATCTAAAGATGCAGTTCATTACACGCATAATGATCTAAAGGTGCAGTTCATTGCACACATAATGATGTAAAGGTGCAGTTCATTGCACACATAATGATGTAAAGGTGCAGTGCAGTACATTGCACACATAATGACCTAAAGGTGCAGTTCATTGCACACATAATGACCTAAAGGTGCATATTATTCCACAAGTTATGATCTAAAGGCGCGGTTCATTGCACACATAATGATCCAAAGGTGCAGTTCATTGCACACGTAATGATCTAAAGGCGCAGTTGATTGCACACATAATGATCTAAAGGCGCAGTTGATTGCACACATAATGATCTAAAGGCGCAGTTGATTGCACACATAATGATCTAAAGGCGCAGTTCATTGCACACATAATGATCTAAAGGCGCAGTTCATTGCACACGTAATGATCTAAAGGCGCAGTTCACTGCACACATAATGGCCTAAAGGTGCATATTATTCCACAAGTTATGATCTAAAGGCCTAGATAATTGCACACGTAATAATCTAAAGGCGTAGATAATTGCACACGTAATAATCTAAAGGCGCAGTTCATTGCACACATAATGATCTAAAGGTGCAGTTCATTGCAAACATAATGATCTAAAGGTGCAGATTATTGCACACATAATGATCTAAAGATGCAGATTATTGCAACACAGGTGGTGGTGGTGTTATGGTAGAACAATCACATGGGCGAGTTTTTCAAGTCCACGGTTGGTGTCCGTCAGGGCTGCCTTCTCTCACTTGTTCTCTTCAACCTCTTCCTCGAAAACATCATAACAGAGACACTGCAAAACCACCACACTTCCATCTCCATTGGTGGAAGACCCCTTTGCAACCTCAGATTTGCAGATGACATTGACCTCATGGGCGGGAGCAAACAAGAACTGCAAAACCTCACAGAGAGTCTATCAGATCGAGCGAGCGCATACGGCATGGAGGTCAGTACAGAGAAATCAAAGATCATGGTCAACAGCGCAAGTAATGACAGCACAGAAATAAAGAGGAATGGAGAAATACTGGAAGAGGTGAGCCAATTCAAATACTTAGGCTCCATCCTAACAAAATATGGCACATCAAACAATGAAGTGAAAGCTCGCATTGCAACAGCAAGATCAGACTTGAGAGGATCATCAGAAGCAACAACATCAGCTTCTGCACCAAATACCACCTCTACAAATCCCTCGTGATATCTATCCTCCTATATGGCTGTGAATCATGGACTCTGTCAGCAAAGCTAGAGAGGAGAATCCAAGCATTCGAGAACAAGTGCCACAGAAGACTCCTCAAAATATCATACAAAGAACACAAGACCAACAACTATGTGAAAGAAGAAATCAAAAAGCGTGTGGGCCTCCAAGAACCTCTGCTCTCCACCATAAAGAGGAGAAAACTGATGTGGTTTGGTCACACCACAAGACACAACACCTTAACAAAAACCATCTTGCAAGGAACAGTCGAAGGCAAGAGAAGAAGAGGCCGCCAAAAGAAATCATGGGGTGACAACATCAAAGACTGGACCGCCCAACCCCTGCAACACCTTCTACTAGCCACACAGGATCGTGAAGCATGGAGAAAGATCTCTGTTGCGTCTTCTCTCATGTCCCCCCTATGTCCTTTGGGACATGGGACTGAGTGAGTGAGTGAGTGAGTGATGATGACATGATGGCTTGTTTGATAACATTGAGATTAAGATCATCAGAAAATCTCTTGAAACTATGTACACAGATCGTTCATACGACCTCGTTTTGATAACGCTGATATTGTGTGGTATAACTGATCTGACGTTTGTGCAAATGATAAAAAACTATTCGCTTGTCCTTGCTCAATATCTGTTGACGTGTTTACTGTATGTTTGTTTATAAACAAACGATTACTTAAACCATATATCATACGATGTGATACTATATCCAATACGATACAATGTCATATAATCCCTGACAACATGGAATAACGGAAAGTGACCATGATTACCGATACAGCGAAGACTATATATAACGCCCGCCGCCGCATGACCTGAATCAGTGTCCCCTGTATTTTTTTTCAGAGCTGTTCCTGTTCATAGTGGCTGGAGGTCTGGTCTTCCTGGGAGTCTGCTTCATTTTCACCGTGCTCTACAGACCCGAACTCCTCCACGCGGTGCATGCAATCACCTCCCTTCACCCCCGAGCTCACAACCACCAGCAGCCACAGAAAACGGTGGTACCACCAGATATCAGACTGTCTCTGGTCCGCTCTCGTCCCTACGTTTTCCCCGCAAACCTACCACCACCTCCTGAAAGTGACAATCGCTATGACCCGCCCGCGGCTTTCCGTTTCAAGCATTCTTCCTTATCCACGAACTCAGAGATCGATGAACAGATTCTGGATGAGGAGAATGAACTGAGTGTGTTCTCTGCGAATAGAACTGCCTCGATTCTGAAGAATGGAGATCTTCTGGAACACTTCCCCCAAAGAGCAAAGAATGTCGGTTACTCGGATCCAGACCAGGACCAGAATATTCGAAATTTCCGTTCTTTACTAAACTCTAGTCAGCGTTACCTTCTTCGAGCGTTCTCTGGTCGTTTAGGTAACATTCTTTTTGAGTTTGCTTCTGCATTCTGTATTGCCAAACTAAACGATTTAAGACTGGTTGTTCAGGACGAGAAGCGACTGCGAGACCTTCGTTACCAAGGCGTAAGGGTCAAAGTGGCAGACTGGAAAAAGCTACTGACTAAATCAAAAGCCACGCGCCCAGGACTTGCTGCGGGTTTGACCCCAAAGTTATGAATCTGAAAGATAGAAAATCGAACCATGCTCTCCATGGTTACTTGCAGTCGTGGAAGTATTTTGAACTTGCAAGTCAGAAGTGAAGAAAGCGATCGTTTTCAATAATCAACGTTCTCAGGAAAGCTCAAAGTATCATGGAAAACCTTAGAAAGACGCTGCCCACCGGGCTTTAGTTGGTGTACATGTAAGGATGGGGGATTACTTGAGAAGTCGTGCCGTGGGACAAGGAAAGAGAGTCGCCCCCCCTGAGTTCTACATTCGCGCCATGACCTACTTCCGATCCCGGTTTCAGAACGTCACTTTTGTGGTGATTACGTCAAATATAAGCTGGTTTCAAAATAACGTCACTAACGCGTCAGACGTGACAGTGTTGGGCTGGTCCGACTCTCCTGCAGTGGACATGGAGGTCTTGTCACGAATGGACCACGTGATCTTCAGTGTCGGCACTTTCGGTTGGTGGATTGCTTACAAAAATAACGGTACTGTCGTCTGCTATAAAGATTTCTTTGTCCCAGGATCTAGATAAGGCAAGCAAATATGGAACAATGGTAGAGACTTCTTTTATCCTGGATGGGTTTTGATGTAAAGCGAAAATGTATGTCCTGTGTCATACTGTCAGCCAGGGTATAACAAAAATCGCACTAGATCTTGACACATCTAGAAGGGAGATCAAGATCTTAAAAGGGGTGTTGAGTAGAATGTTTGAAGTGAAGCCTGATCGTTAAGTATTGTTGAGGTGCAGCAATGGCCGATTAAGTGAATTGTTGGACTTTCGTTCTAAAGAATTTTGAAATCAGAAGTTTGGGTTTGGGCAGTACTGGGTCAATTATTGTTGAGAAGTTTTCCAGTGTTCAAGGTCAGTTTACAGGATGTAGGGACTTCATTTTTTCGAGGAGGGGGTTTGGGGTGGGGAGTTCCTTGGTTAGAGCATCGCAGGTCACGAATATGAGATTTTTGCATATGACATCGGTTTTGCCCACGATTAACGTCGCCACATTCTGATTTCGAAGGTTATATGGACCTTTAACTGACTTGATTTCTTACCTTCTTGACAAGTCATTGAGGCGCTGCACTGAATTTTCCAGGATGTTTTATTTGCATTTGGTGGAGCATAGTCCTTTCCATGTCAAAAGTGCATGCTAGGTAAGTTCGTTCCTGAACAGACTACCGGCTTAAGTTGGTCTATTCTTCTACAAAAAGTAGATGAGGTTTTAAAACATCTGTACAATAAAATCTTGCATGCTAGTTCTCACATGAAACCTCGGTTCCAATGCCTTATCAAAAGGACTTTCAGGGCAATAGAGTTCGTACCAATGTCAAATCCACAGGGGTGGGGGTGGGGCATCTCCTCAAACGGGCACGTACTATAGCAGAGATTTGAACCCAAGCCTCCAGCCACTGTCAGATCACGAGCACATTGTCCAAGCCGTTCGGCTTTATTGCCCCTACAGAATCTGTCATCAGGCCTGCAACTCTTCAGTTGGTTGCTGAAACGTCTAGATGTAGGTTTAGAATAGATTGTGTGTGTGTGTCCCGGTGTGTGTGTGTGTGTGTGTGTGTGTGTGTGTGTGCGTGTGTGTGTGTGCGTGTGCGTGCGTGCGTGTCCCGGTGTATGTGTGTGTGCGTGCGTGCGTATGTGTGTGTGTGTGGTGTATAAAAATGATATAGCCTATCTTGTGATTAAAAAAAAAAAGAGAATAATGAATATTCACGAGTGGGTTTCTTCAGCAAAAATGCTAGCGTTTAACATCTTTGGTTGATTTTTTTTTCATTTTTAAATGTGCAATTTAGAAATTTGTTCTACGGTGTCTCCGTGGATATAATTCACAAATACATCATCTTTCTCTAGCTGTCATAATGAGAACATAAGGCTTATGAACAATGAATGTTGCAAGTTTGACCATATGAAAGCACTGTCATGACAATTGTTTGCTGCATTTTACATTAAAAGAAACTCTACAAATGCTTTTTGTGTGTCTGTTTGCATGTCTGCCTCCTCTCTCTCTCTCTCTCTCTCTCTCTCTCTCTCTCTCTCTCTCTCTCTCTCTCTCTCTCTCTCTCTCTCTCTCTTCTTTCTCTCTCTCTCTCCCCCAACCAACAGGTCCACCAATCTTGTACAAAAGGTGTTATCTTCAAATAATATGTACGAGCTTAAATCTTTAGCAATATATATAACGCAGGCTCTAGATAAACGTAAGCAGACTATGAATGAAACGGATCCTATACGTAATAACTGAAAATATTGGTTGGCATTTATCTGGACTTTGGATTATTACTCATGTCCTTTTCATATTCATTCCTATGTTAATATGTTACTTACAATTACCCCCTTTGACTGATGGGCTTGTAGCTTTTGTCAAATAAAAATTCGTTCATTCATTCATTCATTCTCTCTCTCTCTCTCTCTCTCTCTCTCTCTCTCTCTCTCTCTCTCTCTCTCTCTCTCTCTCTCTCTCATCAAATTAACCGTTTATGCCCTCTCTATCTCCACCTTTCCCTATTTCTCTGTCGCTCTCTCCTTTAGTCTCTTCTCTTTCTAAGTCTCTGTCTGCGTCTCTGTCTGTCTGTCTCTCTCGTGAGGGAACAGTCAGCATCGGAGGCTGAACAATTAATTACAAGCTTACGTTTTGCCAACGACATGGACGGCCTAGTCAGACAAGACAAGAGCAAGAGGTGTTCAACCTGGTCAATCGCCTCGATGAAGCCTGTTTGGCATGTGACATGCAGATCAGTGCAGAGAAGGCCCAGTTGATGACGAATAACACTAATGGGATCAGCACCGACACTTCCACAGACAACAAGAAACTTGAGACCGTCCATAGCTGTGATTATCTGGGAGCTGTAGTATCGGATGACGGATCAAAACCTGAAATTCTCTCCGGGATAGTCCAAACCACAGCTGCAATGACCAAATTGAAAGTCCTCTGGAACGACAAGAACATCTCCATCGGCTCCAAGATCAGACTGATACATTCCCTGGTCATGTCCATATTTTGGACGCATGTGAAACCTGGACCATAACAGCAGACATTGGAAGAAGGAGACAGACAATGGACATGAGATGCTTCCTCAAACTGCATGGTATCTCGAACAGAGATCGCATAACCAACGAGCGAGAGAAATCTAGAATAGTGGGCCATACGATGCACGCGATAACATTATTATGCACTTTGTCAACATCGCTTGATCTTATTTGCCTCAAAGCTTTTAACGGCGACAATAGAAGTGTCATCAGACTGTGTTTTTCCCCCCTGGTTAACGACGTTTACAGTGTGACAAGGATGATTCAGTTCAGACTGGAGACTGTGCATCTCACCAGACGTGCTGACAGCCCTGATGCGTTCTTTGGGGCCAGAGGGGCTCTAAAACCTGTCTGTCTGTCTGCCTGCCAATGTCTCTCTCTGCCTGCCAATGTCTCTCTCTGTCTGTCTGCCTGCCAATGTCTCTGTCTGTCTGTCTGCCAATGTCTCTCTCTGTCTGTCTCTGTCTGTCTGTCTCTTTCCTGGTTTTGAATCTGTCTGTCTGTATTTCTCTGTGTCTGTCTTTCTGTGTCGTTCTGGAACGTGTATTTGTAATGTATGCAAGCATGTATAGGGGAGGGGGGGTGGGGGGGGGTGGGCAGCTGGTTGCAAAATCTTCAGTGGTGACCCAACCGTCTACAAGACTACAGGATAGGTGAAGGTGACGTATATATGTATGTATGTATGTATGTTATTATTTTACTTCGAGGATAATGGAATAAGCACTCATGTGCTTTTTTTCATCCAGTCCCCATGTGTATGCAGTTTTGTCAATTTTGTCATCCGTTCCCACCGGCACACAATGGCCTACTCTTCCGAAAAGCAGAATGGGTTTTAACGTGTGCGCAAGATGTTCTGCGTGCGTTCACACACGGGACCTCGGTTTATTGTCTCATCCGAAGGATGTATGTACGTATATAAGTATGTATGTATATATGTATGTATGTATGTATGTATGTATGTATGTATGTACGTACGTACGTACGTACGTATGTATGTATGTATGTATATACCTACGTACGTATGTATGTATGTATGTATGTATGTATGTATGTATGTA
>CM054154.1:28814652-28837152 GCA_028751875.1 Rapana venosa
TCTCTCTCTCTCTCTCTCTCTCTCCGTCTTTCATGAGGGGCTTGAGAGATACAGACACCTGCGGTGTTGGTCAAGTAGTTTGAGCATCACTCTCAGAATGGCATTCATACACAGAATAACATTCGCCTGATGGCCCCAGTCTTCCCATACAGCCCAAAGTAAACCGAGAAAAAAACCAGAAGGCAGATGAACTTAACGGGACTCGAACCTGCGACCTTCTAGGAAGGAAATCAACGCACTAACCGCTGCGCTATGGTGGCTTTGTCCTGAATGTGCATTTTACAGAGAAAGCTGCTATGACTATACAGGTAGAAAACAACGCACTACCCCCCCCCCCCCCCCCCCCACCACCGCCCAACACACACACCCTGGGGAGACGGGATAGCCTAGTGGTTAGAACATTGCGCTCGCAATCTGACGACCCAGGTTCGATTCCCGTTCAAGGGGATATTTTCCCCTGTAGTTAACATCAGTGCCGACTCCACACTACTCCAAAGTCCTTCGGATGAGACTATAAACCGAGGCCCCGTGTGCGCAGAATTTACAAAAACGCATACACACGGGGACTAGATGTAAAAAAGCACATAAGTGCTTATTCCATTATCTTCGATATAAAAGAATAAAATAAATAAATAAATAAATAAATACCCCCACCATACACACACGCAAACACACACTATTCCACACACATACACACACTCACTACTCTACACACACACACACACACACACTCACTACACCACACACACACACTACTCAACACACACACACACACCACTCCACACACACTCACTACTCTACACACACACACACACTACTCTACATACACACTACTCACACACACTCACTACTCCACACACTCACTACTCTACCCACCCACACACACACACACACACTGTCAAGTTTGTTGTCGCAAAACGTGTCCCTGTCGGGACTAAATGTCCAATAATTTGTCGCCTTCGCACCAAAGAACTTACGGTCTCCTCCCTTAAAATTGATTAAATGAAAACAATACGTTCGCGACCTTTGCGGATTGTTTAAAGGAAACCGTTTTATGCGCATTTAATGTCGGTCTCCGCTTTCAAACTATTTTTTGGGGAGGGATGGAACATAAGTGATCATGCACTTTTAAAAAGAGGAAATATACCATCGTGTTCTTTCGCAACTTCAGTACTAAAAATGTTCTCTGTGTGTGTGTGTGTGTGTGTGTGTGTGTGTGTGTGTGTGTGTGTGTGTTGTGTGTGTGTGTGTGTGATATTCGCTTTTATTTCAATAAAATTTCCATCTTTTATTTCAATATTACGAATAAGAAGTATTGTGTGTGTGTGTGTGTGTGTGTGTGTGTGTGTGTGTGTGTGTGTGTGTGTGTGTGTGTGTGTGTGATTCGCTTCCATCTTTTATTTTCATATTTTGATAAGAAGCATAGTGTGTGTGTGTGTGTGTGTGTGTGTGTGTGTGTGTGTGTGTGTGTGTGTGTGTGTGTGTGGAGAGTGAGATTTGCTTTTCATCATTTATTTTATTTTTGAATAGAAGTATGTGTGTGTGTGTGTGTGTGTGTGTGTGTGTGTGTGTGTGTGGTGTGTGTGTGTGTGTGTGTTGTTGTTGTGTGATTCGCTTCCATCTTTTATTTCATATTTTAAATAAGAAGTATAGTGTGTGTTGTGGTGGTTGTGTGTGTGTGTGTGGTGGAGTGATGGGAGAGAGAGAGGGAGTGTGAGATGAGACAGAAAAGAAGAGACAGAGCGACAGAGACTCTGAATGATTATTCCAAAAGTCATTGCCCAAACATGAAAGGGGTTGCTGACTTTTTAAGCTCTAATAATAGCATAAACACCAAGTTTATTTGTCAAAAAAAAGTTATTACAGGATTTTGACTTAGTATATATGACAGTATGACGTGCTGATTTTAAAAAAGAGCTTTTACAAATATGAGTAGTGTAATGATATGAATCCAGATTTTAAAAAGTTGTACACATTATTGAGCAGGCTGTGCATGACTATGATAACTGGTGGGTGAGAGAGAGAGAGAAGAGAGAAGAGAGAGAAAGAGAGAAGAGGAGAGAGAGAAAGATTACACAAAAAGATGCACAAAGGATTCTGATGCATACAATGAATTACCCGTTTATTCGAAAAAACGATATACGAATTCACACGAAATTATTGAGTCTATACAACAAAAAACACACAAAAGAGGAAGACTTAAAATTTTTTAAAAATTGACAAGTTGAGAATGTGAGACAATACAAAAGAGAAAAATAAGAGTTTTGGGGGAGAGATCATGAGATAAAAAAAAGAGAGAAGAGGAGATCGATGATCAAATTGAGTTCTGTACGAACTTTAGAACATATACAATAAGATTATTGGGTGTAAACGAAAAAAAAAAAAGGGATAACCCATTCTACCAATTTGTTGGTGAATTCATCAGCTGTTGTTTATTGTAGACCTGTTTTTATTTGTTTGTTTATTCATGTTCTTACTTTGTGTTTTGTTTTTAGGGACATGAGTTAGGTGAGGTAAGGCCTAGGGTATGCTGGTAATGACGTCTGCACGAGCAAAAGAACAAACCTGTGGTGACGTCATGTTAGTTGATATAGATTACGTCGATTTACTTTGCGCCAAAGAATTTCTTTTTTTCCCCCACAGAAAATCTCTCTCTCTCTCTCTCTCTCTCTCTCTTCTCTCTCTCTCACATGTTTATATATATATATATATATATATATATATATATATATATATATATATATATATATATATATATGTGTGTGTGTGTGTGTGTGTGTGTGTGTGTGTGTGTGTGTGTGTGTGTGTGTGTGTATCAATTAAAATCAATAAGCCGATCAGCCAACGTACCCAAAACAAAAACAAAAACAAAACAAAAAAAATCGAATGCAACAACAGCAACAAAAGCACAACAAATTGACGTTCTTTGTTATCATTAACACGGCACTACATGAATCTTTTTATCACATCATTTTATTGACCAGCTATTTCACCTCTAAATACTCACGGGACAATAAATTCCTACACACGAAACCCCTCCTTTAAAAAGATTCAAAGCTACTAGATGATACTCGGGAACAACAAAACACACAAACCAAAATATGACGTATACTTAATTTTGCAAACAACTATAAGCACACAAAACATGTAAACTATATCTGCCTAAATGCCAAAAGATGAAATAACACAACGTCTAAATATAAAAAGAAATTCTAATCTATAAAAAAAGATATATAACAGTAAGCTATGTAAACTATATACAGTGCTGTTTATCAATAGCATTTAAAAAAATCATCATATAATTACTACGAACCTTGCAAAATGTATTGCACAGTTTGGGTTTTTTAAAACACATAAAACTAAAAAAAACCAAATCATTTCAACAAACTTTCTTCAACCTACCAACAAATTTAGCTATTAAATATACTGAAGAAGAGGTAAGTTTACCGCCAAACAACTGATAAAAACGAGAAAAAGTGCGAAATCTGTATAATATCGGAATGCACAATGAATCAACCTTATTATTCATCCTACTTGTGCTACAAACCAGATCTACGCCAACCAATTCTCCTTTCACCCCTAAATGGGATTGACACACGAGGCATCCGAAATCTACCGTTAAAAAGAACAGGACAAAACTGACCCACCACTGTTGGTTGGTCCGTTTGTAGGCCCTATAAACGTGTATCTCAGACAACCCAAAGTATCCCGTTAATCAACCCCACCATTTGGAATACACCGTGACCTACTTAAAACGGACAGGAAGTATCCTCCAGCCAATCAGGCCTCAGCTTGAATCCAGCACCCATTTCGAGCTGGACTGTGAGTGTGTCTTGTGTATGTGATTGAAATGTTGGATCCCACAACGACTTTCACCCCACATACCTTTCAAAATGTTGTGTGTGTGCTGCAGTATGTCCATTTCTTCTTTTTCACCAAACGCTCAGGCAACAACTACCGTTCTCTTGTCACATTAACGAAAATGCCTTGTGTGCACTACTGTTAAGCGCCTGACAAGTCAGGGCCAACGCCCAACTTCTGATTGGGAGAGAATCGTTATCTTTTATGTCTTTCTGAAGAAAAAAAAAGGCATGAGATTGGACCAAGAAGTCCATTTTATACTAACAGGTTCGACCCAACAGAGTTGCATGGTTCTTTCAAGTCATAGGGCTGAAGATGTTTAGTCTTTTGCTGCCTTTCACGAGAACAATAAAACAGATCTAAGACGGATCACATGTCATAGTAAATATACTTCCCAAGAAGCTTCAGTGTTAGGGTCAACGCAACAATTCGGCAATTTGAACAGCCATCAGTGCGTGGGTCAGTATTCAGTATTAATACTCAAGTCTCATACAGAGGTTTCCCCTGGGTTTCAAACCATTATCCTCGAAGTCGGAATGCGGCTACCTTAATGGTGAGCAGAAACAGTCACATACACAAAATCTCACCCTTGGTGAACCTAGGAACTCTAGCTGAGCAGCAAACGCAATAAATCAACTGCTTCCATCACTGAGCTAGGTCTGGATTGACTTGTTCTGTCACCAACCAGGAACAGAAATGACTGGTCCTGTCACCAAACCAGGAACAGAATTGACTGGTCCTGTCACCAGACCAGGACCAGAACTGACTGGTCCTGTCACCAGACCAGGAACAGAATTGACTGGTCCTGTCACCAAAACTAGGAACAGAATTGACTGGATCTGTCACCAAACCAGGATTGACCGGTCCTGTCACCAAACCAGGAACATGATAGGCTGGTCCTGTCACCAAACCAGGAACATGATAGACCGGTCCTGTCATCAACCCAGGAACATGATAGACCGGTCCTGTCATCAAACCAGGAACATGATAGACCGGTCCTGTCATCAAATCAGGAACATGATAGACCGGTCCTGTCATCAAACCAGGAACATGATAGACTGGCCCTGCACCAAACTAGAAACAGGCCTGACTAGTCCTGTCACCAGACTAGAAACAGGCCTGACTAATCATGTCACCAAACTAGGAACAGAATTGACTGGTCCTGTCACCAAACTAGGAACAGAATTGACTGGTCCTGTCACCAAACTAGGAACAGAATTGACTGACTGGTCCTGTCACCAGACCAGGAACAGAATTGACTGGTCCCGTCACCAAACTAGGAACAGAATTGACCGGTCCTGTCACCAAACTAGGAACAGAATTGACCGGTCCTGTCACCAAACTAGGAATAGAATTGACCGGTCCTGTCACCAAACTAGGAACAGAATTGATCGGTCCCGTCACCAGACCAGGAACATGATAGGCTGGTCCTGTCACCAAACCAGGAACATGATAGACCGGTCCTGTCATCAACCCAGGAACATGATAGACCGGTCCTGTCATCAAACCAGGAACATGATAGACCAGTCCTGTCACCAAACCAGGAACATGATAGACCAGTCCTGTCACCAAACCAGGAACATGATAGACCAGTCCTGTCACCAAACTAGGAACAGAACTGACTGGTCCTGTCACCAAACCAGGAACAGAATTGACCGGTCCTGTCACCAAACCGGGAACAGAATTGACCGGTCCTGTCACCAAACCAGGAACAGAATTGACTGACTGGTCCTGTCACCAGACTAGGAACATGATTGACTGGTCATGTCACCAAACCAGGAACAGAACTGACTGGTCCTGTCACCAAACCAGGAACAGAATTGACCGGCCCTATCACCAAACCAGGAACAGAATTGACCGGTCCTGTCACCAAACCGGGAACAGAATTGACCGGTCCTGTCACCAAACCGGGAACAGAATTGACCGGTCCTGTCACCAACCGGGAATAGAATTGACTGGTCCTGTCACCAAACCGGGAACAGAATTGACCGGTCCTGTCACCAAACCAGGAACAGAATTGACTGGTCCTGTTACCAAACTAGGGACAGAACTGACTGGTCCTGTCACCAAACTAGAAACAGAATTGACTGGCCCTGTTACCAAACTAGGGACAGAACTGACTGGTCCTGTCACCAAACCAGGAACAGAATTGACTGGTCCTGTTACCAAACTAGGGACAGAACTGACTGGTCCTGTCACCAAACTAGAAACAGGCCTGACTAGTCCTGTCACCAAACCGGGAACAGAACTGACTGGTCCTGTCACCAAACCGAGAACAGGATTGACGGGTCCTGTCACCAAACTAGGGACAGAATTGACCGGTCCTGTCGCCAAAACTAGGAACAGGATTGACTGGTCCTGTCACCAAACAGGGGTAGAGTTAACATGTTGGAATGAACTGCTTCCCTCGCAAAAACCAGGAATGAAATTCACTTGTTCTGTCACTAAACTGGGTATGGAATTAAATGGTTCTTTCACCAAACCAGGGAAGGGGTTATTTTAGTCTAATCGTCCAACTGGGGATGGCATTAACAAGTTCCGTCGAGGAGTTATCAGGTTCTGTCACCAAACCAGGAATGGAATTAATTGGTTCTATCACCCAACCAGGGAGGGAATCAACTGGTTCCGTCACCCAACTAGGGATGGAATCAACTGGTTCCCTGTCAAAAACCAGGAATGGAATAAACTGATTCTGTCATCAAACTAAGGGTGGAATACACTTGTTCTGTCATGAATCAAGGAATGGAACAAACAGGCCCTGTCACCAAAACTAGGGATGGAATCAACTGGTTCCCTGTCAAAACCAGGAATGGAAGAATCAACTAATTCTCTCTCCAAACCAGGCATGGAATCAACTGATCCTGCCATCAAACCATGTAGGAAATTGAATGGTTCTGTCACCAAAACCAGGGATGGAACTAACAGGTCCTGTAACATCTGGAAGGGAATTCAATGATTCTGTCACCAAACTGGGAATACAGTTAACGGGTTCTGTGACAATTTAAAAAAAAGGAATCAACTTGCTCTGTCAACAAATCAGGGATGGATTAATCAGTTGTCACCAAACCATGAATGAAATGAACTGGTTATGCCATGTAACCAGGAATTGCATTAGCTGGTTCTGTCATGAAAACCAAGGAAGGAATTGAAGAGCAAACGCACACAGAACATCTTGTGCTCATGTAAAAACATGCTCTGCTTTTCAAAAGAGTAAGACATTTTATGCTGGTGGGAACAGCTGACAACATTTACAAAAACTGCATGTGCATGTGTTAAAAACAAGCACATCCTCGAAATATTAGAATTCCCAAAAAAACTTTTAAAAAGTTTTATTCTTCTGTATGTAAGGACACATAGAAAAATTAAGCAGCAAGTATGTCAATAATCCGGTCAATCATGCTAGTGTTGGTGACGGGTGGAAAGATAAAAACTGTCAGAATGCACCCGGGAAGTTACCACCATACTTAATTATGTATTTGCTCAATCAACTACTAGATGAACTTACTGAAGAATGGAGTTTTCTTCTGTACATGGAACATTATACAATATTATGACACCTTTAAAAATACTTAACTAGGATATATTTTCTGGTCTTGGAACCAAACGTGAGATATTTTTCAGCAAGCTACTACATCAGAATAATCAGCCATCTTAGCAGGGTGAATGTCATTCTGCTTCTTCCTAGTTTTTCTTAGCAGCTTGTGCCACAATCTTTGTCCAGACTTCCGAAAGCTTTTGTTCATCATGCCATACACGAGAGAGTTGAAAGCAGACCCACACAATATGAGAAAATGGGACAAAGGCAAAAGCTCTCTTGGAAGCTCCAACTGGTACCATTCTTCAACCACAAAAAAGACCCAGAAAGGTATGCAGGTCATTATATTCAGAATGTAAAACACGAATCCGAATTTTAGATTGTCCACTGATCTTTTTTCTCGAGGCTTCTTTGAGAAAACGTTCAGCCTGACTGCCATATGCTTCCAAATGGATTGTCCATGCAATAAGGAAGAATGCGACCTGACTGGACTTGAAGAACTTAAGAAGGGACCTTGGGCTTTTCTTGTGGAGGTAAAGTGCTTGTTTTGCTTTGACGTTTAAAAGAGCACAATTGCGAGTCATGGCTGCTTTGAATCCCGCTGCTTTCAACAGGTGACCGGTGAAACGTTTTTGAATGTGCGTGTGGTTCATCCTTTGCAAAAGTAATACTTGGAACGCCTTTTGTTTTTCTATCATCAAGAAATGTTTCTCTTGTACTTTCAATATTAGAGGTTCTACTTTCAATATTAGAGGTTCTACTTTCAATATTACAGGTTCTACTTTCAATATTACAGGTTCTACTTTCAATATTAGAGGTTCTACTTTCAATATTACAGGTTCTACTTTCAATATTACAGGTTCTATGTCTGTTGTCTGTAGTCTCCCAAATCGCTGATTCATACTGCTGTGGTCTATCAACAGAACCATCTCGACGTCCAGAACATTCCATTGAACTGAAAGGGTTGGCGGATGACTGAGAACCTGCCTGACCTAAAGAGGCACTTTCTTTATCTGCAACCCTGTTCCCTTCCTTGTTGAACTGGGTGGGCAGACTGTATGGAGGCTGTATTTTCTGATTTGAGTTTTGTGAAAACCTGGTGGAGTTCCTAGTGACGACAACTGTTGGAGAAATACGGCTGCACACGGCAGGCTTCAACTTGCGGTCGAGGGTGACAAGTTTTTTTATGATGGAGCCATAGAGAAAGACAACGACACTGTAGCTTATAGCATACTGTCCAAGCAGCAGGGACACACGTATCTTTGACTGTTTGGCATCCAGGAAGCACACAGGTATGTTGGGATGGAACCTGTCCACAAAAGAATAGCAAATCCTCTCTTTATTTTATTTTTTTCAGTTCCCTCTCATTATTTAAAACGCAATCTTTTCTTTCTAGGAAGCACACATTCTGCTGTTTACGTCAGTATTTACACAACTGTCATTGTAGGTGTGGTGATATCAACCCCACACTGTTTGTAATAAACTATTATAGTTGTGATACTTAATGACAATATTTCCTGTGAACCCTCCAAGAGAGTCATTGAGGACTGTGATAAAACTCCCACGCAGTGAGTCTTAGCTAAATTAAACCTGGAAGAACTTGCTCCTCACCAAGTTGCACATTGCAAGCTGGCTATATCAATTTCATCCATATCACTGGTTACAGATGCCTTACTCTTTTACGAAAGCTAGACATGCTTTTGATACAATTGTTTGCAAAAGGTTGAAAATGCATTTGACAGTCTCAAGAGACGCTATGGGCTACAAAGAAGAAATTTGATATTGGGTACAAGATAGTCAATACTGTCCCAAAACTTTTACTTCAAAGCAACCAGTGTGATACTTAAGACTGGTGCCTTCTATCCCTAAGCTTTCATACATATTCCTAGGACACATTTGCGCATGGTGTTTAAAAGGTGTTTGACAGTGTTTCAGGAGACACTATAGGCTACAGTGAAAAAAAAACTGATAATGGGAAGAAGCTAGTCAATACTGTCCCAAAACTTTTACTTCAAAGCAACTAGTGTTATACTTACAACTAGTGCCTTCTTAGGCTTTCAAGCATATTCCTGGGAAACATCTGTGCATGGTGTTTAAAAGGCGTTTGACGGTCTTTCAGGAGACACTGTAGGCTACAGCGGAGAAATCTGATATTGGGCAAAAGCTAATCGATACTGTTCTAAAACTTACTTCAAAGCAACCAGTGTTACACTTACAACTACTGCCTTCTATCTCTTTGGTTTTCAGACATATTCCCGAGACAGATTGTGATTAACGTATGTCGGCCCAGTTAGCCCTGAGAGAAGAACCATCGCACAAGTTTGGTTTGCAGATCACACTGACAACCTGGCAGACAGTCAACAAGAAAACTGGCCAAATTTATCTAAGGACTAGAGGAAACATTAACAAGAGATGGCACAGAAATCAGTGCCATGTTTTTTACAAGTTTTCTTTTTTGTGTGTTTAAAATTCCTCGGCTAGAGCTCTAAGATTCACCACTGTTTGGTTTTTGTGTGTGTTTGTTTTTTGTTTTTCGTTCCTTGGCTAGAGCTCCGAGATTCACCAATGGTGAGATTTTTGCGTGTGCAACCGTTTTTAGCCCACCGTTATGGTGGCCGCATTCCGACTTCGGGGATGATGTTTAAACATGACTCCAGTGTGCATGCAGATATGTATAACCATATATATATATATATATATATATATATATATATATATATATATATATATATATATATATATATATTGTTGTTGTTGTTGTTGTTGGTCAACCGTTCTTACAACCACCAATGGTATACTTTTTCCGAAAGGCAGAATAGGGTTTTGGCACGTGTGAGAGATGATCTGCGTGCGTTCGCATATGGGGCCTCGGTTTATGGTCTTGTCCGGACGACTTTTGGGAAGAGTGGGGTCACAATGATGTTAACTCTAGGGGAGAACTGGCTGGCTGGTGGCCCCCAAGGCAGCCTGACATTGGTGAGCTCTCTGTGGACTTTCAACTCTGAGGACGCGACATAACCAATCTGGATCTGGCTGTTGTGGAGAGATTGAATATTAAATGAGCGGCCTGTGAACAGCAGGATAGGCACGTCACAGAAGATGAGGCAGCCCCCCCAAAAAAAGTCCATGGGGGAAAAACCTGGCAACCATTCAACAGTTCTGGGTACTTTGGATCTATCATTGGCAGTGTGAGATCCGAATCAGAAACCATCACGAGGGCAGCAATTACAGCAGTACTTTCAATATCAAAACTTGTATAAAATGACATGAACATTTCCATGATACACGAGAAAAGGCTCCTGTGTACGTTGGTATATTCCAGTTTGCTTAAAGTCTTAGACCTTGACCTTAACCTTCTGAAGAATTATAGACCCGTTTCTAACATACCTTTTATCTCAAAAGTCTTTGGAAAAGTAGTTCTGAAACAGCTCAACAACCAACAGTCTTCTTCCCGTGTTCCCTTCTCACTCTACTCGACTTATCCGTAGCCTTCAACACCATAGACCACTCAACTCTTCTATCCCGTCTTAAAAAAAATGTTTGGTATTAATGGCACAGCCCTCACCAGGTTTAGTTCATACCTTACAGACCAATTACAAACAGTTACTGTAAACAAAATTCAATCAATACTTGCTAAACTGGTATGTGGAGTCCCGCAAGGATCAGTTCTGGGTCCGAATTCTCTTTATTCTTTACACTGCTCCATTGTGATACATAATAATAGGTCATCAGATCAACCGTCATTTTTTACGCTGATGATACTTAGATTCAAAGCAGTGATACTCCTGAAAATATGCCTTCTCTGCTGACAAATATATTCAATTGTCTTTAAGATATTCAAAACTGGATGAGACTGAGCAAGTTACAGCTGAAAGCAGAGAAATCTGAAGCCATGCTTGTAGGGATCAAACACACACTCTCTTCCACCACAATAACTTCAGTAAGCTTTGGCAATACGTCAGTTCCTCTATCCATCGCTGTAAAGTATCTTGGGGTTGTTATCGACAACACGCTCTCTATGCACAAAGGAATCACCCAGAACTGTCAGTCATGCTACTATCAATTACGGCGTATTAGTGCAATTCGAAAATACCTGTCCACTGATGCAACATCCAAACTTGTCATGTCTCTCATTCTTTCACATCTGGCCTATTGTAATTCTCTTCTGGCTGGTCTGCCAGCATCATCCATCCACTCCCTTCAACGTAAATAAAACTCTGCAGCTCGTATAGTCCTCAGAAAGAAAAAAATCTGAGCACATTATTCTTCTCATGCAATCTCTCCACTGGTTGCCTGTGTCACAGAGTAAAGTTTAAGATCAGTAGGCCTACCTTCTGTTAAAAATGTTTCCACAAAACAGCAACCTCCTATCTCTGTGAATGTCTTCACTTGTATACTCCTTCTCGTTTCCTCCGCTCTGCTGCAGATACCCTGTGCTTACGAATACTTACATTCGACCAATTCACCATTGGCCATCGCTCTTTATTTCTGGTTCATCAATCTGAAATGACCTCCCTCTTTCCCTTCTCCTAAAGCATTATGAAACTTTTGAATCCGGCCTAAAAAAAACACAACTTATTTCAAACCTAAGATTTTCCCCTCTTTTTTCATCTCATATCTGTCCTGCCTTCAACAACCGAAATCCACATCACCCCGCTTAGGTTCATCACCTTCGTGTGTGTGTGTGTGTGTGTGTGTGTGTGTGTGTGTGTGTGTGTGTGTGTGTGTGTGTGTGTGTGTGTGTTGTGTCGTGTGTGTGTGTGTGTGTGTGTGTGTGTTGTGTTGTGTGTGTTGTGTGTCTGCGCGCGCGCGTGCGTGCGTGCGTGTGTATTTTAGTTTTTTTAAACTATTAATTGTTATTGGTTGCATGTATAAGAATAGGCTGAATACAAGCGCTCTGGTTTGTTTTTACAAGATACAGTACTATATCAATTCCACTAATTACTATCATTAAAGCATGTGAGACATGGATTCCTGACAGCACATGTAGAAAAGACAACCCAAACTATAGCAATGGAATTGTATTGCAAAATACTGAACATTAGGCACCATGAACATAGTACCAAGGAAGAAAAGTGCAGTAGGCTGTTAGACAGTATACTGGTCTGCATGAGGATCTGCTGACAAGACAGACAGTATACTGGTCTACATGAAGATCTGCTGACAAGACTGATAGACAGTACACTGGTCTACATGAAGATCTGCTGACAAGACTGACAGACAGTACACTGGTCTACATGAAGATCTGCTGACAAGACTGACAGACAGTACACTGGTCTACATGAAGATCTGCTGACAAGACTGACAGACAGTACACTGGTCTACATGAAGATCTGCTGACAAGACTGACAGACAGTACACTGGTCTACATGAAGATCTGCTGACAAGACAGTCAGTACACTGGTCTACACGAACATCTGCTTACAAGACTGTCAGTACACTGGTCTACACGAAGATCTGCTGACAAGACTGACAGACAGACAGTATACTGGTCTACATGAAGATCTGCTGACAAGACTGACAGTCAGTCAGTACTCTGGTCTACGTGAAGATCTGCTGACAAAGACAGTACACTGGTCTACATGAAAATCTGATTACAAGACTGTCAGTCAGTATTCTGGGTTACGCGAAGATCTGCTGACATCAGAGAAGAAAGCTGAGACTACGTTGGTATGGCAACACAGCAGCAAGAGCCAATAGCTCGAGTACAACTCTTTCCCCGGGAAGTGGTGGTGGTGGATGGGAGGAGGTGGTGGTGGTGTTGGGGGGGGGGGGAGGTGGAGTAGTAGGGGGGTGGGGCGTGGGGGTGGGGCGCAGGGAAACAAAATTGTAGGTAGAAGTTAGTACGCAGTTGAGAAGAAGATCAGTTGCAGAATTGCAGGCTTGGGTAGTACACAAACCAGCACAGATGGTGGACTTTGTTGAACTACTCTTTCCTTTTTTGTAATTCCGTTTACTTTGGTCATTTATACAATACCACTTTCTTTTGCTGTTTGTTGTTTTTATATACTAGTATCCCGTTAACAACACTCAACAACACAACACTCTGCCAAAAACAGTACTACAGGGAACACTCGAAGGTGGCAGAAAGAGGGGAAAACAGAACAAGTCATGGATGGACAACATCAGAGAATGGACCAGGATGAATGACTCGGCACTACTGCGCAGGGCCGAGGACCGAGATGGATGGAGGAGGCTTACCACAGCATCGTCTCTCGTGTCTCCTCCACGACCGCCAAGGTCACGGGACTGATGATGATGATGATCCCGTTAACGTATTATTGTTGAAATGAGGTCATTACTATTAGGTCTAAACTTCATTACTATTTATGTGATATTTCTTTTTTTGGTTGCAGTTTTAAGGATGTCAGTCCCATAATATTGACACCTTGCTACTCCTTCATGAAAGTATAGCAGTTAAAAAGACAAATCAACGACAAAAGAAGCCTGACGTTTCTCACCACGCACAACACCACTCCCACTACATTCAAAGCACAACACAGCACTGATAAGAAAACTTTGAAACAACACAACCCAAGAGAGAGATAATAGCTTTTCCGTCTAAACATAAAGTAAATCAACGTAATTAACACATAAAAGAGAACAGAAAACAACAACAAACAAGGGTGAGGGGGGGGGGGGAACGGAATACCACCATACTCACCCGACATGAGCGCAAACTGACCACAGCCCAGCAAGGACTATCACTCCCAAGCACATCAGAGCTACCAGGTGCACGCGAAAGACTTTGTGATACTGGGCGTTACTGTAGAACACTCTGACGAAGCGGTTGAAGGCGATGACGACGGTGCTGAGAGTCGTGGACAGCATCAGGTGCAAGGTTGCAAACGCCACCCACCAGCATCTACCCCCTTGTGCACTTTTCCAGCTGTAGTCATGTTGCTGTGAGGGAAGAAACAGAAGCAGGATGAACAGTACGGGGGCTGTGGTGCAGCAATGAGGATCGCGATAGCAGCAGTAGAAGAAAGCAACACTGATCGTGATGTGATAAAAGATGATGGTAATGATGACAGCGATAGCAGCAGTAGTAGCAGTAGAAGAAAGCAACACTGATCGTGATGTGATAAAAGATGATGGAAATGATGACAGCGCTAGAAGCAGTAGCAGTAGAAGAAAGCAACACTGATCGTGATGTGATAAAAGATGATGGTAATGGTGACAGCGATAGCAGCAGTAGCAGTAAAAGAAAGCAACACTGATCGTGATGTGATAAAAGATGATGGTAATGATGACAGCGATAGTAGCAGTAGAAGTAGAAGAAAGCAACACTGATCGTGATGTGACAAAAGATGATGGTAATGATGACAGCGATAGTAGCAGTAGTAGCAGTAGAAGAAAGCAACACTGATCGTGATGTGACAAAAGATGATGGTAATGATGACAGCGATAGTAGCAGTAGTAGCAGTAGAAGAAAGCAACACTGATCGTGATGTGATAAAAGATGATGGTAATGATGACAGCGATGGCAGCAGTAGTAGCAGTAGAAGAAAGCAACACTGATCGTGATGTGACAAAAGATGATGGTAATGATGACAGCGATAGTAGCAGTAGTAGCAGTAGAAGAAAGCAACACTGATCGTGATGTGATAAAAGATGATGGTAATGATGACAGCTATAGTAGCAGTAGAAGAAAGCAACACTGGTCGTGATGTGATAAAAGATGATGGTAATGATGACAGCGATAACAGCAGTAGTAGCAGTAGAAGAAAGCAGCACTGGTCGTGATGTGATAAAAGATGATGGTAATGATGACAGCGATAACAGCAGTAGTAGCAGTAGAAGAAAGCAACACTGGTCGTGATGTGATAAAAGATGATGGTAATGATGACAGCGATAGCAGCAGTAGTAGCAGTAGAAGAAAGCAACACTGATCGTGATGTGACAAAAGATGATGGTAATGATGACAGCGATAGCAGCAGTAGCAGTAGAAGAAAGCAACACTGATCGTGATGTGACAAAAGATGATGGTAATGATGACAGCGATAGCAGCAGTAGCAGTAGAAGAGAGCAACACTGATCGTGATGTGATAAAAGATGATGGTAATGATGACAGCGATAGCAGCAGTAGCAGTAGAAGAAAGCATCACTGATCGTGATGTGACAAAAGATGATGGTAATGATGACAGCGATAGCAGTAGCAGCAGTAGAAGAAAGCAACACTGACCGTGATGTGATAAAAGATGATGGTAATGATGACAGCGATAGCAGCAGTAGCAGCAGTAGAAGAAAGCAACACTGATCGTGATGTGACAAAAGATGATGGTAATGATGACAGCGATAGCAGTAGCAGCAGTAGAAGAAAGCAACACTGACCGTGATGTGATAAAAGATGATGGTAATGATGACAGCGATAGCAGCAGTAGAAGAAAGCAACACTGATCGTGATGTGACAAAAGATGATGGTAATGATGACAGCGATAGCAGCAGTAGTAGCAGTAGAAGAAAGCAACACTGATCGTGATGTGACAAAAGATGATGGCAATGATGACAGCGATAGCAGCAGTAGAAGAAAGCAACACTGATCGTGATGTGACAAAAGATGATGGTAATGATGACAGCGATAGTAGCAGCAGTAGAAGAAAGCAACACTGATCGTGATGTGACAAAAGATGATGGCAATGATGACAGCGATAGCACCAGTAGCAGCAGTAGAAGAAAGCAACACTGATCGTGATGTGATAAAAGATGATGGTAATGATGACAGCGATGACGATAGCAACAAGAATGGTAATGATTCCTCTACTACTACTTGTACCACCACCACCACCACCACCACCACCACCACCACCACTACTACTACTACTACTACTACTACTACTACTACTACTACTACTACTACTACTACTACTACTTCTACTACTACTACTACTACTACTGCTACTACCACTACTACTACAAATAATAATGAAGATGACGTTGGTAGTACTACTGCTGAAAGATAATAATAATGATAATAATAATTAATAATGATGATATAACAATAATCATAGTAGTAACAGTAATATTAGTGATGATGAACATGACGACGACGACGATGATGATGATAATAATGATCATGACAAAAATAATGATGGCAATAATAATAATGAAGTCACTTTGACATGACAGAGACTTCACCCAATAGGAAAATGTTGAACGCAGCGACTCATTTCCCTCCAAAAAACTGGCGCAAACAAACAGAAACACATCACTGCACTTGTTTCACGTTAGTGCACAAGCAAACAAGAGGTACATCACTGCACTTGTTTCACGTTAGTGTACAAGCAAACAAGAGGTACATCACTGCACTTGTTTCACGTTAGTGCACGAGCAAACAAGAGGTACATCACTGCACTTGTTTCACGTTAATGCACAAGAAAACAAGAGATACATCACGCCACTTGTTTCACGTTAGTGACGCCACTTGTTTCACGTTAGTGCACAAGCAAACAAGAGGTACATCACGCCACTTGTTTCACGTTAGTGCACAAGAAAACAAGAGATACATCACGCCACTTGTTTCACGTTAGTGCACGAGCAAACAAGAGGTACATCACTGCACTTGTTTCACGTTAGTGCACAAGCAAACAAGAGATACATCACTGCACTTGTTTCACGTTAGTGCACAAGCAAACAAGAGGTACATCACTGCACTTGTTTCACGTTAGTGCACAAGCAAACAAGAGGTACATCACTGCACTTGTTTCACGTTAGTGCACAAGAAAACAAGAGATACATCACGCCACTTGTTTCACGTTAGTGCACGAGCAAACAAGAGGTACATCACTGCACTTGTTTCACGTTAGTGCACAAGCAAACAAGAGGTACATCACTGCACTTGTTTCACGTTAGTGCACAAGCAAACAAGAGATACATCACTGCACTTGTTTCACGTTAGTGCACAAGCAAACAAGAGGTACATCACTGCACTTGTTTCACGTTAGTGCACAAGCAAACAAGAGGTACATCACTGCACTTGTTTCACGTTAGTGCACAAGCAAACAAGAGGTACATCACTGCACTTGTTTCACGTTAGTGCACAAGCAAACAAGAGGTACATCACTGCACTTGTTTCACGTTAGTGCACAAGCAAACAAGAGGTACATCACTGCACTTGTTTCACGTTAGTTTTGACCCAAACAATTAAATCCACACCCCCTCCCGCCTTTCTGAGAAAATAATGGACTGGTCGAAAGGTCTGGGTTCAGAAGATCATAAGATACTGGGGTTTTATTGGACCTACTTTGTTTGAAAGCATGTCCGCATATTTTGTGTTGCGTGTAATGGCGTGTACTATACCCATCAGGATTTTATTTCTTTTCATTTTCCTGGAAAGTGTGACATCCAGTTGATTGACAATGATGTGTTCTGTCGGGCTCATAATAATAATAATTTTTCTCATTATCATCATCATCATCATCATTATTACTGTTACACAAGCGCTTCGATTTGTTTACTTTACAAGATTCAGCGCTATATGAATTCCATACATTATTATCATTATTATTATTTGTGTCTGCAAAGGTGGATGCAATCTTCATCAGCACTTGTGGATAGTAGCCACAAGGGACATCACTGAAACTCTACAATGCCATTCCAGAACATTCGTTTAGCGCAGAGCTGCTTTTTTTTAGAGGATGGGGGTTGGGGGAAACAAATGCGTTGCTTGTTCGATGTACCATTTGCAAATATAATAATAATAATAATAATAATAATAATAATGTATGGAATTTATATAGCGCTGAATCTTGTAAAGCAACAAATCAAAGCGCTCAGATTTCATTTCATACCACTTTAAGTCACGGCAGATTTCTCTCCGTGAAATTCGGGCTGCTCTCCCCGGGGAGAGCGGGAGAGCGCGTCGCCACAAGCGCAGCGCCACCCATTTTTTTCTTTTTCATGTCTGCAACTGTATTTTGTTTCCCTATCAGAGTGGCTTTTTTCTAAGAATTTTGCCAGGGACAACTCTCTTGTTGCCGTGGGTTCTTTTACGTGCGCTAAATAATTACGTGCAACACACGGGACCTCGGTTTATCGTCTCATACGAAAGACTAGCGCCCAGACCACCACTCATGGTCTAATGGATGGGGGAAAATTTTCCGGTCCAAACGGGGTACGAACTGCCGCACACTTCAGACCCGGACTTTTCGCTTTCTAGACAGGCGCGTTACCTCTAGACCACCGATCCACAAGAGATATATAAGTTTGACTCGCACACACACACACCGGGGAAGGGGGGGGGGGGGGTGAGTGAACGCGTTGCTCGTTCGATGGACCATCTGCAGGTAAATGTTTGACTTTGACTTTGACTTTCACACACACACACACACACACACACACAGAGGGTGGGGTGGGGAGCGAATGGTTGCTTTTTCAATGTGCCATCTGCAAAGAAAAGTTACACACACACACACACACAACACACACACACACACACACACACACACACACAGAGGAGAAAAACAAATGCGTTGCTTATTCAATGTACCATCTGCAAATACAAGTTTCACTTTTGACTTACACACACACACACACACATTGTACCCAAAAAAAAGAAGAAAAAAAGCAAACGCGTTGGCTTATTCAATGTACCATCTGAATGTAAAAACTTTCACACACACACACACACCCACCCACACACACACACATCACCAACCCTCCCACCCACTCTCTCCCACCCCACCCAACCCACACCCTACTGACCAGAAACTGAATTTTGAAGGATCCAACCACAGCGAGGTGCAGCGTGTCGATCATAGCCAAGAAGCCGACGAAGAAGTAGCTGGGCTTCCACAGACTGCGATCCGAGCTGAAGACGACCAAGACACATAGTGTGCCCATGATGCCCACGCTGATGAGGACCACATGCATGTAAATCATCGCCTCACGGAAGAACGTCGAGAACAGCGGGTCCTCTGGCCCGTGCAGATAATTGTTCATGCCGGTCTTTGCCGCTGGGCTTCTGCCACGAAAAAAAGCAACAACAACAACAAAAGCACGAAAAAGCAAAGAAGTAAATTGGTGAAAAAAAAAACAAAAAAACCCAATGATGATGAAAACGTTGTAGATTCTGAAATATGTTCTAGATTAGGAACCGAAAACCACACCCCCAAAACTGTTCAAATACCAATATAACACTCCCAAAAAAGTATTACAAGTTTTGTCATTGTATGTGGGTGGTTTTTTTGTGTGTGTAACTAGATCTAATACGTGAACTAAAAATATGACTCACTATTGGAGCTGATAAGAGAAAAGCTTCCCTGGCTTCAGCTTTCACTGTGTAGATCTACATCGAATTCAAGCTTTGAAAATCAAAGGAAAATCAATCCACACCACACAACCGCACGAAGTTCTTGGGACTTGTTCAGGCGCAAAGTGTTATTGCTGTTCTGATTTTTTTTCTTTTCTAGACCTCATTGAGGTGGAAGTGACGTTAAGTTTGGGAGATAACGTCACTTAATGCCACGGGGGAGGGGGAGGGGGCCTTCGTGGTGGTGTTGTTAAGTTTCTTGTCACTAACTGGCTCAAGACGTTCAACTGTGCACGAGCCCGGCCAAAACTCACTGGAAATCTTTTCAAAACTGTTTTAGTACATCGCTTTATATCAACAAAGATGAAGCTACGACCCAAAATAACGGTAACGGTAAAGGAGTCCCATAACCTATAAGGTCGTAGGGGAGCGAGGCGTCAGAGACCTCACTTCTCTACGGCCAGCATATTGAGGGCGGCGCCCATCCCCTCTCCCTCGCTGCTTTACCTTCCCTGACCCTAAAGAGGGCAGGTACCCATTTACAGCTGGGGGAACTGTACTGAAGCCAAGGCGCGCAAATGGTCACCCATCCACTGGTAACCACGCTCGACGCTGCTTAACTTGGCTGGGGGAAAGCGAGTGCTCTGACCACTGAGCTATCCCGTCCCAAATAACGGTAATAACAAGATAAAAACTCAATTCAATAACAACACAGTCGAGAGACTGCGAACGTACAAGAGGTACTCCCTAACTTTACCGGAAAATCCGTAGAGTGTGGCCCGATTTACACGCTGGATTTTGTTTTGCAAATTGCATTCTGTGCATCGCTGGCAGCCCACCTGGTGAAGGAAGTACATTCATTGCAGTATTTAATAGATGTATTCAGATCAGGACTTAATCATATTCATCGTAAACAGACCACTGACCGAGTGAAGGGGGTGGGGGTAGAGGGTTGTCCTTGCTCTAGAGTCTCTGGCCTTTTAAAATTTAATTTATTTATTTAAAATTTAAATTTTAAAATGTTATTCTTTTATATCGAAGATAATGGAATAAGCACTTATGTGCTTTTTTTTTTTTTACATCCAGTCCCCGTGTGTATAGAGAACGTGTGTGTATGTGTGTGTGTGCGCGTACATTGTGTTTCAAGTCAAGTCAAATTTTTATTTCCAGACGGTACATTGAATAAGCAGTGCATTTGCTTTTTTTTCATCAAGCCATCTATCTAAGAACAAATTTCTTAATGATTATACTGAAATACTACATTATTACAACCATTACCAATAAATTAAAACCAGTAAAAGGAGGTAAATCGATAAATAGTACATGGGAAAATACAAATTACACACATATACATACACACGCATATTCATACACACCTGCGGAGTGCGCGACACTTAGATGAAGAATGTTTTAAGAATTAAAAAATAAAATCATAAAACCTCAAGACAAACAAATTACTTCACCTACTATATCATCCATTCTTTCACGTTCATACTTTAGATAATAAAAAGGTATAGGAACAAAACGTTAGAAAATACTAGGCATTCATTGCGTCATTACTGACAATATTGCCTGCAATGACATCCCTCCTCTCCTCCTCCACCCACGCAAACGTGTGCTCATACTCTTCAAGTAGCGCTTTTTGAATAGAATATATTCACACAAAAACTATCAAGCAAGCAAAATAAGACAATGATAATGATAACAATAATGGAGATACAACAATAACAACAATCACCCATCACCATGAGACAACAATATAACAAATAATCCCCATCACCATGAGACAACAACATAACGATAATAACAGAAAAACATTGGAAAGGATGGGGGGTGGGGGTACACAGCATTTCACAGGAAGTTTCCAGATCAGGAAGCCAGTTCTTATAATTATCTGTTAATCCTGTCCACTTTACGACAAGAACAACTTAAGGACATCACAGTAGTTCATGCTGATTGGCATCAACAAATTGTTGAATGCATTTACAATTCGTTTAAAACCAAAGTCAAGCAATGCTTATGTGACGCATTTATACATAAGTGGTACACAGTAGTGAATACAGAAGTCATTTTATATACAAATTATAGAATGTTTAAAACAAAATTTTCTGTTGAAAAGTATTTACTTGCACGAATAATAGCAATCTGTCTATTATATATCCTCCACTTTGCCGCGAATTCAAAGAAATGAAACATGCTGTACAAAATGCAATAGTAGTGGTGATATTGATGACGATTTTCAGTACCTTTTCATTTGTCCAATGTTTAACGAAATTCGTAAAAAACAAATGTTTACCAAAATATTACGCTAAACATTCAAACTCTTTGAAGTATGAACAATTCTTTTCTTCATCGAATAAAACTGCTCAATGTTATTAAAATGATTACTTCTAGAAACAACATGTAAACTTTGTTCGAAGAGTTTCATATGTGTAAACAGACAATTTTTGTTCTATAGACGTGTGTTCCAAAATCCTGTTATATGATGAATGTATGTTGCTCAGTTATGATTTTGTCCTTTGATATTATGTAAAAATCCTCCATATCCCTAAAGGGATGACAAGAAAAAAAGAATTTGGAATTTTCAAATTCGGCACATCTTGGTGTTCAGTGCAGAAAAGACTGACGAAGCGCGCAGAAGTGTTCATACTCTTTCGTCGTCTGCGCCGTGGGGCCTGTCTATATAAATAACATCCCCACATTCTCTGAGCCAGAAAATTCCTCTTTTCTATCACTCTCTTTGTTTCTGCCTTATTCCTTTTCTTCCTGTCACCTCCTCCTTGTCTATTGTCTGCCTTCTTGGTTCATTCACCTGTCTTTTTCCCCCCAGAAAGACTTAAAAGATAACTATTCT
>CM054154.1:28842152-28849652 GCA_028751875.1 Rapana venosa
ATTCTATCTTTATATTTTATGAGGCACGCGAGGGAGAGGGGGGGGGGGGGGGGGGGGGTGTGTGTGAAGATATAAACGTTTTGAACACGGAAATAAATAAAAACAAGAATATGACCATGCAATATTACATCAAAGAAAAAATATGCCCAGAAAAGCATAGCAAGTTGCGATACAAATTTCTGTTATCCAATTACATATCTGAACACAACATATCATGACACCTTCTTTTCCCTCGCATATAATTCCCACATATTGATATCTACATATAATAAATGTCCATCGATTTTTAACGAAAAAGGCAACAATTATTACTTTGTGTCCAAAGACTGACTACGGGCAGAGAGAAAAACCGAAAAGTAAACAGTACATACACATTTTTCAATACATATACAATGATTACGTAAGTCATAACATCATCCAACCCAAGCATATGTATATATATGTTAATAAATCTGTTTAAGCGCTTGGACTGTGGCCACATTCTTGCAAATGATGTGTTGTGTGTGTGTGTGTGTGTGGTGTGTGTGTGTGTGTGTGTGTGTGTGTGTGTGTGTGTGTGTGTGTGTTGAGGTTGTCCAGTGTGCTGGTAATGTGTTTTCGTGTCAATAAGTTTCGTGTGATATTTTATGATGCTCAGGTGATATGGATAATGATAAAAAAATGTTATGTGTTTAAAAGGTAGAATATAGTATAGTGTCTGTGTAACGAAGGCTGAGTATGATTAAAGATGTCTTATGGTAACAAAGTGTGGGTGGTTGATATATATAGAAAGATGTTATAACATGATAAGTGTGATTAATGTTAGTAGTTATGGTCAAATATGAAACAGTTTGTATAAAATTCATTTCGTTATACGAAATCTACTTCTATAAATATTATATCAGGCAGATTTCTACGTGCATATGTGATAATTAAAGGAAGAAAAGATCTATTGTTTAAAAAAGGTAGAATTCTACAAGAGAAAATAATTCATTATAACACAAAAAAACTGCGCGTAAGTATCGACGTATAACAAATACTTATATACTAAACAGAAACGTAAATGAAGGTTATATATAAAAAAAACGCCTCAAAAAAATAAAAGCATAGCATAAATCTAAATAGTGTATTAATAGATAAATAAACATAACGAAACCTACTTAAAGTAACAAGTGTTTTAATAAGAAGAGTATTACTATTACAATGATCCACATTCTAAAAATATCAAGGCAGTGATAATATATAAGAGAACTAAAACAGTTACTTAAAATAACAGAACAAAGTACACTTACAAATAAACAGTTAACTAAATACACAACAAAATACTAATACATAAAATACAGCTATTCCAAGATACACGAAAACAGAATCGAATACTAAAAAAACACATACTTAAAAAACACAAACAAAGTCGATACTAAAATAAACAATAACACAAACATGTATTAAAATAAAAATAAACGTTACACGAAGCACAAAACCATAAAAGATATTAAAAAAAAGCAGGAAAGATTTGCCACGATTGGAAACTATTTACTATACAGCAGAAGGCACCTCTTATAGTGCCTTATTCGCTGTGAAGCTTGGTACTCTGTTCTATCAGTTACTTAAAAATGTTATCTGTAACACAATGGCCAGCAGCAAATACTACTCAATCATAACAACAGCGGTAAATACAGTACATGACGTCACACAAGCATAAAATCAGACAAATACCCAAACCAAAGTTCAAAAAAAACAACACAACACAGCATGTACACTCAATAAATTTAAAAAAATAATTTATATACATTCAGAAATTAACTCAAGCAACAACTTGTGCTCTTTTCATCGCACGTGTGCAATCGTTTGACATATATTAGCATCTTCCACCTGTCACCATATCTGCCACTCCTTCCGAGCTGGCTGGATTAACGACTGTTGCTATTTCTAGAAAATTGCATCGCACAGCCAAGAGCATCAGAAAAACTAAGTCATTGACAGAGCGGCCTACAAAAATCATTGACTACCAACTTAAACAGACAGAAAATACCATGCAAGAGTCAAAATATAAACAGTCATAACAGATGTACAATAAAAAAAAAGTTTCAATTTAATTCGAAAACAGAAAACAACAGGTGCTTTTTCAGCCAGCACCAGTTGTATGCAGTTTGTCCAAATACTGAACTCTTCAACGGCACACAATGAGCAGATTTCAGACAGGCCGGAACAGTGCGATGATTAAAAAACATGACATGTGCTGTCTGACATGTCATCGCACAGCAAGATTAGATAACAACTAGGGCTGACTAAGCCTACTAATCTTACTAACTAAACAGATAATGGAACTATTGTCGGTACATGGCTACAACTACTACTATACATATACATGCTATCACCACTACACGTGCAAGCACTACGCCAGCACACTAGAATGACAGAGCTAACGTACCATTGACTACTGCTGACTACTGACGACAACAGACTACAGACGGCACCCACATTTGCACTCACAACAATACAAACATGCTACGGCATGACCACTAAGGTCAATTTCTGGCTCTCTGACTACTATTTCATTATGTGCTGTACCTTCTGGCTACACATACAACACTCTAACCTAACTATATGCTACTACTACTATGACTACTAACTACCTACTCTAACTTACTACTACTATTACTACTACTACTACTGCTCTTACTACTACTACTACCTACTATACTCCACTGCTAGCGTTAGCTATCTACTGCGACCACAACTACTATCTACTACCAATTATGCTACACTATCTACCAACATCCACACCTCCATACACTATACTGCTGTTACTATCTACTACTTACTTCTAACTACCACAACAACTCACTCTATTACTACCATCATCCCATAACCATACTACCATCACTACTACTACCCCACTCACACTACCACTATCCACTACCACCTACTACTACTACCTCACCACTACTACAATACTGCTACAACATCCTACCACATACATACTACCTCACTACGTCATACTACTCTACATACATAACACTACTACTACTGTCTCGGTATGAGATTATACGAGCTCACGTGTTGCATACTATACTATACAACACTTGCGCATACTACTATAAATCCACTGTTACTGCTTCGACTAAGCCTAGCACATTTATCATGTATACAATAACAGCTATATATAACATTACCATACATACAATTACCTACTATAATAACACTACATACATTACTTACATCAATTACCTATATAAAACTACTATACAATCTACTACATACTAAACATTAAACTTATTTTAAACCAACTAAATACTTACTTACACAAATCTAATATCTAATCAATCACTTACAATCAAAATTTTAACTTACTATACCAAATTAACCTTGCTAACCTTATTTGTATGTTTTTGTTACTAATACAAAAACAAAAACTGACAATCTAACTACTATGTGATTGTAGCTGTTATTGTAGTGTGACTTGTGCTGTGTGATGTGTCTACTGAGTTGATGTGTGTGTGTACTCTTACTAGTGCAATATAGCATTCTACATTCATCTTAAATTTATAGCACGCAGCGAAGGGGAGGGGACGTGGTTATACTATAACTTTTGAACAGAAATAAATAAACACCACATATACCACATATTACACTAAAAAAATACCCAAAACATACAATTCGAACCAAATTTCTGTTACCATCTATCTACACAACATACATACACTCTTTCCCCCATATAATTCCCACATATATCTACCATATATAATCCACGATTTTACAAAGCACACTATTACTTGACCAAAACTGACTACTGCCAAGAAACATAACCGAAAATAACACATCACACTTTTCATACATATACATGATACTAATCTAACTACCAACCAGCATTTACATATATGTAATAACTGTTAACCTTTGGACCTAGTGCACACACATCTGCAAATATGTGTGCATGTGATGTTGATTGTGTGTGCTCGTGTGGTGTGGTGTGTAGTGTTTTGTGACTTGCTAGTGTAGTGTCGTAGTGGTACTGTGTTAGTTGTGTTGCTATATGTGTGGTTGTGTGTGTTGATAGTGTGTGCTACTGTGTGTTGGTATTGTGTTGTGTGTGTGTGTGTGGTGTGTGCTGTTGATTGAGTTTGTGTGGCTTGTGATGGTTACAGATGACTACTTCTTTCGTTATACAAATTACGTTCTAATATATTATATATAAACCTATCACGTCTCGATGTGATACATGAATAAAAAAAACTAACTTATTAAAATAGGAGATAAGAAGATAATTCTTTATCAAAAACCAGCGTATCGACTATAACACATACAACTATACTCTACAAAACAAACGATAAACGACTACGGCGACACGGTTATATAAAAAAACAGCCATCAAAACACATAAGGTAGCCAAATCTAAAAATATTTAAGAAATAAACTAACAGAACTTACTAAAAAATCAAGTGTATATAAGAGGTATCTATTTAATAAAATACAGTTACTTAAAATACACAAAGGCAGATATATATAAAAACTAAACATTACTTACAATAACACAACAAAGTACCTACTATACAAAATAACAGTAACAAAAACACAGAGGCAAAATATCTAAACATAAAAACTGTCGTAAGATAACACGAAAACAACGAAACTAACGAAACATACTTAAGTAACAAAACGCAAACTTATTTAAATAACTATAACGAAAGCAGTGTATCAATACAAATACGTTAGCACGGCACACTTCTATCAAACAGTTTAACAAAAAATCGGAAGCATCTTGTCCCGATACCCTATCTACAAAGCATTTAGGGCATCTCTTACATTGCATTTTTCCCTGTAAGCTATCACTGCATTACAGCTGTTAGCTTAAAAAGGTCCAACTAACCATCCGAAACAAGCACAATAACAAACACACACACAACAACACTAAACAAACGAAAAGCACGACACACAAGCCACAACACAACATACCAACAACCACACAACAACCAAACAACCCCCAGACACTAATAATTAAAAAAATAATTAAAACACTCACAAATTAACGAAAATATTACTGTCCAATATGGCAGAAATGCCACGTTGACAACATATATTGCCAATTACCTTAACTGACACCCTACGCTTGATGCTTGTAACTCGTCACATACAGAAATATTGCTCACAACCAGCAAAACTACATCACAAAACTAGGAAACCAAAATCACTACACAAATAAAATCAAAAATACAACCAAGGTTCAGAAAACACAGCTAACAGATCCTCATAAAACAAAAAGTTTATTTCTATTTCGAGGATAATGGAATACCACTGTGACTTATTTCTATCAGCCCTTATTATCATATTGTCAATATGTACCGTCCTACACACACAACTGGCAACTCTCGAAAAGCGGAACGGGATTAACGAGTGCGCAAGATGTTCTCTGCATTGACATCCAAATCAGAACAACAACTACACAACCTCAAATTCTTGCTGAACTTAACGAAATGAAGATCAGTCAACATTCAAGTACAAGACATAATATAATATACAACAACATAAACAACGGTAGCACACACACACAATGACAGGCACCATATATACAAACTCTCTTAGCAACTGTAGCTCCTGACAAGTACGACACAGCCAACCAGTTGGCTTGATACTATAAAAAAACAATGACTGCGTGACAGCATGTTAACGCACGTCTATATTACTGCTCTACTATTTCTCTACTGCTATTTCTGCCATCTTGCTGCTGCTAGCTACTTACTACTACACTACCTACTACTACTACTACTCTCTGCTGCTGCTCTGCTCTCACTACATACTACTACTACTACTGTATATACCACTATAGCTGCGGTCACTACTACCACTAACTACTACTACTCTACCACTACACTACTGACTACTACTCGACAACACTACTACCATCACATCTCACAAATATACACTCCACACTCCACTACCACTTCATTGCTCGAAATACTATTATGGCTGTACTGCTGCTACAAAACAACTACTCTCTACTACTACTACTACATACTTACTACTACTACTAACTACTACTACTATACTACTCACTACTATTTACCTACTACATTACTACTACAACCTACTACATACTCACTACTATATATCTGCTGCTACACACCACACACAACTCTACTACTACACTACCACTATCATACACTATCTACATCATCACCCCATATATACTACTTTAACTACTATACTATATACCAACAACAACACCAATACTACCATATCCCCATAACCACACCTACCACACTATACTATACCACACTTATACCATCCACTACACACTACTACTACAACTCTACTACTACTAACACTACACACAACTACTACTACACACTACTACATACAATACCACTAACTACTACTACTACTACCACCACTACTACCACCAACACTACTTACTACTACCACTACTACCACCACTACTCTACTACTACCCTACTACTGCCAACATACTACCACTTACTCCACATACTACACAACTACATATACACACTACTACATACACATACTCACCAACTACTTACCCAATACCTACTACTCTAACCACAACTCTACTATACACACTACTGCAAACTACCACTACTACCACTACTACACACTAACTCTCACAATACCTACTACACTACTACTACCAAACCACTACTATACTACTATACTACCACCACCACTACTACCACATACAACACTACTAACTACTACTACACCCATACTCACTACTACACCACACTATACTACCTACCCACAACTACTACTCACCATACTGCTACTACACACCACACAACTAATACACTTCTACTACACATACACCTCACACTATTACTTACTACTACTACTAACCACCACCACTACTACTACTTCACCTACTACTACTACAACCACTACTACTACTACTACTAGCTACTACTACTACACACCACTCACTACTACCACACTACACTACTACCTACCACCACTAATACTACTACTACACCACTTATACACCACTAACTACTACTACACCACCACACCACCACCACCACCACCACTCACCACCACCACTACCACACACCACACTACTACCACCACACTACATAACTACTACCACAACTACACTCACCACAACTACCTAACTCTACACAAACTACTCACTACTACACCCACTACTACCTACATACTACTACCTACTATACTACCACTACTACTACTCACTACACAACTACCACTCTACGGCTACAGAACAGCTACACAACAGACCTACTTAGGGATATATCTATTAGCCTCATGGTAGTCCCGCTTATTATCTACTATCCACTACGTAACGTACCAGATGCTTACCTCAATCAAACCCCGAATGGAATGATACCTTTCGCGTTTCATCGTTTCCTACTAGAGCAATCCTGAGTTGGAACCTGGAAGATTTAGTGTACGCAAATTTTTTGGTTCATGGAGATGTAGCCGTAATCACCAGGGCACAACACCTGCACAACCTTCTCACTCATGGGACGCACGCGCGACACACTTGTAAAT